>ML804521.1:13835-28570 GCA_009831015.1 Picea engelmannii | reverse complement strand
TAGTTGTTCTCTGACTTCTGAGAAGTCTAAAGGTTGACCCCACGGGCGATTTGGTTGCCTAAGACTAGCAAAGGCTTTATGTGATCTAATAAGAGATTGTCTAAAAATTTCTTGTATATCGCCACCTGTAGGATTAGGGGTTGTTGGCTCAACTGTGATCTGAGGATCTTCGGATGAAGCAGTTTCTATTTGAGGGGGGATATTATCGAATGAACGGCTTCTAGTCACTATAAGGGAGAGATTAGGGGGTGGAGGATTCTTGCGACCACCTCGTGCCATCAATTTAGTTCAGGCCCTCCTTCTAGCACCATTTGTTGACAGGCGAAACTGACCGTCCATCAACTGGGAGAGTGGAACCAGTCCGGGGTTGTCTAAATAACCCAATCCGTTTGGAATGGACCACCCTGACGAGTTTAACGGCTCTGTTGGCCGCTCTAAGGTCTCCTATGAAAACCAAAGAGAAATGATCTGAGCTAAGAAATCTTACTAAAAACAAACTAAACTATAACTGAATACAAGAAACTAACTAAAATAAAGGAAACTAGAAACTAATAAAGCAAACTGCACTAACTACATTAATCTAACTATAAACTACTAACTATTATATATACAAGATACTAATTATGATTATAATAACTCAAATCAACTATCTAATAAGCAGTTACGTTATTTCTTATTCACAAATGCACACTATAAAAAATCTACAGATTTGATTAAAACCTGCAAAACTCATGTATATTCTGTCCTAAGACAGCCAGGAATCTCTTTTTGATTTTTATATTTTATGAAAAAGAAACAAAAATTACTGAAATTAAATGATCTAATATATTTACTGAAATTAAACAATCTAATATAAATCTAATTCAACTTCTATCTATATTAAACTACTTAATAAAAACTGTAAACAAGTTACTAATTGACCTGGAAATGCTCCAAGTCTGCCCTGTATATGATTGCTTCTTCAGCTGGTTGGAGGAAGAAATTCACACCGTTTAGTCATTAATCTTTTCACAAATGATCATCTATGCTTCTTCTTGAAGTATTTTACAGGAAAAACAAGACATAAAAGAAAATCATAACAATCTTTTGATGATAAATTTCTGCAATAAGGGAAACCTATTATGCAGAAAACCTATATAACAATTCAATTTATGAAGAAGACAAAGCTATCATCAACAAAATGAATTAATAATTGTTATGTCTTTTATCTATCTGGAAGAAACAAGATATGCATCACAATAGTAAAATTATATCATTTGCATTTGATTTAGATAGCAAAGTAGTCATAAACCATAAACAAATTGATATACAAAACATGAAACACAATGTTGATATATTGAAAAGAAAAAGCTATGACAAAACACCAATTCTGCTCCAGTTTGTATCATAATTACATATCTTTGTTCTCCCACAACTGAGGATTATCATTATTACAAAAACCATAGGTTTATATAGGTTTCTCACAAGGTAAAACATCCTTGTGAATAATAACAAATTGTTTTACATAATCTGGGAATAATCCCAAAATCTACTAAACTAAGGAAATAAAATGCAAGTAGAATCTATAAAGCATCCCCTAACTGCTCATCATAACTATTGCCAATTCGAATTTTCCTGCAATAGAACACAAAGATCAAATTAGAAGGATATTTTATTAAAAAAACAATAATAAATCAACTCCATAGACTTAGCTACAGAATCATCTGATTTTGTAGCTAGTCAAAAATAGCATATGGAATCAGATAGCAAAGAAATCAAATCCAATTTAATTTTCTTTTCATCATCAAAACGAATTACTAATAATTCAAGTAAAATTATCATTTAGCTTAAACCATATCAAAATAAATGTAATCGAAACAGAGTAAGGAATGCTCTGTTTTTAGTCACCAGAAAACATGGTCAAACTTTGACAGGCCTGTTTTTGTATCAAACAAAATTAAGCATTGATTTGAGTCACATGGGATACGATGTAATCATGATCACAAACCATAATCGACGAGAATAGTAATCAAATACAATCAGAATCGAAATCATAGTTATAATCGATATCAATTGAAGAGATTTGTTACAGCTGTAGCAATACGCATAGTCATTTCCACCAACAGTAAAGATAGGCGAGTTGTAGATTATGCATACGATTCTGTTGTAATCAAACTTGAGAAAGGTTGTCACGATATACTCAAAACAAAATATGCGTATCAGTAATGACCAAAAATCTTCATAGATTTCATTTGCTGGGTGTGACAACAATATCGATAACCATAAGCTGGACAACAATCAAACAAAATCGGGACTGAGCCAATTATAGAACAATTCATCATCCTGTGTATGATCATTCATCACTGAATATCGATAGTTATTCCAATTCAAAAGATAACAGGGTCGTTTTAATCAATGAGCCACAACAAATTGACTGGCTGGACTTCACATAACTGTTCAGATTTGTATCAATTCATGCTATAAAACAAAACTCTTTTTAAAATCCACATCGTATCCGGGTTGGTCAAAATCATACTCAGATATAATTGTAACAGAACAACCATCGTTTATGTGCATCATAACCAATTCGAATCAGGAAGATAGATCGTGTTTCAAAATTTGAAATGTAAAACGACTTTCTTATAATAGATACAATAGAGCATTCAATCGTAACTAATTTTAAACAATCAAATCCAAAATATGATTACTAGAATCAAAACCAAATCCAACTAAACAATAACAAAATTCGATTTACCAAAACAAGTTATATACAGGAATGCATGTTTATGTAACAGAGCAGGTAAGTAATGCACACAGAGTTTATGAATGTGCCATATAAATGAGCGAAAATTATACCAGCGCGGTCGCTGAGGCTATGTCAATTTGGAATTGACAATTGCTGTAGCCGACTCGACATTTTTGAACAGTATTGAACCAGTAGTTCGTTGCTTATTGTCAGAGGGTTGCATCTTCGCATTATGACCAGTGAGCTTTGCCACTTGGTTTTCCAAATCATGGATTCTGGATTGCAACATCGACACATCTGAGTAGTACCTCTCCAACCATAACCCACAATGATCGCATGGTGGAACAACTGACTGAGTAGCATAGGGTTTCGATGAGTCACCAAGGGTTCCACTAGGTATTTCAATGCCAGGAAAATTAGGATTATCCTGCAGACAAGGTGGTAAATTATTCACAAACTCATAAGGGGGTTTGTGACACAAGCCTTTTGAGTAAGGATACTCATTTGCGAGAAAACATTCGATCTCCAAATTGAAATCTTCGCTAACCATGATAGGTTCAGAATTAGCAGAGGGGTTCGGTCTATTTCTCTCCAAGCGAGAGTTTTTTCTTGCCTTTGTCATTAGCATTAGCTTTAGCTTTAGGCTTTTTGACTGTAGGCTTAGCAATTTCGACTTGTTTGGTTACAAACATGGGCAAGCTCGTAGGGGGGTCGGGTAGAGGTTTGGGTAGAAAAACATTGTAGGGCACAGGCGTAGGCTTACTCTCGGTTACAATAGGCTTATCAACCTTTGGTGGGTTGGACTCTTCAAAGCCATTACGACTGAGAAAATCACCCCAACTATCACGACGTAACCCCAACTCATAGACCAAAATTATTTTAATTAACCCCAAATGGAAGAGACTGGTGTCGGCCTAGCTGCGCTTGTACCTCTTCTCCATCTTAAACAGACTTCTATGAAGGTAGTGAGGTACATTGAGTTCAAAACCCATAAAAACCATCAATAGACGAAGGTGAAACAAGAAAATGAACCCGTACCTGCCCTCGCAAGTAACGAATTGCTTGATTATCATGAGCAGGTCGTGCCAGCGCTATTTTAACATTTTTGCAGGCCATCCTTTGTCGCAGGGTTTCACCGTTCGAGATTGGAAAATAAATGTCCACGGGACATCTTCCAATTTACAATTTTTAGACCACTTATGTCTTGCAACAGGCAGACTGATTGCTGAGCTAAGAAACTGCTCATTAATCTCCAATTGCACATCCTCAATTTTGGCTCGGCAGCCATCGAATGATAACGCAAATTGCCGAGCCACAATAGGGTTATAACCATCGAATTTCCTTATGAACGGGAGCCACCCGAATTTTTCCAAGTCGCTACAAGCTCCATCAAACATCAGCAGTTCTTGGCACCCATTGGGCTCGGCCCTTACGACAGGATCCATGGATTCTGTGCATGGTAGGGTTTGGTTCGAACAAAACAATGCACAGGGTCGAAAAACGATAGGGCTTAACAGCTTCAGCACTCAAAGAGGCAAGGAATCAATGTAATGCGTGCGAAGGTAGTGGGATTATCACCGCCATGCAGTGTATTAATGACTAGGTACAACGTTGTTCCATCAGTAATCAACACATTAATCGGCCAACCCAAATCAGTAAACAACCATATCAACGTGCCATCTATCAAATGTATAACCAACACCATATGTTATATTCATGCGCCAAGTGTATAGTTCAATCCAACATGAAATCCAACATTAACCAACGATCCATCGTATCAATCAAACATTTCAAACCAATGTTAATCCAATCGTGCCAATGTATAGTTTGAACTATGATCGTTCAATGTAAAATCAAATTCACAAAACAATGCACCATGCATCGATTCAAACTATAAAATTGAAATCCAAAAGATTAATCAATGCGCCTTTGTGAAACTCAAACCAATGTCATTTCATATCAAATCAAACTTATAATATTACCAATGCATTTGTTGCACATTCAAATGTTTGTATTTCAAAGTTTTTAGAACATTGCAACCAAAAATCTCAAATAATCAATAGGTCAAGAGCTCATAGCAATAAGGATCAAAGCATACAAGACCAAAATCAATCATGACCTTTATAGAATCAAATGTAACCAGAAAATATTCATGGTCAATGGCTTATTAATCAAATAGATCCAAATGCGCAATCAAGGTAAGAGTAGGCCAAAGGAGATAAGTTTGAAAGAATCTTTTGCAGTCATGTGATAAACCATTGGTCAAGTGTCTTTCAGAAAAATCAATAAAAGACGACGATAGTCCAAACAACGAAAGAGGTGTTTTCACACTTTCAGTTGTGAAAACTGAAACGAAACCAAAATGCAATTGTCGCAAAAATGAAACAAATGTCTAGTTGCACAATGCGACGATGATTTGTCATTTAGAAGACAAGAGGTGTAGGGAGATTTTTTAAGAGCAATTAAAGAAAAATGAATTGGCTGCCAACACCTGTCTCCCGAAATCAAGAGTAAATATGTTGAGTTGCTTAAAAAATACAAATATTTTTTTTCCTGGTCTTATGATGAGTTGAGAACTTATGATATGACTATCATGGAACATAAAATTCCATTAAAACCAAACGTCAAACCTTTTAGGTAGAAACTTAGGAAGATTAACCCTATCTTATTACCGGTGATAGAAAAAGATTTCAAAAAACTCCTGGATGCTAAAATCATAGTTCCACTAAGATACTCTAAGTGGGTAACTAATTTAGTCCTAGTGAGAAAGAAAAATGGTGAGATCAAACAGTGTGTCAATTTCAGAAACCTGAATCGATCATCACTCAAAGACAATTATTCATTACCTAAGATGGATCATGTTTTAGAAAAAGTAGTTAGAGCTAACAAAAGTATATGATTGATGGTTTTTCAAGTTACAATCAGATCACAATGCATCAGGACGATAAAGAAAAAACTTCTTTCACTACCCCTTGGGGTACTTTTATGTATGATAAAATGCCTTTTGGTTTAATGAATGTAGGGGCAACTTTTCTGCGAGCCATGGATATCGCTTTCTTTGGTGAAAGAGATAAGTTCATTGTTATCTATCTTGATGACCTGATTGTGTTCTCCAAATCTAATGCATAACATCTAATTCACCTTAAACAAACCTTTGAGAAATGCCAAAAATTTGGTTTGTCACTCAATCCCAAGAAATCTCATTTCGCAATGCAAGAAGGTAAACTCTGTTGGTCACTATAATTGCTCAATTAATTCAAACAACCAAGTGATACATAAATTGTCAACCCAGGGAAGTCTTTTTATTTCAAAGATAACCACACACTATATATGCTCAATTCCAAAAGCAACTTAATTTGTAGTAAAGAAAACCATATTAATCACACTTGCCCTAAATGCACTGAAGTTCTAACTTAAATTATAGGAAAGAAACCTACCTATTGCAGATCTTAAAGATTAATCTAAGGAATCCTGGATTACATTAAAATAAGAATTGCAACAGGAAAGAACAACTATTCTGTAACCAGAGAACATGGCCCTTACTCTCAAGCAGATACTTCAGCACTTCACTTCTGATTAACACTCTTTCATGAAAATAGTAATGCAGAGAAAGTTAACTCTATCTAGCAGAGAACAAAGCCATCTAATTCCTTCCTTTCTGAGCAGGAACCTTTAGCCCTATTTCTGATTCGCACACCTTGCAGGAATAATTGAAATCTATAGAGAACAAGATAATCTGATCCCTTCCTTTCTGAGCAGGAACCCTTAACCAAGTCTCTGGCTAGCACTCTTGCAAAAGTAATTGAAATCTATAGAGAAAAATATAATCTGATCCCTTCCTTTCTGAGCAGGAACCCTTAACCTAGTCTCTGGCTAGCACACTTGCATAATTAATTGAAATCTACAGAGAACAAGATAATCTGATCCCTTCCCTTCTGAGAAGGAACCCTTAACCTAGTCTCTGGCTAGCACACTTGCAGAATTAATTGAAATCTACAGAGAACAAGATAATCTGATGCCTTCCTTTCTGAGCAGGAACCCTTAACCCAGTCTCTAGCTAGCACACTTGCAGAATTAATTGAAATCTACAGAGAACAAGATAATATGATCCCTTCCTTTCTGAGCAGGAACCCTTAACCCAGTCTCTGGCTAGCCTCATAAAATCATCACACAAGATTGCTAACAAAAGGAATGTAACATTCAATAAACCAAAGTTCTGAACAAGATAGAGTTCAGTAGTGTTTCAGCAAAGCAGAATTCATTAAAAGTAGTGTTTCAGCATATGAAAGTTAATCAAAATAGAAATTATACTAACACACTCTAAAACTAACGGGTGAATATTGTGAAGAAGGTGGGCCCTCCCTTCTCACAAGATTCCCCTGAAACGAGAAAGCTAGAGAAAGATACTTAAAGCAGTCTTTTATTCATCTATCAAAATATCATGTTATAGTCTGAAGATGAAGTACGTCTCTCTCTCTGAAGCTTTTAAATACATAAAAACTTGGATTCCATGAATGATGATTTCCCCTTATGTAAAGAGGAAATCCCTTCGATACAATTGATAAAAAATTACAATGTGTATCTGAGTCCTATCTTTAGTTGGATCTTCTTTCTAAACCAGAACAGGATGTCATAGTCTCACGCAATAGAAATGCTATTACAGGAGATGGATGAGGTATTGTTGTTACGACTTGAGTAACAACTTCTTCTCGTAGTTGTCGATGTTGTTTCAGCATCACAATTCATGGGCTGTTTCAGCCACGTGAATTGCGCTCTTGATTGTGTCGGCTTTCTTATGTAGGAGCGATGGTTGGTGCTTGTTGACCGCTGACTGTAACGACTTCCTTTGTGTTTCAGCATCGTTGGTTCTGGCGGTCTCCTCTGTGTTTCAACATTTGTAGCTCTGGACTATGTAACAGCTCTGTGTTTCAGCATCTGTGACTCCGGACTGTGTAACAGCTCTGTTTTTCAGCATCTGTGTCCTCGGACTGTGTAACATCTCTGTGTTTCAGCATCTGCAACTCTGGGCTGTGTAACATCTTTGTGTTTCAGCATCTGCGACCTGGACTGTGTAATAGCTCTGTGTTTCAGCAACAGGCGACTCCAGGCTGTGTAACAACTCTATGTTTCAGCATCTGCGACCTAGACTCTGTAACAACTCTGTGTTTCAGCAACAGGCTTCAAATACTAATCTGCAGTCTAATCAATGGTTAAGTATGAAAGTGATGTAAAATATTATGCAAAATAGATTAAACGTATAGTAATGAGAAGGGACGTTGTATACCTCTAGAATGATCATATAAAGTGATAGTATGAGTCTAAATATGGGTGATCAAGAGTATAATATTGGCAAAAAGTATAGGCAAAAAGGTACATTGTGTGGTCCTAACATCCCCCCCAACTCAAGGTGTTGTGTGTCCTCAGGCAACTCACTCTGAATCAGAGTCTGGATACCGACTCTGAGCATGTAAGTTACTCAAGCAGTAACTTTGGGCGGTACTGTACGTTGGCGTTCTGAACCCTTGGACCTGCTGTAATCTTTTTCATGCTGTTGTTTCTGCCTTCTTAGGCAACTTATAACTGACTTGATACCTTTCTATTGGCAACCAAAGGATGGGGAAATAAAACCGGTACCCTATCCAGTTTTCAGCACAATGCCTAACACACTGGATGTAGTTGGGTATCCTGGAAATTGCTACTTCTAGGTTGGCAGGACCAAAAGGATTATGCTCTTGTCTCTTATCCGTGGATTGCTGCCAAAACAGTTTATTGTCCTGGAGGGCAGGAATCTCTATGGAGCTGATGATGTGCTGACAATCCTGGAGCACTTCTGATTGTAGTTGTTGAACATGTTCAGTCACCCCTGGTTGTTTTAAGAACTCATAATATTATGTTATAAAGGTGTCTACCCTCTGTGGTTCTGGTCTAATCCAGAGGAGGCGATTATCTTCATTGTGCTTAGCAACCAAAAAGTCATCTTGCCACATAATCTGATTATAGAGAAAGGAAGTGAATGCTCGAAGTTGAATATCCCCAACAAGGGGATTTATGTTTAGCAGCCTGTTTTTGGGAATGGCCTCATTATGGAAGTATGCCTTACAAAGGAGGTGATGATCCCTAGTAGAAGCTGCTACAAAAGTCTTGACAAAATCTACTGGTTGTATTACTCCATGGGGTTTACCTTCTATAATGGATTTGATCTGAAACCATGTGAGTCTCTCCATAAGGAATAAGGAGTAGTTACAAGATGGCTTTCTTGTGGCCAGTAGCTTCTGTACCAAATCAAATATCAGGACCAATCTGCCTTTCAAGTCTTTGTTCTTCTTCTTGAGGTCACGAGCTTCCTGGCGTGTCTGCTCTAATGCTTCCCAATTTGAGTAAGTATGATTTATCTAGATTTGTCTGTGCACTTGCAGGTTTTTGGCTTGTGTTTCAACATACTCTTTCTTCCATTTTTGTATTTCTACATGCTCATGCCATAGCTGAGTCTTTGTTTTAGCATTGGAAGTAGTGGGATGAGGTAAGGTTTGAGTAGATTGTTCCCTGGAAGTGGAGAGATTGATCTGGTTGGGAGGTGTAAATTCTTCCATGGGCACTGTTTGTACAACCTTGTTGACAAAGGTAGGGGCTTCTTTTGTTGCAATGCAGGGTTCATTCTTGAGCCTCGGAGGGCCTGCTGGTTCTTGTGTTGCAGTAGGTTTAGTCTTGAGCTTGCTAGGGCCTACTAGTTCTTATGTTGCAGCAGGTTCAGTTTTGAGCTTGGTGCGACCTGTTGGTTCTTGTGTTGCAGCAGGTTCTTCCTTGACTTCAAAAGGTGAAGGAGTAGGGGCTACTCCTGGCACTGGGACTTGAATCACCTTATAGCCTGCCTGATAGTAAATATCTCCACATTGGCAACACATATATTCTTTGCACAGGTTTTCTGTAGTTTTCTCTGACAAGGTTTCTATACGGTCTAAGGTGTACAAATTTAGTTCATTTTCATATGCTTCCTTTTCCCTGGCTAGTTCTTGCTTATATGCTTCTAGTTATAACTTTAAAAACTCGTTTTCCTGCAAGACAGATGCCATTGTTGCTTCTGGTTGTTGGGAAGGAGCAGCAGGAATGGTAGTTGTTGCTTGTGTTTCAGCTTGTTGGTGAAGGAAAAGTAAAGTTGCAGCACCCTCAACCTCCAATTCCTGTATATCAATTTCAATATCAGTGGCTGGTTCTTGTGTTTCAACCACTGAATGGGTAGCTGGTTTTTCAGCCACTTTGCTTGAGGAGGGTGGTGTTGCAGCATCCTGGGCCTATGATTCCTGTAATTCAATTTCAATATCAGTGGCTGGTTCTTGTGTTTCAGCCACTGGATGGGTAGATGGTTCTTGTGTTTCAACTACTTTATTTGAAACAAATGATGTTTGGGCATCTAGTTCCTGTAACTCAATTTCAATGTCAGCGGCTGGTTCTTGTGTTTCAGCCGTAGCTGTTTCTTGTGTTTCATCTATGGCTGGTTCTTGTGTTTCAGCCACTGAGTGGGTAGATGGTTCTTGTGTTTCAGCTACTTTATGTGAGACAGATGATGTTATAGTATCTTGGGCATCTGGTTCTTGTGTTTTAGTGCCCGTGGTTGGAATAGGCAAAGATCCCAGGATTGGGGAGGTTGGAGGTGTACGGGGTATCAGTCGAATTGGTGGGGAATCTAGGGTAGTGGCCACAAAGGGTGGCCTTGTTGAGCTTCTTGTTCACTTTTTCCGTAAGAAGGGTGGAAAGAGGGGAGTTTGCTTTCATTTTCGTGAAGGTATTTCTTCAATGATGGGGCAGGAGGGATTATCTGGTTCAGAATCATCACTTAGAATATGAAGGGCAGGAGTGGATGATTCTGGTATAGTATGCGGCAGATTTAGTATGGTAGGGGGACTGGTTGGTTGTATGGGCAGGCTATTGGTCATTTCGAGGGAGTCTGGGGGGTTTTGTAGTTGCTGCTCCTGAGGATTTTCAGGAACTTCGGCAGATGGTTGGGGGTTTATGGGTGGGTTGTTCAGTGGATAGTTATGTTGATAAAAACCCCTGTCGATGAGAAATTGGACAAGACAGTGGTGGGTGAGTGAAAGGGTTGGATCTTTAGCCTTTCTGCAATAATGTGCCATATTTTTCAAATAGCCCAACAAATAATAAGGAATATTGACCCATCTTTTATGCCTTAAATGAGAAAGCAGAAGAAAGTCGTGCTAATAAACTACCTGATATCGACCTTCACAAGTCAGGTAATGCTTGATGAATCTAGCGACTTTCGGCCATGGGGGTGGCAATGAACTGAGCTAAACACCCCTGCCTTTCAATTCAATTTGTTCCTCGGGCAGGAAGAAGTTCTGCTGAACATTCCCAATGATATGTTTTCGGCTGAACATGCGAGTGTCATCGATAGGGAGGCCTAAGACCTCTGCTATGTCTTCCTCTGTTACTGATATTCAGACCCCTTCGACGAAAGAATGGTCCTCCTGAAGATTTCGAGCAAATTGTAGGACCTGTTGTTCATTATACCCCTGAAGTCTTTGGAAGTAATTGAGCCATCCTGCCTGTTGGAAGATTTGATACGCTGCTGGATAGTGTTCTAACAATGTTGTGGTGGCAAGCTCATTTCGTATGACCGATCCTCCCATGGCTACCAGCTTGGTAAGATATAGCGTCGAGAGTTTGTGTATCAACTTCTACGTAGAGTGAGTTTTTCGAGTGACGTTATGCAGGAATAGTGGTTAAATGTGTGAAAGGGTGGTGAAATAGGGATGGCGGTGGTGAAATCGGGTGTAATGATGGTATCGCAGATTTGATGTGTACTTCCCCTCCCGTCAAGTGCGGTTAGTCATGATTGCACTTGAATGGTCATAATGACTTAGAATCTTTCTCATTAACTATAGCCTAACTGAATTACATAAAATTTACATACCTCGCCTTACCGTTTGATTCGTTCTGCAAACAATATATCATGCCTGTTTGTGGTAGTTTTGTCGTGGCGGAGACTTTTGATCAAATAGATGAATTGTGTCGAGGGTTTGCTATCTAGGAGGATGAACTATAATCTGAGGGCGTAAAAGCTTGCTGACAGAAAATAGTGAAAGACTGGTGTTTCAGCAACAGAGAAGAATGAAACAATTGTTGTAGATGAAGAACTGTTGAGCAATGGTGTTTCAGCATCTGAAGAAAGTCAAAAGTGTTGAACGGTGGTGTTTCAGCATTGGAAGAAATCAAAAGTGTTGAACAGTGGTGTTTCAGCATCGGGAAAAATGATGAAGGGTTGTTGATAATGGTGTTTCAACAATGGAAGAAAATCAAAAAGTGTTGAACAGTGGTGTTTCAGCATCGGGAAAAATGATGAAGGGTTGTTGATAATGGTGTTTCAGTAACAGAAAAGAAAAGATGAAACAATTGTTGGATGAAATTGTTTCGTCGATGAAAATGGTGAGAAAATGGTGGACTAGAGTGTTTTGGGAGTGGGAACAAAGAGCTGAATAGTGGTGTTTTAGCATCAGGAAATAGTGAAAAGTTGTTGATAATGGTGTTTCAGCAATAGAAGGGGAAAGGCGAAATAATTTCTAGATGGAGTTGTTTCGTCAATGAAGGATGGTGAGGAAATGGGAAAAAGTGATAAGAAGGTTGTCGAGCCGTGATGGGGGAAAAGGGTGTGAGTTTGGTGTTTCAGTAATGAAGGAAAGGGGGCGGATTGCTGGTAGTGGTGTTTCGGCAACAGAGAAAAGTCAAAAAGTGCGGAACGGTGGTGGTTCAGCATCAGAAAAAAAGTCAACGGTGCTGAACAGTGGTGTTTCAGCATTAGAAAGCTTATCTCCTTGAAGTAAGATCGTCCTTTCCTAGTGGCCTGAGATTCGATCGAGAATTTGCAAAAATCGATTGTAGCATGGTATTTCTTGACAGGGATTATTAGTAAATAAAATCTAATCTACTCTAATGCTAAAGAAAATTAAAAAAAATTAATTGCTATTAGGGGTAGAAACTCCCTCAACGAAGAGGAAATGGGCGTCTTCCATGCATGTGGCCTTAAAATCTTCTTTAGAAATTGGTCGCTGATATAGATGGAGTCGATGAACATTTACAAGTAACGGGGTTTTGGAGTCATCGATTGTGAGGAGCCTTATTGTTCCATTGGGGAAAACTGTGTCTACTTCGTAAGGTCCAAGCCATCTTGTACACAGTTTCCCTTGAAATTATTTGAACTGGGAATCAAACAATAGGGACCAATTACCTTTTTGGAACTACTTGTCTTTGATATTTTTTTCATGCCATTTCGATCTTTGCTGTTGAATTATAGTTTTTTGCTGAATGACATCTAATCTTTTCTCCTCCAGTTCATTAAATTGCTGTAACCTAGTTGTTTGTGCATCGGTTAACTCAAGGTTGATAGCTAAAACAGTTCTTAAGGTTTTTATCTCAAATTCCACAGGAAATACAACACTCTTTCCATAGACTAATTCATAGGGAGAGAATCCTGTAGTATTTCTCCAGGTAGTTCTATAGGCCCATAGTGCTTCAGGGAGCCTGTAGGACCAATCCTTTTGACTTTCCTTCACTGTTTTTGTGAGAATGGCTTCTATTACTTTGTTTGTGCTTTCCACCTGTCCATTGGCTTGGGGGCGGTATGTTGTAGTCATTCTCTGCTGAATATGATATTTCTGAAGGGTGGCTCTGAACCCATGAGAAGTGAAAGGAGGTCCTCCATCTATAACTAATTCTCTTGGCATTCCAAATCTGGTGAAGATGTATTTAAATAAGAAATCTATAACTGCTTCTTCGGTTTCCCTGTGGAGTGCCCTAACTTCCACCCATTTAGTCATGTAGTCTGTGCAGACCACTATATAAACTTTTTAGTTGGATGGAGGGTTGATGGGTCCTATAAAGTCTAAGGCCCATCTTTCAAATGCTTCAAGTACTACCTGGGGGTTTAATGGAATTTCATCTCTATGATTAGGTTGGCCTACTCTTTGTCAGCTATCACAGGCCTGGACATATTTCTTTGCATCTTTGAAGAGTGAGGGCCAATAGTACCCCATCCTTATAATTTTGTGTGTTGTTCTCTTGCCAGAAAAATGCCCTCCACAAGGGCCATCATGACAAGCTTTCAATAGATCATACACCTCATCTTCTCTAATACACCTTCAAATTTCTTGATCAACTCCTGTATGGAAAAGGTACCCGCTTATCCAACTATACTGATCACTTTGATGAATAATACTTTTTTTCTCTCGGTAGGATAGGTGTGATGGTAACTTCCCTGCAACCAAGTAGTTAGCAATATCTACATACCAAGGTGAGTGAGCAGAAACTGCAAATAGATATTCATCAAGAAAGGAATCATCTACTGGGGTATCATCATCAGGTGTCAATCGAGAAAGGAAATGAGCAACTACATTCTCTTTTCCTGGTCTATCTACAATTGTAATATCAAATTCTTGCAATAATAGTAGCCATTTGGTGACTCTAGCATTTGTGATAGGTTTATTCATTAAGTACTTGATAACTGAGTGATCAGTATGAACAAAAGTAGAATAGCTAGTAATGTAGTGTCTAAATTTATTAATTGCATAAATAACTGCTAAGAATTCCTTCTCGGTGAATGTATAATTGAGTTCAACAGGGGTCATGTTCTTGCTAATGAAATATATAGCATAAGGGAGATGATCTTCTTCCTGTCCCAAGACAGCTCCTATAGCAGTATCTGAAGCATCGGAGGATATGTGAAAGGGAAGTTTCCAATCAGGTCCTCTAAGGATAGGAGCTGTAGATAACTGATGTTTAAGTGTATTAAATTCTTCTTGACAAAAATTGGTCCATTTGAATTCAACATTTTTCATCAGTAAAACAAACAAGGGAGAAGCTATTTTGGAAAAATTCTTAATAAATCTTCTGTAGTATCCAGCATGTCCTAGAAAGATTCTTACCTCTGTTTGGGTTTTGGGAGTAGGAAGATCCTTAATGACTTGTATTTTGGATGGGTCTACTTGAATTCCTTGAGATGAGA
>ML804521.1:0-13735 GCA_009831015.1 Picea engelmannii | reverse complement strand
TTTTCTAGAAGGAGAAGCTTCTTGGGTGAGGTGGCATCCGAATAGTTTGGATATTACTCGCTTTCATGATTTAGTGGGATCATCCTAACCTCCTCACCTTATCTTCTTCAGCTTATAAAAGGAGAGGAATTCTCATGGAGAAATTTAGCTTTGGTGAGCTTGAGCTTTTGTGAGCTTGAGCTTGTGGGTTCTTGGTTGTGGTTCTTTGGCTTGGAATTATTAGCTTGGTTGGAGTGGCTTTGAGATTTTCTTTGTCAAGATAGATTGTGAGCATCTATCAGATCTATGGTCTCAGAATTCTTGGAGTCAAAGTGTGTGGGGAACGAAGGACAGTTGGAAGGGACCTTACGACATCAAGGCAATGGTTGTAATCTCTCTTTCACATTTAATATGATACAGTAATATGATTCTTTCCTATAAAGCTTGTTGTGTTTTATTGTATGATTATTTGATCACATACATAGGTTTATATTGAGTTTATGCTATTGCTATCACTTTGGTTGGTTTGTGTTGTTTTGATATTGACTACACAAGAGAATTGGAGTGAAGCGGGAGCAACAAAGATTATAGGAAGCGATTATAAGGTATGTTACTTATTCTTTCCTCTTAGTAAATTCAATATTTAAAAATTAAGGAAGGCGTCCTATTCTGTCATGTTTTGTTCTAGATCCAGGTGGATCTAGGGAGATCGGTTTGTATCCGCACTTACGGATTTATCCATAAACACCTTTCTACAAAGTCTTCTAGATTCTCGTCCTCTTTCTGCATCATTTTAAATAACTCCTCCCTCTTTTCTCTCGTCCGGCAGTAGTCCTGGTATTTGTTCAGGAATTTATATTTCATTTGGTCCCATGTTGTGATTACATGGCCTCCAAGACTCTTAAATGATCTTAGTGCATTCCCTTTTAGTGTTGCTGGGAATAACTTCAGTTTTTGAGCATTAGAAACATAATCATAACTCCTACATAATATATCAAACTCAAACAGAAATTCATCAGGATCCCCTGAAGATAGACCATGAAAATTAGGCAATGCTGAGAGTGGAATGTTTTTCATGGGGGCTGCTCCTCTAGGGATATCGCCAATAGGAAATCCTAATGTAGAGAAAGAATTTTCATCTTTTACCTCTCCTTCAGGACCTGCCTGTTCTTCGTGATGAAATTCTTCATTGTACTCATCCATGTTTTCCTCTGTCTTCTCCCCTGTTGCACTTTCTCTGTCCTCAATGTCTCCTACTAGCTTCTAGTCTGTCTCCGGACTCCAAACTTCTTTCACTATTCCAAAAACTACTTGGAATGAAGGTTGGGAGTTTTTTTTTCGAAGATTTGGTCGTTGAGCAGCAGATTCAGACTTTGATAGGATCTCGTCGATGTAAGTCTTTCTTCCTCCTTTTCCTTTTCCCTTTCCATCTGTAGGGTTAGTGTCTTTGGGGTCTTTCATGAAATCTTTTTATCTAAAGAAAAAAATCATAAGTGCTTTTGAAATCTATAGCTACCTTCCCTGGCAACGGCACCAAAATGTTGGTCACTATAATTGCTCAATTAATTCAAACAACCAAGTGATACATAAATTGTCAACCCAGGGAAGTCTTTTTATTTGAAAGATAACCACGCACTATATATGCTCAATTCCAAAAGCAACTTAAGTTGTAGTAAAGAAAACCATATTAATCACACTTACCCTGAATGCACTGAAGTTCTAACTTAAATTACAGGAAAGAAACCTACCTATTGCAGATCTTAAAGATTAATCTAAGGAATCCTGGATTACATTAAAATAAGAATTGCAATAGGAAAGAACAACTATTCTGTAACTAGAGAACATGACCCTTACTCTCAAGAAGAGACTTCATCACTTCACTTCTGATTAACACTCTTTCATGAAAATAGTAACGCAGAGAAAGTTAACTCTATCTAGCAGAGAACAAGGCCATCTAATTCCTTCCTTTCTGAGCAGGAACCTTTAGCCCTATTTCTGATTAGCACACCTTGCAGGAATAATTGAAATCTATAGAGAACAAGATAATCTGATCCCTTCCTTTCTGAGCAGGAACCCTTAACCAAGTCTCTGGCTAGCACTCTTGCAGAAGTAATTGAAATCTACAGAGAATAAGATAATCTGATCCCTTCCTTTCTGAGCAGGAACCCTTAACCCAATCTCTAGCTAGCACACTTGCAGAATTAATTGAAATCTACAGAGAACAAGATAATTTGATCCCTTCCCTTCTGAGTAGGAACCCTTAACCCAGTCTCTGGCTAGCACACTTGCATAATTAATTGAAATCTACAGAGAACAAGATAATCTGATCCCTTCCTTTCTGAGAAGGAACCCTTAACCCAGTCTCTGGCTAGCACACTTGTAGAATTAATTGAAATCTATAGAAAACAAGATAATTTGATCCCTTCCTTTCTGAGCAGGAACCCTTAACCCAGTCTCTGGCTAGCCTCATAAAATCATCACACAAGATTGCTAACAAAAAGAATGTAACATTCAATAAACCAAAATTCTTAACAAGACAAAGTTCAGTAGTGTTTCAACAAAGTAGAATTCATTAAAAGTAGTGTTTCAGCATATGAAAGTTAATCAAAATAGAAATTATACTAACACACTCTAAAACTAACGAGTGAATCTTGTGAAGAAGGTGGGCCCTCCCTTCTCACAAGATTCCCCTGAAACGAGAAATCTAGAGAAAGATACTCAAAGCAGTCTTTTATTCATCTATCAAAATATCATGTTACAGTCTGAAGATGAAGTACGTCTCTCTCTCTGAAGCTTTTCAATACATAAAAACTTGGATTCCACAAATGATGATTTCCCCTTATTTAAAGAGGAAATCCCTTCGATACAATTGATCAAAAATTACAATATGTATCTGAGTCCTATCTTTAGTTGGATCTTCTTTCTAAACCAGAATAGGATGTCCTAGTCTCACGCAACATAAATGCTATTACAGGAGATGGATGAGGTATTGTTGTTACGACTGGAGTAACATCTTCTTCTCGTAGCTTCCGATGTTGTTTCAGCATCGCAATTCATAGGTTGTTTCAACCACGTGAATTGCGCTCTTGACTGTGTCGGCTTTCTTATGTAGGAGCGACAGTTGGTGCTTGTTGACCGCTGACTGTAACGGATTCCTTTGTGTTTCAGCATCGTTGGTTCTGGCGGTCTCCTCTATGTTTCAGCATCTGCAGCTCTGGACTGTGTAACAGCTCTGTGTTTCAACATCTGCGACTCCGGACTGTGTAACAACTCTGTGTTTCAGCATCTGCGACCTCGGACTATGTAATAGCTTTGTGTTTCAGCATCTGCAACTACGGGCTATGTAACAGATCTGTGTTTAGTCATCTGCGACCTGGACTATGTAACAACTCTGTGTTTCAGCAACAGGTGACTCTGGGTTGTGTAATAGCTCTGTGTTTCAGCGTCTGCGACCTGGACTGTGTAACAACTCTGTGTTTCAACAACAGGCTTCAAATGCTAATCTGTAGTCTAATCAATGGTTAAGTACGAAAGTGATGTAAAATATTATGCAAAACAGATTAAACGTATAGTAATGAGAAGGGACGTTGTATACCTCTAGAATGATCAGATAAAGTGATAGTATGAGTCTAAATATGGGTGATCAAGAGTATAATATTGGCAAAAAGTATAGGCAAAAAGGTACATTGTGTGGTCCTAACAAACTCTTGGGCCATATTGTGTCTAAATATGGAATCAAAATTGATCCAAAAAGGGTTGAGGCAATAGATACTATAAATTTTCCTAGAAATGTAAAAGAAATTCAGTCTTTTTTAGGAAAAAAAAAATTCTTGAGGAGATTCATCAAAGATATGCTCAAAAAGGACAGTGAGGTGAGATGGACCAGTGAATCCAAAGTGTCTTTTCAATGCATCAAGAAAGTAATAAGAGAATCACCAGTCTTGGCAAGCCCAGATTACACAAAAGAGTTTTTTATTTTTTCTTTTGCTTCAGAACATACTATTGCAACTGTATTGTTACAAAAAAACAAGGAAATTTTTGAGCGGGCTATTGCATTTTTTAGCAAAAGTCTCAGAGATGTTGAGTTGAAATATGATATATTGGAGAAACAGGCCTATGCAATGGTGAAATCTCTCAAGGATTTCAAAAATTATGTGTTGCACTCAAAGATCATTGCTTATATACCCTCTAGCTTTGTTAAAGATATCCTGCTGCAACCAAACAACGATGAAAGAAGAGGCAGGTGGTTAGCTAAGATCGAGGAGTTTGACCTAGAAGTCAAACCAACTCAAATTATCAAAGGTCACGGTTTGGCCAAATCGCCTACCGAATCGAATTTAAAATTACTTGGGATAAATCAGATGCAAGAGAATGAGGGATTTCTGGAAATAGACGAGCTTGATGTCACTGCACCTACAACCAAAATTCAAGAAAAGTTTTCTACTTCAGCTTGGTATCACGACATCATCCATTACCTACTTATGCTTCAATGTCCTAGTGAGTTAACCTCATATAAATATAGGATGCTAAAGTTACATGTTGTAAAATACTGTATCATAGATGCTAAATTGTATTGGAAAGACCCCTTCGGTTTCCTAACCAAGCGTTTAGTCGAAACTGAAACATAAGGGGTTATGGATGAATTCCATGTTGGAGTGTGTGGAGGAAATCATGTGTGGTGAGAAACAACTTATAAAATATTAAGAGCCGGATACTACTGGCCCAAATTGTTCACAGAAGTGAACACTAAAGTTTGAAATTGTGTCCCTTATCAATTGTTCACAAGAAAACAGAAGGTCCCAGATTTTCCCCTAATTCCAGTTAAAAATGAAGCCCCGTTTCAGCAATGGGGAATTGATTTCATTGGATAAATCCATCCACACTCCAATGAACAAGAAAAATGGATCCTAACTGCTACTTATTATTTCACTAAATGGGTGGAGTCTATCCCCACAAGAAATGCAACTGATTCGGTAGTAATCAGTTTTTTGGAAGATAACATTTTATCCATGTTTGGTTGTCCTCGAAAGATAGTCACTGATAACGCGCAATCATTTGAGTCAATGGCCATGATAAAAAAATTCCAAAAATATAACATCGTACTAGGACACTCCACAACTTAATATCCACAAGGTAATGTTCTGGCTGAATCATCCAACAAAAGCTTGATTACCATGATAAAAATGGTTTTGAATGAAAACAAGAAAGAATGGCATATCCATTTAAAATATGCTCTATGGGCCAACATAATAAGTACTAAAAGATCAATTGGGATTTCCCCTTTCCAGATGGTATATGGCACTGATGTCATTTTACCAATAAACCTTGCTCTTCTAGTAATGAAACTCTGGTAGGATTCAAATGAAGAACCCAATGATGTTACCAGAAGGATAAACCAGGTGGTTGAAGTTCAGCAAAATAGGGCCGAAGTAAATGAAAGGTTGCAAATATATCAGGATAAAATGAAGGCCTTATTTGATCAGAAAGCTAAATATAGAGAATTCCTCCCTGGCGACTTGGTCCTAAAATGGGGAGTCAGGAAAGAAGATGCTGGAAAACATAGAAAATTTGATCTGATCTGGTTTGTCCCATACAAGATTTCGGCCTTTGAAGGAAAAAATGTTTGGTTAATTATTCACTAATCTTGATTAATTAAATCTTTAATATGAATGATTAGCGCCTCACTAATCCCATCACAATTTCATGATCTGGGGTTTGCTTATGACGTATCTCCTAACAACAGGATCCTCGAAGTTCTGAAATATGAAATCACGTTTTCTTTAAGAAACATCTAAGATTAAGGTTAAGTTGTTTTCAAAACATGATTAGTGATAACTAAGCTTCTTTTCACATTTCGGGAATTGAGGAAGGCATCAATTTTTGAAATTTCAATTTTGAAATCGCCAATATACGGTGGTATTAATAACAGATAAATGAAGATATTTTTTGAGGCGAAAGCATATCTCTAGGAATATCTTTCCATTAAAGCATTAATTTTTCATCACCTGTATTAGTACACTCATCATAGCATAAATTAAGGGTTAATAAAGGTCTTGTGTTTTGAACTTCATTCTTATCCTTTACATCTGTAGCAAATTGCATTTATCCAGTTTTATACACATTTTCTCTGTAAACAGGTTTCTGGTCCAATGCAAACATCATGGCACCTAAGAAGGCACCCAAGAAAAGTGAAGAAGTTGTAGAAATCTCACGTCTAGATGGAGACGTTATATCTGATACAATACCGTATGCCATTGATACCATCAAATCCTAGAGGCAGATTTTTGAAACTCTAGATTATGAAATTAAGAATTTCCCTCATGTTGTCGACAACAAACTCTAAGACATAGCAGAGTCTAAGATTCACAAAGTAGCTACATGGCTGCGAATCATGACTTATAATGTCATGATTAGTTGGGCCTTAGAAAGAACAGACGTGTAGATGAGAAGCATTCTGGACAGCAGAGGGGTCGTCATTGGCTCTTTCAAATCGAAGCATATACAAGTAATGTATAAACTATCTCCCAGTCCCAAGTATAATTATAATAAAGATTTCGTGAGTGATTTTCAAAAGGAAGATTGTTTTGAGTTAGACCAAACGTATCCTGGAATAATCAAATACTGGTGGAGACACAAAGAAAAATTCAGGGCCAACACCCATGGTATTTACGCCACAACATCATTAAATGAGTATATTGTCTATGTGGTGATGATGTTATGTAGAATTTTCGGGAAGAAACGTCCTACCCATTTCCCTACAGAATGGGTACCTCTTTTTCACAAGGAAACAAAAGATTAAAACTTTAATTGGGATAAAATTTTATCCAATAACATAGCAAAAGAGGTCATGGAATATCAGACTGCAAGATCCAAAGGCCAACCAATAGATTTTTATATGTATGCATACATCATGGATGCTATATGCTTCACAACTCCTTTCCCTTTGATGAATTGGAGTTGGAATCCAACTTACCCGGAACCTATTCATGAATATCAATCTAAAATTTGGGAAGAAAACGCCAAGGAATCATTCTATGAAATATTTCTTTTCATGGTGATACCACTACATTAGATGTTGTACGGTTGTGCACCTCCCCGCATTTGACAGTTGGTCATAGGAATCCTCAAGGTAGTTGTTGACTGGTTTATAGAGGAGAATTTCTCCTACATCAGAGTTATTAGATGTTCAATCCCTCCACATGCACTCCCAAAACTCCTCCTTGACAGACTAGTGTCAGGGAGCTAGCTCATCAAATAGTAACATGTGGAATTGGGATAGAATTAAAGACAACTCGAAAGAATTCTTGTCTGATTTTTCCCATTTAGATTGGGAAATTTTCACTACTCAACTTGGGTCATTCCAAAGTTGAAGTGACAACACTGGAGGAGGTCAAATTGGTAGAACTCGAACACAGGAAGCACAAACCTTACCAATTAGTGGGAAAACACATGGCCCACTGTAATATGAAGGTTTATGAACATGAGAATTCCCCTTGTGATGACATGTTCAAAGGGACTAGGACCTATGAAGAGGTGTTAGAGAGGGTACAAACACTACCGTCTGACTTGCAAGCTAGTTTTCAAACCTTCCAGAAGCATAGACAGAGTGGTATTCCCAAATTACTACAAGGAGAAGCAGTCACCCTTCCTCAGGAACAAGAAGATACTCCTCCGGGCTTCGAACAAGAAGCATAGGATAAAGTCAAAACCGAAGAAATTCCATAGGAGACTGAAAGGTCTTCACACAATGAAGAGGCCTTATAGATAGAAAATCTAGAGATGGAAATAGAGAGGAGGTCTAGGAAACCTCACGAGTCCAATAAGTCCACTCCCCCTTCATAACCTGTTGTTGATGTCAATATACCTAAGGCCATAGGAGAAACAATATCTATAGATCTAGGAAGTCCCATAGATTCCTTAACCCCTTTACAGTCCACCTTTGGACTCCCACAGATGGGAGCCATATATGTTAGTGATCTCACCCCTATCTCCAGAGATGAGATCCCTCCTTCTGATTATTTTTTCATCAAAGGAGGAAGGATGTTCTAAAACAAGAGATTTATATTAGAGAGGGGGGTATGGTGAAGAAGCATAGGGCCTTGATAGATGGTCATAATTTGGAAGAGGAATATTTCACTACAAAGATAGCAGGCTCCATGGGAGCCATGGAAACAAGAAACCTTTTTACTATGGAAAACATGAGAACAAGGATAAAGAAGAGTAACCACACAATAGCTCTGTTACAAGACCAGTTAAAGAATGCTGAGAAAAACATTAGAGTAGAGTTGAATAAAATCTTGGAGCATGCTAGAGTTGTTGAAAGGAAAGAAATTCAATCACTCAAGTCAAGCCTGGATGAAATGAACCAGAGGATACAAGCAAGTCAGGTGCAGGTTACTTAGCAAAAGGATCTCGTAAAACGGCTACAGGCTAATTTAAATTTGACAAAAGGTTGGGTTGTATACTTAAAGGCTTTCCAGAACCTCTCGCTAGAAGCACATACAAAGATGGAAGTCGAGCAGCAAAAATTGATCTCCAAAATAGAGAGCATCCAGAATTACTTTCAAGAGGTAAGCAAATCCCTTGATAATATTATTTTACTGGAAAAGGAGGATAAATAAGCAAGGAATACCTTTCATAAAGCAGTTGCATGTTCAGGAAATAGAGAGATGTCGAGAAATCTAAAGCTTTCTATCACAGAATAGATAAGAGGAGACATCGTGCACAAGGTATGGGAAACAGACATATCTGAAAACAAGAAGATAGTCAAAGAAATCAAAGACGACCGTGAGGGAATATTTGATTCTTTGGATAAGAAAGCGTTAGGTATTGAAAGAAATGATTTCTCTGAGCCATTGGGGAAGATAAACATTGTGAAACAACAGTTGAACTACAAAGAGAGCTTGAAGGAGATTCAGGAAGAAATTTCACAATTGAAGGAAATCGATGCCAACCTAATAGACAGATGGATGGTACAACCCAATTTAAAGTTTCAAATGATCAGGTTTGTCAATAAAGGTTTTGAAGACCAGTTTCCAAATGTCTAAAGAAAGTTTTATCTTTTTGAAGCTAAGGATCTTCTGACACCTCCTAGAAATTTTGTTTATTTTATGGAGAAATGTATTGAATGTATAGCATCAAAGGAGGGAGAGACTTCAACTAAACAATGTAGTATCATTTGGAAGCTTATACAATTGAAATGATAGACAAACAAAAGTAAATCATGAAATGGTTAAGGTTCCAGTTTTGTAACTATTTTTCTCCTAAAAAGTAGGAGATTGCTAACCATCAAGTATTGACGACCTTGTATAAATACAAGGAGTGAAGACTGAGAAAAGGATTTTTTTTTCTCTAAAAATGCATTGCGACGAAGTAATTTTCAAGAGACTTTGAATTAATAGAAATTCAAATTGAAGATTCCATACTTTATTAATTTTGAGTTATGTGTTCCCCTATCTTTTCATCTTTCTTTCATATATCTAATTGATGAATTCTTGGATACAATTTAGTATAACCTCTACTATGGAAATTATTATTCTTGTTATTTAAATCATTTACAGTTTTTCCTCTGTATCAGTTATCATCAGATAGAAGACTTGTAAATGTTTAGATTTCAATATCATATGCTTCATTAATATTTTTCTTGTTTTCATAGTATTCTGTTACAACGTGAAATTCCTCTTCAAATGATGCCTCACCTTGTTAATAGCATTATGTTTTTCCTCATATCATGCATGTTTCCTTTCCTTTAAATTTAACTTAGATACAAGAAATGGCCTTTGATTTAGTCATCCTATTAATTTGTGTTTTAAAATCTTTCTCTTTACATTGTGAAATAGAGATAATGAAGCCTAAAAAGAAAACACATAATTGTATCTCCTTTACTTTTATCCTTCATGACAGTACCAGTTTCAAGGCAGCCTAACATCGAACCTAGTCTTTCAGATCAAACCAGCATCGCTCTAAATTTATTTAACACTATCTTAAAAACAACAAATAACCAGGTTGAGTTAGAACGTTCATGGGAATCAATTGAGAGAGATATCATTATTTAGGAAAACTGGGAATTTCGACAAAGACAATTGAGAAACCAACTATAGTTCTCGCTTTTTTATCATTGATTTTTCTATCCTCAACTTCCTCTATCTTTTTAGATGCCTTGACAGTATGCTTTAGAGCCTTAAAGTATAAACTCAGGAAAAACATGTTGAATTTCTCCTGAGGGTGTTTTCCAATAACACGTCCCTCACAAATTCCTTTGGAGAAGTGGATGTAAGGTAGACCATCAAACATTCCCTACTTGATAATATGTTGCATATATCTAAAATTTAAATGCTTGAACCTTTCGTGCCATATCCTACTTCTTTCATCAGCACGGGTAAGTAGTAATGGAGAATCTGGTTCAATGAATTTGGAAAATGTGTAGAGTTTGGATTGATGCTTTACCTCACTAGTAGAAACTTTGTAATCGGTTTGCATGTCATAGATATCCACAGCATCATGTGTGAATATTACTCTCTTTCTGGTGTCAGAGTTTTTCATCTAATGCATGGAGATAATATTGACGAAGAGTTTGGGAAAGTGTAGCACATTCTCAAAGCTTCCATTTGTCAGTTCAATTCTCCCTTTTCTAGTGAACTCAGCCTGAGAGTTGTCCCCCATTAGAATTGGAGGACTATTTCATGAATCCAATGAAGAGTAGACTTCTTTTTTGAATACCATGTAGCGTGATGCTCCTGAATCTACAATCCAATCATTGGAAGAGGAGTTTATATAAATCGAAGCATGGATAGAATTACCTTTCTTGGGATTTTGATCTTTTGGATTCTTCTTCTTGGCACCCTCGGGGATGCAATTTCCAAGGTTGTTTTTTTGAAGTATTTTGGAAATTGTATCTATTTGTTTCTACATACATGTGGATTACGAATAGAATCCTTTATGGAAGTAAGTGCACTTCTCCCCTTTTCTTCCCTTTCCACCTTTGGATCCAAAGGAATCATTGAAGGGTTTTGAGTACCCTTCCTTCTTTGTATTTTCATGTGCCTTCCTTTTGTATTGGTTTTTATATTTCTGATTTTGGTGACTATTACCATCTTGCACAGCAAGTGCATGCACCTTTGGGCCTTTGATTTTTCCCATGTTGATGAGCTTGTTATACTCTTGCATCAAAGACTGAATAAAGACCTCAAGAGAAGGAATTTTCCAGGTAGCTCCAGAGGTGAGCCTAAGTGAATGAAATGTGGATACAAACACTGAGTATTCTGAACCAAGTTTGGAGAGAATTGTAAGAACCATTTGTTTCTACTCCTTAGATTTATCAACCCCACAACCCTTGATTTGCAAAAACAAATCCTTATATTTGGTAAAGAAATCTTGGAGATTATCAAATGTTTTTGGATCCAAAGTGAGAATTTCCACCTCGCGTGTATGTCCCCTCATCGCGTCATGTTTTATAGAAATTACTTCCATGGTGGTCTAGACTTCATTGGGGATTTTAGAGAAGGATATGTGAAAGAGGAGTTCAGGAGAAATGAGACTGCAAATACTTCCAAATGTTTCATCCATCTGATTCAGATACTTGGATTTTTCTATGGTTGATGTGGGTTTGGTCTCTATGTCCACGGTTAACCTGTATAATTCATTGCTTCAAAGATGCATTATCATATTTTCCTTCCATGCAAAGAAATTGTACGGTGTAAGAATAAATTATTTTGGAAATTCCATTTTTCTCGCTATCTTCAATCTTCGATACCTACAAAAATAATCTGGTGTGTATTTTTCCTAGAAATATGTCATATTTGATACCATGTAAATGTGTATGAACATTCATAGATAATATCTAGCTAGAAAAGGACATACACAGGTTGTAGAAAAATGAGAAAAGATAGAAACGAGAGAGAGAGAATCAAAGAATTTTATTAACTGTATTCCACACTTAAAGAGTGAATAATTTATAATACATATAGGTTACATGAGTAACTAATGCACCATAGTAGTGATCTAGAGAGATCTAGACACTCACTAACAAACACTAGAGTGAACTTCCACCTAGTCCTAGTTAACTGATCCATGCAATCATCAGTTAACTGAGATGCATGTGTGGAAGTGAGAGAGACACATGCAACTGTTGGTGATAAAACTGAGGTTTCCATGCATGAGTCACTTCCACTATTATAACTGAGTGTAATTGAATCTGAACTAAATAGGAATGCCCTATTTTTTAGGGGAATATTCTTTGAATGTTCTCATCTAAGGAATCATTCTCAACATTGGACTATCAAACTTAGGAAAATAATTCTAGGTGAGTGTGTAATATCTCCAACAACTTCTAATAGGTGATAGTGGACCCTAGTTGGTTAGTTGTTGAGATTGGAAGAGGACAAATTCATGGGGCTTTCACAACACAAATACATTCACAATTGCAAAAATAGGCCTAGATTTTTTAGGACTAAAAATTGCACAAACTTGATATGATGGAGGTTGATCGGTGATTTTTGGGAAAATATAGTTGTTGGTAATTTCTCTTTGGAAGCCACATACACAACACAATGTCATGTTGTGGATTAGACTGTGTGTAGTCAATGGTATTAGCACTTGAATTTGGAGTGTGAGGATGAGATAGGGAATAATGTTGTTCCTACTTTGAGGATTCATGTATATTGAAGGCACTTGCATGCATGAGCTTGACCATAGGGCTAGATAGTTGGTAGCTTGGAATATCTATAGCATAAGGTAAAAATGTTGTTTCATCTTGGATGAGAGTAATGTATCCGTTTTTACAAGTCACAATGGAAACAATTGCCATAATATGCAATTTGGTGTTTATGGTGTAGGTAATGAAATGGATGGGATAGAGGAGATGATGATCTAGATACTTATGTGTTGCAATAGGAGCATCGTTATGAGGATGTAATTGGGATTAATTTTGGCATGAAAAATAGAGTGAGATGGAGAGAACCCAAGACAAGAAAGAAACATTGGTTAAAGAGTGATACCAGACAAAGAAAATAGGGTAATTTTTAGGGGCAGGATTAGAGGTTGGACTAGTGTTGGATGTTGAAGGTAAAGAGAGGTCATGTGAACCCAAACCAATGATATTCCATGGAAGATGCCATAAATAAAATTTGAGTACTATCATTAGATGTTAGAGATGTTTATGGTGCATATAGAGAAAGATCAATGCATGGATGTGTCAAGAGGGTAGAAGGAGCATGCTTGTAAGTATAGGATGGTGCATCATTATCTGCAACATCAAAGGAAGGTGTATTTTGCATTAGAGTTGGAGGAAAAATATATCTGTCTTGGAGGTCAATAGGATGTTGATTAAGGTTGGTTGTCATTGATGTCAACCCTTGAAGAAAGACCCATACCACAAAGGTTTGGGCAATGGACCCAATAGTGTTTGATGTAAATATGACTCGTTATTGTTTTGTCATGGTTGATAAGAAGTAAATATGGATGAACTCCAAAGTGGTCCCCTTATGGTGAAAGCCCTCACGGGAAGACGCTTTGTGGAATAAGAGAACCCATGCTTAATTATGGAATAATGAGATGAAGGAAAGTGAATTTGTCAGGGAAAATATACTAGATGGATAGTTCTTGTCATGTCATTTCTGGTGGTATGTGGAATTTCACATAATTCCTCACGGTTAGAGAGTTATGGCCATGAGAAGTTGGAGACCCCAGGTTTGGGTAATGGACCCAAATTTGTTTGATGGGTAATGGTATGAGTTATGATATATTTTCAGATAATACT
>ML804520.1:336454-373533 GCA_009831015.1 Picea engelmannii | reverse complement strand
GCCAAAAGTGACATAATGTACTTTATCCAAAGTCAAAGTACAAATAGACATAAAGTACTAGGACAAAGTGCCATAAACCTTCCCACATGTGCTAAGGAGGGAAAACACATGGGGAACACCTCCTCAGGTACAAAACTCAACAAATCATACTGTTTATACATTAACTGCTAAGTAAAAGACATAAATGAACAAAAGTGAGACGTCAAGCCCCTTTGAGGGAGACGTTAGGCCCTTTTGGGGCTAGTCCAGCATCCAAAAGTCAGACGTTAGCCCTTTCTGGGCTCCTCCAAGTTGCCACACGTGCCAGCCGTCCTATCAAACTGCCACACGCTCAAGGTGACGTCAAGACCTCCTGGGTGACGTCCTGGTCATCAAAAGGAAAACGTTTCATCTGAAGTGGGTCAATCCCCCTAGGCTGGGCTTAGCCAAAGTGTCCTGGGTGGAACGTCCTTCTTCCTCTCATGTGCAAAGGCTCGACCAATCACTGTCCTGTCTCTTCCCCTGAAGGGGTCCCAACAACCATCTGATGGGCTCTTCAGCCCCATGGAGGTCCGAACTAATCATCTCCCCATGTGTACCGGTCCAACTGGTACCTGTCCGTCGGGCATGGTCCTGCACATCAAAAACTTCGCACTCCATGGGCTCATCAGTCACAGGGATCATAGCAATGTCAATCACATTTCATCATTAATTTTGTCAAATACATGCATGAAACTCATGATATATCATTCAATAGCTCAGAGATATTACAATGACCTACAATACAAAGCCGAAGAAAAAAACAAAATACTCTCTTGGGCCAGCATCCATAAGAAAAGGAAAGTCCCCAGAGGGTATCATCCAAGCCATGTAAAACGAGGTGATGTGGTCAAGGGATGTCCAGACATACGGGTAGAGTGAAAGACAGGGATGCATGATATTACCTGTGGGTGCCTTTGTAGAAGGTGAGTTGTACCCGTCATGGATGCAATTCTTTCCAAACCCTTTATTGCCTTTATTCTTTCTTTTCTTTATTGTTTTTTCTTATTTATTTCAAGGTCTAACTAGAGGACACTGCCTTGGCGTGGTGACCAGAGCTGACAGTGTTACCCACAAGCACTTTCACAGAGATGATAAGGTTGGCTCGTGATGAGACCCCCTTTCCCTTGGCCATGCAAACAAAGGTCACTGCTCTGGCGTGGTGACCAGATAATGGCAATGTCATACTGCTAGGTACCCATGAACATAATAGGCTGGCTCGTGATGAGACCCCCTATCCTCTTGGCTAGGTCTTGTTTTGTTGTTTTCTTCAGGTCCCTCTTATTTCTTGCTGAGAGGCTTTTTATTGCCTTCTCGGGGATCCCTGGGCGAGGCATCTCTAGGTTTCATTTTTTGGCTTTTATCTTTTACCAGCTGCTTTTACCTTTTGGGCCTTTAGCCCCTTCTTCCCACGAGATAAGGTGTAACCCCACAAACAGATCATCCTAATGCCCGGACTAGGGGAGTGGGGAAGATGAGTGGGAGATAAGATGTAAAAGTGATGATATGATGGGAGCGGACGATGGCCCTTCAAAATTCCCCCTGGTGGCAAACCAAAACCTATGGGTACAAGCTTGCTAGGATACCCTGTCAATCCCCCCAACCATGGTCAAGTGGGTTAATGTAAGATCCAAGCAGTTGTCAGAAATAAAAGGAATCCGATGCATATATCTAAGGGTCATAATGATCAAATATGACACATACCATGATACCTGGACCAATTACCTCATGGAGCAAGAGTCCTCTCTGATACAAGTCCAAGTCGAAGGTGATGGATGTTGCTGCTGCTGACAAGACAAGTCTGATGAAGGAGAAAAAAGATGGACCCTCCAGGGCTATGCTCAGGTCAATCCTGCTCTCGGTACTCCATGTCTAGGCCCTGTGGGCCTCGAGACATGATCTCCTAGTTATCCCTAGAAATTGGGGATAACAGTAACCATGCTCTGATACCAATTTGTCACACACCCACTACGACATAATAGATTTTTCGCCTTTTCCTTTCTCCTTCTTTATCGAGGGACAGAGTCCCCGAATTCCTACGAGGTCCTAGCGTAGGCTAGGTCTTCCGATCAGAAACTTCACTAAACCAAGCCATTGGTTCTTTCATTGAAAATCCGTCGTGTACAACTCAAGCACCAAGCGCAGGCTTCACCTCCATGTGATCATCTGTTATGACCCCGGGCTAAGCCAAGAGGCGCCTTTCGCATTTTGCGACTCAGCGATGCCCGAGAGTCGAGTCTTTCGACTCTTCAAACCCTGAAACCCGAAATCGTACCTTCACTGAGATCGGCGGTTGTGAATCTCTACCCTGATCCGACGGTCCTGGCCGTATCGGGACTTTGGAAACCGGGAGTTCGAAATACAAGAGAGTCGAGTTCTTCGACTCTTCAAACCCCGAAACCCGAAATCCTATTCACACTAAGCCAACTCGGAGTTTCACATACCGGGATTTCGCAACTTGCGAAGACGAGGGTTCATACCCTTGGGTTTCCCGGGTGCCGAAACGCCGAAATCATTTCACACTACACCGCTTCGTGATTTCACATACCGAGATTTTGCGTACCGGGATTTCGCAACTTGCGAAGACGAGGGGTTCATACCCTTGGGTTTCTCGGGTGTCGAAACGCCGAAATCAATTCACACTATACCGCTTCGGGATTTCACATACCAGGATTTCACGTACCAAGATTTCGCAGCTTGCGAAGACGAGGGGTTCATACCCTTGGGTTTCTCGGGTGCCGAAACGCTGAAATCAATTCACACTACACCGCTTCGGGATTTCACATACTAGGATTTCGCGTATCGAGATTTCACAACTTGCGAAGACGAGGGGTTCATACCTTTGGGTTTCCCGAGAGCCGAAACTCCGAAGCCCATTTACACTTAAGCTCTTTTCGGGGTTTCGCAAGTCGGGACTTTGCGATGTACGAAGACGAGGGGTCTCACACCTGGGTTTCCCGGGAGCCAAAACTCCGAAGCCCATTTACACTAAGCTCTTTTTGGGGTTTCGCAAGTCGGGACTTTGCGATGTACGAAGATGAGGGGTCTCGCACTTGGGTTTCTTGGGAGCCGAAACTCCGAAGCCCATTTACACTAAGCTCTTTTCGGGGTTTCCCATGTCGGTACTTCGCGATGTGCGAAGACGAGGGGTCTCGTACCTGGGTTTCTCGGGAGCCGAAACTCCGAAGCCCATTTACACTAAGCTCTTTTCGGGGTTTCGCAAGTCGGGACTTCGCGATGTACGAAGACGAGGGGTCTCGCACCTGGGTTTCCCGGGAGTTGAAACTCTGAAGCCCATTTACACTAAGCTCTTTTCGGGGTTTCGCATGTCGGGACTTCGCGATGTGCGAAGATGAGGGGTCTCGTACTTGGGTTTCCCGGGAGCCGAAACTTCGAAGCCCATTTACACTAAGCTCTTTTCGGGGTTTCGCAAGTCGGGACTTCGCGATGTACGAAGACGAGGGGTCTCGCACCTGGGTTTCTTGGGAGCTGAAACTCCGAAGCCCATTTACACTAAGCTCTTTTCGGGGTTTCTTATGTACGAAGATGAGGGGTCTCGCACTTGGGTTTCCCGGGAGCCGAAACTCCGAAGCCCATTTACACTAAGCTCTTTTCAGGGTTTCGCATGTTGGGACTTTGCGATGTACGAAGACGAGGGGTCTCGCACCTGGGTTTCCCGGGAGCCGAAACTCCGAAGCCCATTTACACTAAGCTCTTTTCGGGGTTTCGCATGTCGGGACTGCGCGATGTGCGAAGACGAGGGGTCTTGTACCTGGGTTTCCTGGGAGCCAAAACTCTGAATCCCATTTACTTCGCGACAGGGGCAAGGTAAACTTGCGGATTTACTACAATGGTAGTCTTTTCAAGGGGCTCACTCCGACTCTGGAATGTGAGGGAACTTTCTCGAAAAAGGGTGCCTTCGGTTGGATAAACCAGGGCATAGCACGAGTCAAGTTAGATGGGTCAATCCTCAGGGGAACGGACTCGTATCCTGAACTTATACATTCTATACATTAACCGATTTGTAGTTATATCAGTATAAGCATGCATCCATTATTTCCAATCAAAGCACAAGGCAAACACTTCAATACAGAAACTATTTACGAGCGTATAAAAATGAGCATGCGATCATGACATTCAATTCCAAATGCAAGACATAACACTTATCAGAAATTCCGGATGTGATGCGAATGCTGAGAGGGGTGCTCGTTTCCACCCAACCGTAGGCTCAGTGATTCCAACCGGATTTACCACTAGCCACCCCCAAGCTAGACCACGATGCTTTGAGACTCAGTCTCCTGCTTCCAGCTCAACGGAAGTCAAGGACGAAGGTTACTCCCCTTCTCCTCTGTTCATGACTCTCTATATTTTTGGAGTTCCTTCGGTTCTCCTTCCGCGATTCCTGTCGCGCGTGCTCCTCCTCCTCCTCCTCCCCCCTTCCATACTTCTTTCCTTGCCTTTTTGCTGCGAGGTTGCATGTGGCGCGAATTTCGCTGTCCGTGGTCAGGTCTGAGAGCTTCTACGGATGGGCGGTTCGCCCCCATCCCCTCATTTACTCTTGAGGAGCCTCCCCACGTACCATCCTGGCGGGTAATTCATTCCGGGGTCAGAGAGTGAGCTTTGGTTTCCGAGCACGTACAAACCAGTACGGTTTCAGTTCGGTGGAAGTTAACACAGCCATTCCCGGCCCCTTCCACCACCTCTCATCAACCATCGTGGTCTCTTTCAGCACATCCCCCTCCTAGCAATCATGCGACATATATTCATGATATAATTTACATTCATCGACCTTTTATACAAAGGTCTGTCAAATCAAACATTCACATCTTTGAGTTTGCCATAGTTCTTGGCCAATATAGTTATTTTTACAGACTGGGGGAAACATGGTGTTACATGAAAGTTGTGATGAAGAACAGTGTATATATATGCAAGCATTGCAAGATCCAGAACTAGAGGTTCTCCCAGATGGAGGGAGAAGACTGTGATGATCACTTGTTCTAATAAACCAGACATACCTCTACATGAGTCATTATATCATCCGCAATATCCATGGGTTGAAGTTCTACATCAGATGAAGGCAAAGACTGTTCTCCAGAGAAATTGAACAAAGAGCCTATGAAGAGAAACCTCAAGACTTTGAGGCATACTAGAAAGAGACCCTTGTATGCCTACGGAAGAAGATATCTTGGTGGAGAACCTCCAATGCACAGTAGAAGCGTGGTGAAGATTTTCTATAACAGAGATATTGTATCAGAATGATTACTTAGAAGATCAGGATGATGGATTGCCAATCCATGACAAAGATCTCATGATGACAGAAGAAGTGCCACATGGATATGTTCCAGTTTGACCCTTGCCACAATGTTGTGAGCTAGCAGGAACCAAGAGGAATCCAACAATGATTTACTTTATTGATCAGAGCTACATGAAGTCTTCAGAGAAAACCAGTGTTCCAGACCGAAGTACATTTGAAATCAAGCATTACATTATCCGTGATGAAGTCCAGAAAGGAGAAAGTGGTTCTCCAATACATATCTCCACAGATGAGCAGATAAGCAGACATTTTGGTAAAGCTTCTGTCCAAGATGAAAGAGTTTGCGTACTCAAGCTGGAGCTCGTGGAGACAACTTCCTTATTGAAAAAGGAAGAGATGACTCCCAGGTTGGGAGGGAGTACTGATGTGTTATTGATTGATGGACAACCACTTTTCAGTTCGAAAAATGGTCCAGGATGAGTAGTTCCTTTCCAATTCGGAAAAGTGGTTTGAGATTTTTGACAGACAGACATTTTCTGGTTCGGAAAATGGTCCAGATTGAACGGTCATTTTTGTAATGAAAATGGTTCGATGGATTGGTAATGTACCATAGACAACGATTTCCCATTGTGGTTAACATGGGGAATGGTCTAGGGAAGTCTCTCTTCTTGAGGGTTTACTCAAGAAGACTGGCCCGCCTCGCCGGACAACGATTTCCCATTGTGGTTAACATGGGGAATGGTCTGTTTTGGAGGTTGGTGCAGGACAGTCATTTCCTTAGGAAATGGTCCGGACAGTCATTCCTTAGGGCAAATTCATTCTCTCCAGGTTGCACTTTGTTTAGTGCCGGAGGAATGGCCCAGGGTGGGCAATGGTCCAGGTTCAACAATCAGGGACAGACATTCCCTAGGGTAGACTCATTCTCTCCAGGTTACACTTTGTCTAGTGTCGGAGGAATGGCCCAGGGTGGGGAATGGTCCAGGCTTAGAAATCAGGACAATTATTCTTCCTTGCTTGAGAAGAATAGTCCAGATAGCTCATCATTGATGTTTGACCTTCTGAGGGCGGATGCTCTTCCAAGATCTCACAGATGTGAGTGGAAGAATGGCCCAGATGATCCAGTTTATATCATAACAATGTTTTCTGTGCAGATTGATATCAGATGATTGTTATGGAGACTGGATGTCTCTGGACAGTAGATGTATACTACTGTGGTGGATGTGTTCCACTGATTGTGACTATACGTCACGGATCAAGTATCTGTGTGCTACTTGGTGTGGTAGTGTACCACTGGATTGTAGTTGTGTACTACTATGGATAGACACAACTGTGTTCTATTGAATGATATTGTTTCGATTGCCTTGAAGACTATCAACAGTGTTGGAAACAATTATCAGCTAGATGGATGATCAATGAACAGAGATTTCCCAGACGGAAAATGGTTCAGGACATTTATTCTTCTAGGGCATATGTTCAGATTAGAAGAATGGCTGGTGTGTCACTCTATGGAGTGAGTGATTTATCCAACATCATGTCTAATTACTCAGATGGAGTATGGTTTCGAGAGATGATGCAGTTGATGACATTAATAATGATGATGGTGCTCATATCTTGAGATAGTCTGTACGACTATGATGATGGTACTGATTCAATGGTATGTTTGTGCTCAAAACCATTGTCTTCAATACCTCCCTAGCTAGGAGGGAGTGTTGATATTATGGTAGCTGCGGGAGGTATTTACCTCCACATGTAAACCTGACGAGAATAGAATATTCTGGGAAGCAAGAAGAAACCCTAATGAGTTGGCTAATAACCCTAGAAGACAAGTCAGCTCAAGAGGATAATTTATATTAGGTTATTAGCCTCCAAGAGAAGAAGTCGGTCAGAAGAAATAATATATACTGAGTAAATAGATACCCAGAATGAGAAGTCGGCTAAGGCAGTTAGCCAAAATCAGTATAAATACAAGAGGCCAGTCTTCATTTTGGCAGGCATTCTCAGAATTGCAAAGCAACACTTGTGCGCACTGCAGTTGCCCAGTTTGTGCGCAGGTTTGGAGGAAAGTTGTCGTTGCAGCTGCTGTAGCTAGCAGATTCCATTTTGGCTTGGACTATCTCTTGGTTATGGTTTGGACTATCTGATCAACTCTTGTTTGGTGTGCTATCCTTGGGGAAAATGTGCGCTACCCTTTGTTTGGCTATCTAGCCTAGGGTTTGCTTCCAGAGTGATTCTCTGTCAAGGTTAAGGTGCTCGGAGGGTTGCTTCAGCCTATGGTTGGGTGACAATAGTGATATTTTCAATGGTAAAACGAGCACATCCATTATATTCTAACAAAATGGACTTGAGTCTTGTTGAATTTTAATAAAAAAATTCTTGAAACTAGAAATATTACAAGAAAATCAAATTTTAAAACTTATAATTCAAGAATCATTTTAAACTTATGGAATCAAGATTTATTATCATAAGACCTATTGTAAGAGCGATTCCAATTTTGCATGGTCTTTTCACCTTTATGATTTCTTGTCAGCCCATTTTGGATCAAGTCGAAAGGCCCCTAAATAAATAAGAGTGTAATGCATTTTCCATCTTTGCAGGCTAGGATCCCACATGTCATCCTTAGAAATTGGATCAATTCTAGAATGCTCAATAAATTGGTATTAGGATCTCTTTTCCTCTTGTCCATCTAGTCAACACCCTTATAAACATCCCCAAAGCATAGTTGGTCACTGTTTTATATAAGAAGGATATCTGCATGCCTAGCTTTGGTGTGGTTAATCACCTTCAAAATTGGTGTTTTCAATCATAGTATCAATGGAAATTTTGGCATTATATTTGTTTACTATGTTATGGGAGACACATTGAAGTGTGCATATAACAGACTACTAGCTCGTAATGCGGTTCAAGTTTCAATAGTTCAACCATCTTGTTTTAAAGTGAACAAAGAGATAGGGCATAGGTGGAATTTGATTATGGGATGTTCTATTGCTATCCTTTATGTGACGTTCTCCATTAATGTGTCAGTCTGGCAGTGTTGGAGGGCTTAGCTCTTAGCAGTGATCCAAATTACAAGGTATTGGGTAGCTCCTACCCATGGATTGCACGGAAAGTCCTAACTGACAGTTCTCCTCAACTCAGATCAACACTACAAGCCCTTCTGTACAAGGTATTGAATCTTCATTTTTCAAATCCTGTGCTAAGCATTTTTCAAACAATGTTGTTAACTGCATTGCTTTTTAACTATTGAGTTGAATGCCAGATACTGCAATTTCTCATGCTCTTGTAATGTGAGATTTCCTCTCTTAACCATGTTCGAAGGGAAAATGATGATATCACTAATTGACAATGTGCCAGGACGGGACATTCAGGATTGATCGGCTAGAGTCTTTGATTACTGAGGTTTGTTTTTTCAATTTTGCTTAAACTATTATCTTATATTTCCAAAATTTGAAGTATGATATGTCACTGACAAACACTGGGTTCTAGGCACATTATATTGACATACTAGCCATTGGTAATATACTGCTAAATTGAATTTATACAAGTAATATCAGTGGAATTTGTCCATCATCTTTAATTCCCACGGCCCATATAGTAGTGAAAGAATTTGTCATGCAAGATAAGAAATCAACTAGCCTGATAGCAATACCTTTTTTATGGCAGTCTCTACGATCAACGGCAAATGAGACATTATCAGGACAAGAAGAAAAAACAGATAAACAATCTAGGCTGGCGATTAAGCGTATCCTTAAATTTACTCTAAGTGAGAAGGTAGTGATTAACAGTAGTTTTTTGAAGTTCATAGAAAGTATATTTCTGTGGTTAATTATTGTAGGTTATATATTCTAGTGCATTAACATAGTTTATAGCATGCTTGTGTTTATGAAGGTTTATGATCCATCATGGAATGAAAATGCTCACTTATCATGTTCACTTTTCAGGGTGACTTCGTGAGGGAGATTTTGCTAGAGGAACTTTCCAAGGTATACATGCCACTTATAGTATTCATTTTCGTAGTACATTTATGGTCTTATCTTTTCAGTCCATGGATCTTTGAGCAGAAACATGCATATTATTTCTGACAATTCATTATATCATTCATATGTTGTAGGGTATAGATGCACTTAATCGATCAACCTTTCAGAAAGCTGCATCTGCTGTTATTTCAAGCTTGCCCATAACTTTTTCATTGCCTCTACATTTAGTGGAGGATGAAGATATTAAAAACTTGAAAACTTTACGACGTCTCATCTTAGCACTGTCAGAAGGGCTTACTGAGGAGCAAAATCATGGCTTGGTAAGAACATTACATCACCTTGGATCCAATGTACTTTTTCTGTAATGTGGTTTCTTTATTGGGTACATTGATTGGCGCACAGATATTTTAAACCTTTCCCTTTTCATTTCAGGAAGAAGGGAATTATTTACTGAAAGAAGTCGATGTTCAGATGACATGGAATGATGCTGTAGTTGTTCTTCAACAGTTGAGCTCCTCCAAGGAATTTTTACCTATGCTTTCTGTCATTCTTGAGGTATTCCAGTGATGCTGATTATAGTTAACAGTACTAATAACTCCTGTATCTTGATCGAATATATTGTTCATTTCTCACGTCTCTTAGAGCTATCTCCAACTAAATCTATATCATTTCCTGTATTTAAGTTGACGGTATGGACCACTTTCTGTACGTGACAGCTTCCATTGTCAGCTCAGCAGCAATCGTTTAGTTTGCCAGCAGATCTAGCTGGAAGGCTGGCCTCACGCATCATAGCAAGAACCATTAGAGGATCAGTACTTTAATTCAACTATTGTGGTATGAAGTTACCTCTTATTCTGCTTACAATTGAGGTTTCGTGTCTTCTAGCTGGTTCGTAAAAATGATGCTAGACAAAAAGTTTAGCCTGGTTAATACACCGGTATGTTATCTTTCTACTTTCATAAATCAATTTCTCAAATATATTTCAACAATGAGAATAAATCGGCTATGTTTGCTCCCTATGTCAAAAAATGGACACAAATGGATACTCAACAATACTTTTTTGGATGGAAACAGATGGACCACCGTGAAATTCAGATTACATAGACAAGATCACTAGTCACTCTGCGGTTGTCACTATCGTCAAAGATTGAACATTTCGAATTGGGTATTTTTAAAATTAATACTCCGTATGATGCAAGTCAAACTGCTGAAACTACTATGCTTTCTACAATATTTGGAAAACGGAATGCAGAAAACGCAATGGTTCCTTTTAGATCAGAATTGGCTGTACAGATCTCAGCAAGGATCACTATTTTCAAGAAAGATGTAGAGTCTGGCATTGGAGCCAAACCTAACAGGCTAGCTCTCTCTGCCTATGTAGGGAGATGTAACTAAAATATAAGAGAGTAGACATGATTGCACACACAAAACTCTATTGAATAAGTGAATGATTTACAACAGGTTGTGAGTTCACAAGTTATCACAAGTTATCATGTCTAACTTATTCTCAACATAGGAGAGGTTGAGAAAATATCTCAACCACACACCAAATTAGGAGTCTTAATAGGAGAGAATCTGTCTCACAACCAACTATCTAACCTTCTAAATAATAGATTCAAACAACTCACGTAAAGATTAACTCTACCTCTCAATAACAAACTACATTAGCAAAACATTATTAAGATAAGGAGTTACATATTCCAACAGATGTAACTTGTGTGGTCACACCTTGGCTCCATGATGTATGATTCTTGATGTATTTGATGTATTTTTTATTGTTTAATAATGAAATATAACATGTATTTTGAGCAAGAGTAAAAGTGATGTGCATGGTGTTGTTGTGAAGGTGATCTTTCATGAAGGAATAAGATGAAAATAAGTTTCTCTATTACTAGAGTGGGTAGCTGAATAGTTTGACATCTAAAAAACACTAATATAAGAAATTGAGAGTTTAACTTTAAAAAGAAAATCAAAATCATTAAAGAAGTGGTAATTTATTTCAAACAGTTTGATTGAAATGAAAATCAGAAACATTAAAAAAATTGCAATTTAGTTCTCTTCGAAGTTCTATAACATGATATAAACCCATATGGATGACCTATTCAAAATTTAGTCAATTACTTAATCCCTGGGATTATCGTACTGTAAAGTTATTGTAAATATTTAATATAGGAGAAAATAAAGAGTCATATTTGGTCACATGTTTGTATATATATTTCACTCACTTTAATACGAAAATTCAATATGTAGAGTTACTGTAGAAATTCAGACCCCAACCCCATTTCAAGTCTCCATGAGATACACCATAGTTTAATGCCCAACCCACAGTACATTTTCTGCGGCAAATTAGTTAGCATATAAAAAATAACTCATAACATGAAACACATGAAGTCTGCTACAGCCATAAATGCAGAAATAAAACTCATACCCAGAAAATCAACACAAGAATTTTGGTCAAAATAGAGCATGGAAAAACCCGCAAGGGGAAAACCAGTGAGAGAGAGGAGGCTTTTATGATTCAGAGCTCAGAGAAAGTTTCTTTTACAACAGTCATCTTTGCCAATAAAAAATAGACTTATCTCGTTTTTTGTGCACCACACAGTGTTAAAATGCATGCCAAACAACTCCTTGATTTTTGTGCTAAGAAATCCGTATAGGGTATGGCTGTCACAACAATTAATGTTGTACAATTGCCTAAAAAATCATGCCTGTTGTCTCACTTTTCCTGAAATTTATGGCAACTGAGTTCCTCGATTTCTGTGCCAAAACTCATCCAGAAATCCATACAGACCACCTCCTCGATTTTTATGCCAAGTTACAATTGTACGGCCTGCTCAAAATCTGTACAGTACAGCCTCCATACACTGTTGTACTATTCTCTTCGATTTTTGTACCAGAACTTGCCTTGGAATGCATGCCCTTGGCTACAAAAATGCACCTCTCTTTCTTTGCTCGACTCTCTCTCTCTCTCTCTCTTGCACTCTCAAGTGCTCATGAAGAATGCCAAAAATGGTGCGCCCTCTTTCCCTAGATAGACTCATGAAGGGAAGGTGAAGAGTCTCATGATCCAACAATGGAGATTTGATCTTGGGCCATTGAGATCAATGGTGGTGATTTAATGTCTTTTAAGTCACCCACTTCACAAATATTCCAAAAGTCACTTTTAACTTTATTTCTCATAAAGTTAATGTGCTAGGGACCACATTGGACACTTTCTCACACCTAGGCACCTAAGTTGTGAGAAGCACTTGTCCTTGGTACTATTTTTAACACCCTCTTACCGAGGAAAGTGTTCCTCACTACTCTCAGCTTATCTCTGAAGGGTACAAACTTGCCTCTTCCCAAATCCTTAGTGAGGATGTCTGCTACTTGCTCATAAGTGGATATAAACTAAGTCTCAATTGCCCCTCTCTGAACATAGTCCCGGATGAAGTGATATCTAATCCCAATGTGTTTGGACCTGTCATGAAAAATTGGATTCTCAGAGAGTTTTATGCAACTCTGATTGTCACAATAAATCACCGTGGGCCTCAACTGCACACCAAATATCCCAACGAACAATTTGCGAAGCCATATGGTCTCACAATTGGCCTGACTGGTTGCCATATACTTAGCTTCAACAGAACTCAAAGCCACTGACTTTTTCTTTCGACTGAACCAAGACAACTATCGAGCCCAATCGAAAGCAACACCCTAAAGTACTCTTCATGTCAATAACACATCTTGCCCAATTAGAGTCTGTGTAGCCAATCAACTTGACTCCATCCCCTCTCACAGAGTCCAAGCCATAATCCATTGTACTCTTACGGTACCTAAGCACATGTTTTATTGCCACCCAATGCACTCTTCGAGGCTCCACCATAAAATGACTAAGAGTGTTAATAGAAAAACAAATATTTGGTCTGGTGTTGACCAGATACATCAATGAGCCTATCAATGGAGGATACATCGTGGGATCTGTTATCACATTAGGTTGCCTTGGGTCGTTTATCCCTTAGGTTTAAATTTTTAGCCTTTAGACTTTATATTTGTTTTATTTTTCTTTGTGTGATTTTCTTAGGTTAGCTTGAACAAATAAAACTTGTGGTTTTGACTCATTTTTGGCCCACACATAGATTTTAAACCTAGGTTCATTTTATGGCTTATGGTTTTGACTCACCTTATGACTTGACACCAAGCATAACCTATCCCATGACTTTCATGACTTGACATGTCACTCTTTCCACTCATACCTTTTATCCTTGCCATGTTGTCCCTATGTCCGATTAAAGGTGGGTCAAATCAATTTTTTTGAAAAGGGGCGTTGCCAACTCACTAAGAGTTTTCGTAGCGCACTCCTTGTCCTTTATTCCTTGCCATGACTTGTCATTATTCGCTGAGGTCATGATCTATCTTGTTTTCAGCACCATGGTTCGTTAAAAGATGAATATTAAGATTTGGTTTTTAATGAGTTTGCTAACGGTTTCAAAGATTTGAATTTTCTCAAACTCGGCGTTGCTGAAACTGCTAGTTCAAACTAGTTGCAGGCAACTCTATGGGATCAACTACTAAGGTTGATTTGGAGGTTGAGGTGGTCGTGGTGGTTTTCTAACCGGTTGCATAGCCTCCATTGTCAATTACTTCTCCAGGTATTTTGTGACCTCCCTCCATTGCATAGCTAATTCTTGGGATATCTCTTGCCTGAGTTTTGGTAGCGATCGATGCTGCAAACCACTCCCTCCTTCATCTCTCTGCATCTATAGTTTCCCTCTCACAGAATTTGCAGCCTCTATTACTTGGTGTTTAGCTACTAAAGACGCCAATTCTTTCTGCTCCTGAGTATTGAGTGCCCATGCAATCACCTGTTCCTTGTGTGCGCACTACGCTATAGAAAGACGTTGTTGAAACCTCGCTACATTTCCCTTGTTTTCCCTACGCTGCATTTTATTTGGATTGGAGTGTTACATGTTGGTATTCAAAGACCCCTGCAAAAAGCCATCAAAACAGTGTTTTGTCAAATCAAGGTGAGTTAGAGGAAAATCTTACGAGAGAGAAGCCATTATTCACTGTCATTTTCTTATTGAAGTCTGCCTCTGTTTGCTTCCTTAGCCATCACTACACCATGACCTTTGATCCCTTGTCTTTACCCATGGAGACACCCCAGAAGAGGAAATCTCACAAGGGAGGAACTGTGGTCAGAATTGAACCCTCAGACAGGCACCTGTTTGATGCAGAGCCCATGGTCAGGGAGGTTTTTCAAATTGGGGTGATGGACAGAGCCTTTATGTAGTAGAAAGACAAAGGCAAGGGCATTGAAAAAACTGTTGAGGTTATCAACATCAACACTCCACCTAGTAATCACACTTTCAAAAGGTTGATCAGACAACTCAACGAGGCTAGGAAGGAGGTTGCTCGTTTGAAGGAAGAAAGTTTGGAAGACAGAAGAAAGATGAAGGATCTCATGGACAATTATAGCAACACCCTTGATCTGGAAAAATTTGCAGCAAGAAGAGCCCTGCCTCTCCATAAGCAACTAAATAACCTTTAAAGGAAAAACATAGGCTTTCAGTCTCAAAATAGAAAACTCAAGGCAGAATTGCAACACTTCAAGGATGAATTGGCCTAGAGGAATTTGAATGTTCTGGTAGAAGCTACCATTGAAAGAGAGGAAGCAGTAGTGAAGAAGAGCAAACTAGCAGTCAAGAAGACCATCCCTGCAAAAGAAAAACATGGTGTTGTGTTAGAAGGAAGCTCTCCTTCAACAAGGAAGAGTGCTAGGTTGATGAAATAATTGAGTAATATAAGCTCCATTTTTGTGGGTGGTCTCTTTTTGCAAGAGTAAGTGATCAAGAAGGTATAATTTTTGTCACCTATACAGGCATCTACAAACTCCTAACCTATCAGCTCAAGTTGTTGTGCTTTCCAAAGGATTAGTCTCATCATACATAAAGAGCACAAACATTCCATAGCGCCATAGCACTGCAGAATCGTTTATATAGAATGTCTTGCCATTTTTCTACCTAAAGTGCTACAAAAGCTCCTAGTCGAAGTACACAGTAACACTACCATTCCTACAGAACGCTACCAAATCTCCCAAGCTGAACTTAACGGTGGCGCTACAAATTCTGCAGGATTGTGTCACAGTGGCGCTACCAAATTCACATAGTTGTTTTGATGATGGGCGTTACAAATTCCACATAGGTGATTTGAAGTGTGGCGCTACCGAATTCACAAAGGCTTATTTAGGATGGATGCTACGGAATTGCACACAGTGATTATGCAGGATCGACGCTACGGACACTGGATGCCTGTTTTGGATCGATGCTACGAAATGTGCAGAGTATTTTGCAAGGGTGCTATAGAAACTCACTACCCAACGCGCTACTGAATGGTGCTACAAACTGGAACCTAGAATCAAGGAGTTCGAATTCATCACTCTTTTGGGTGGCTGATGATGTGGAGAAGAGCGAGGATTATAGGTGGCAACATGGTGATAACATCCAATCCCTGAAGGGCACTTGGCAATGGAAAGGGATGCGCATCAATGGAGACCATGTCATTTAAATCTTGTTGGATTGGTTGCCAACATGTTTGCTTTTTTTATAGCAGTTTGTTAAATAGTTGTTAGCATAGGTGTTAGATTGATAATTGTTTTTAGAGAATCCTATGGAAGGAAGGCAAGCTTGCACCTCTAGCTGTTGCCTTTCCTTTTTTGTTATAAATAAATATTCTAAATGATTAAGGAGGTTTGGATGGTTGAGATAGGCTCCCTTATTGTAATATTTTTGACTAAGTAGACTGGTTCTTTGGTTATGTACTGGATTTGAGATTTTTTTATTAATATAAGTCAGTTTCTCTTATTCCATTTTGTTGCCTCTTATGCTGAAGTTTTCATGATTGAATGATTCACATGGGATTGTTATGGTTGTATTATGATGAATTCCTGATTATAGTACTGCTATGATGTTCTTTAGTGTTCTTTAAACTTTGAATTCAAGAAGATTTTGTGTTTGAGTTTTTCCTCCTTGGGCTGCTTGAAGACCTGATGTCAATAGCAGACCTTTACACCTCTCTCACCAAAGTCTTCCTTCTATTCACTTTTACTCTCATTCATTGACTGAAGTTAATCAAGACCTCAATTGCTTGTGCATGCTAGCCCAAATTTCCGAGTTAAATCATTATTTTTTTGAGTCTTGTCCATTTGACCTTTTTAAACACTCATTTACATTTACACATACTCTGATGGGTATTGGGCTTATCCTCTCTGCAATCTGAGGGTGATTTCTAGTGCTAACATTTTTGGCGTCGTTGTCGGGGAACGAATTGAAGACATTTTCCTGGGATTGAACGACAAAGCATATTGATTATGAAGGTGCATTAGAATTCAGTACATTGAAGATTGCAGCTTGCACTTGGGGACACCATTGTTTTAGCTATGGCTCCTAAAGGAAGACACACGAGGTCAACTCCACAACTGCCTCTGGACACACTTGAAGCTGACCCATAGAAGATAATCAAGAAGGGAAAAGCTTCTCAAGAAAGTTTTTTTGTTGTTGTATCAGGTACTTCTAGTCAGTTCCCTGATGTTGGGTATGTGTTATATTCTTTGCATGTGTGTGTGTGTGGGTGCGTCAGATACGACAACTGCGTCTGACGATCCCTATTTTTAGCGGATTTTGCTATTTTTAGCTGATTTGTAAATTAATCCCGGATTAAGGGATTAGGGTTTTAATATCTACGGAATACCTAAAAACATTGTATATATTGTATGGCGAATGGTGAAATTCGATATAATGAAAATAAGAAAGGTTTTCCCGGTTGAGGGTTTCCGGTAAAAATCTCTGTGTACTCTGTGTATGAGCCATTGATTAATTTCTGTATTGCTTAAGAATCTACATTGCTTTACTTCGCAGGTTTAAAACTTTCACCTGATTCCATTATTAATACTCTAGTTGCTATATCAAGTATTCCTCCTTTACCTTCTGCTGAAGTTTTTGGAAATTTGGATTTTGAAATTTTTTCTGTTGAATACTCCTCTTTTGACCCAGAATTGAAAGAAGAAAATTTTGAAATCCTTGCCTCTCCTAATATTGTGAAGTGGTTCAGACTTGAGAGTCTTGAAGATTTTCCTACCTTAGGTTTTGCTACTCCTCCTCCTATCAAAATTTCTGCAGCCAAAGAGGAGGAATCCTCATCTCCCTTGCAGCCTATACCATCTTCTTCCACGACTTTTGCTGTGAAAACTGAAATCCCTCCTTCCTAAATTATATTTTCTCCTAAGTTGCACACAGTCAAATCTCCTTCTCCTCCTTGTTCTCCTACATTTCAAAATCCCATGGCAGGTGCTAATGCTCCTAGAAATAGGATGGATGCCATAATGGTTGCTAGGTATGCCCCTCTTATCTTACCTTAGCCTATGAATGCTCTCCTTGTTGGAGACTACCTAAAATACATGCCCAAATTCACAGGAGAAGAAGACATAACTGCTAAAGAACACCTTGTTGATTTTTATAGTTATGCAAACAATCTAAACATTGAGAATGAAGATGTGTGGATGAGAGTCTTTGTCCAAAGCCTTGATGGTGAGGCTAGGAAATGGTTTAGGGGTTTGACCCCTGGATCTATTGCTGGGAGCAAAGCTTTAGATGATGCTTTCTTGAGACAGTGGGGGGATAAAAAAGAATTTTTGTATTATATCACAGAATTTGGATCCCTAGAGAGGAAAGAGGGAGAATCTGTTTCTGACTTCTCCAAGAGATTCAATAAAATGTGCAACAAGATCCTTGCTGAAATAAAGCGTACATAAACCTCTGCCAAGATCACCTATGTCAGTGCTTTTGACCCTGTGTTTTGCCTTCTACTGAGAGAAAGAAGATCTGTCTCCTTAGATCATATGCAATATGCAGCCTTGGAGGTAGAATCTAACATAGTGGCATTTGACAAAACTTGGGGAAAATCTGATAGGGACAAGAGAAAAAATAGAGTTGAAGCCTCAACCTATGATTCCTCTGTTGTCCATCCTCAAGTTGATGAACTTGCAAAATTGGTAAAATCTCTTTCTGCTGAAATGGAGAAGTTAAAACTTGAAGGGAAACAAACCTATAGGAACACACAGAATGTTGATAATAGAGGTAACCTCGGAAGACCAAATAATGCTCCTTAGATCATTCCAAGAGATCCAAGAAACAGAGATAGGGACGATAAAAAATTCCAAGCCCCTCTACAAAACAACCTTGTTCATGAAGGAGAGGATGAAGAAACTGATCCTAAAATCCATTCCCTTGGTGACACCTCCTCATCCTCTCACTTGACCCAATCTGCATATGAGGAATCTCTCATGGATAATCAAATAAATGAATTGAGTAAGGGAGAGAAAACAAAATAAAATCCTAATAGATACAATCTGATGTGCAAAAAGAAAGAAGAAAATACTGACACTTCTGATCAGCCCACTAAAACAGAGAATTATGCCAAGGCTGTGGCAGTTGGAAGCAAAGAAAAAGATGCACAAAGCCCTCAAGATTTGGTTAAGAATCCTACCCTAGAGGTCAAGGAGATTTTGAAATCTCCATCTTCCTTCAGCTTTGAAAGTGAGATTCAAAAAATAAAAATTCCTGTACCTTTTTTGGAGCTGATAAAAAATGAGGAGTTCAAAAAATATCTTTCCAAAATGATGCAGCCCGAGCCTTCCTCCCATTCTATTGATTCAGTCAACCTCCAAGATGAAAATCCAACAGTCATCTTAGGACCTTTGATAGAAGATAGAATTGATTCATCCCCTCCCTTCTATACATCACTGAACATTCATGATAAGGTGATGCATAACTGCTTGATGGACTAAGGGGCATCTCACAATCTCATGCCAAAAATAGTCATGGATGAACTTGGGTTGGAAATTACAAAAACTTACCATGACTTATATACTTTTGACTCTAGGAAAGTGAAGTGTCTTGTGGTTATCAAAGATCTGGTTGTGACCTTGTTTCAGTTGCCCATGAAAAGTGTGGTCATGGATATTGTGGTGGTTGATGTGCCCCCTAAGTTTGGTATGCTCTTGTCAAGATCTTGGATAAAAATAATAGGGGGAACCTTGCAGATGGACCTTACATATGCCACCATTCTTGTGTTCGGGGGAGAGCATAGAAGACTTTATAGGGAAGCTCAATTGGCCTACATTATCAGTGATGAAGCAAACCCCACCAACCATCATATTTTTGCACTTGATACTGATTTATGATCCACTATATTACAACTCACTAATGCTCCTCAACCTTCTCTTGAAATCAGAAAACATTCCATTACCTTTTGTGAATATTCTCCTCCAACTACTTCTGTTTGGAAGATGTTTTTTGATGGAGCCTCTTCTAAGGAAGGTGTTAGTGCTGGAGTAGTATTTGTTTCCCCTACTCAAGAGACCATATCTTTGTCCTACAAGCTCGAATTTGAAACTACAAACTATGTGGCAGAATATGAAGCTTTTGTTTTGGCTTTGAGGGTTGCCAAAGACATGGGGATTGAAGAGCTATCAGTGTTTGGAGATGTTGAATTAATTTTCCATCAAATAAAAAATATGTATCAATCTAAACACCCTAGGCTAAGGACTTACAGGAATGAAGTTTGGGATCTTGTTGACAATTTCTTCTTAGCTTTCAATATCTCATTTATTCCAAGAGAGGAGAACACCATGGATGATTCTTTGGTTGTTTCAGCAAGTAATTTCAGATTCCCTTTGCCACCTAAACTAAAATATGATGTAGAAGTGAAGTATAGACCCTCTATACTTGACAATGTCAAACATTGGAAGGTTTTTGAGGATGATCTTGAGATTAAAAGATTTCTTGACACCGTGGATGAGTTTTCTTCTTTTCATATTGATCAAGATCATGATACTGAAAGTAGTCCTCATATTGATGTTTTTTCTAAATAAAATTGATAACCATCATATTGTTCAGTTTCCTAGTAACCATATTCCAAAAGGACTAGTTCCTTTGGAGAGATTGTTCGACAAAAATGATGTGGCTGTGAAGGTTAAAGGTTCAACTAATAATGTTGATGTGACTGAATGTAATGTGGGTATAGAGAAGGATCCAAAATATGTCAAGTTGTCTAGTAGTTTGTCAAAGGAACAAAGGGCTGAATATGTTGAGTTGTTAAAATAGTTTGTTGATGTGTTTTCCTGGACATATGAAGATCTGAGAACATACGACACAAACATTATTGAACATAAGATCCCTTTGAAAGAAGAGACCAAGCCATTTAAGCAAAAGTTGAGACACATAAATCCTATGCTGCTACCTATTATTATTCCAAGCTACTGATGCCAAGATTATCATTCCTTTGAGATACTCTGAATGGGTGGTGTTAGCACTGGAAGTCATCTCTGGATTGCTGCAGAGGTAAGCCCAATACCGATCAGTATGTATGTCACAGTGAATAGTTTTAAAGGGTGGTCTAATGGACACAGACTCAGAATTATATCACTTTAACTTAGAAAACTGGGCTAGTATGCACAGGTGGGTGAGTTCTCAATCTAACTTCAATCAATAAGCTTGGTATAGTGGTGAGTATAAGGAATAACTTGAGGAAGAATGAATAGGTCTGCTATGGGCATCCGGTCTTCCAACAACCTATGGGGGAAAAGCTCTAGATACAAGATCCTCTTGGATCCAAGAACTTGAGGAAACTGAAAGCGCCGTAACAATACTGCAATCAAACATACATTACACCACAATCACAACAACTCGACTGGATCATCCATGCCCGAGCTCTCAGTATCAGAGGCAAAAGAGATGGAAAAGAAGGCTGACTGTTATTAAACAAGAAGTCTCAAATACAAATACATAACTAGAAGCCAAAGGCTTTGTTAAAACTTTACAATATGGGAGCTTAGCTCAACCATCGATACTAACAAAATATGAGAACGACTCCTAAATACTCAAAGAAAAATCACAGCAGCAAGTTCGAGTCATCACATTGAAGACGTTACGTCTGCATGCTTCCTGGCAAATTGTGCGTGCAGTCTCTGATCAGATGTGAACTTTAGTCAGACGCAATCGTGCTTCAGAACGAGCCTGCAAATGAGTTGAATAGATGACAGTCCTTTCCTGGGCTTTCCATTTATGGTGGAAACGATGTCCAACCACCACCAACTGCTTTAATAACTGCTTCATTGGGATTGGGGAGGCCTGAGTCAACTCTGCACCTGTAGGACGTGGCGACCTCTGCATTTTTCCATCTAGATCTGCTTTGAGAGTTCATGGTGAGATTAGCAGACAGGTGTGGAGGCTTACGTGATGGTTGTAGAAATCGACACAAAGCAATGAATGGACGATGACCAGGCATGGGCGATTTGGCACACTCGATGTGGAGATGAGACAAGGGGTGGCCATGTGGACAGTCATGGTAGAGGGAAGATAATAGGGAAAGAGAAAACGACAGGATGTTGGCGCTGAGTTATACAGGCACAATGGCGTAGTGGCACGAGAATGTGACATGGAGGTAGAGGGGAGACTACGACAACATGCACAGTAGGGGCAATCCGCCCAGGTGGAGGTGAAAGGGAGTACGAGGGGGGAACACATGGCAGGAGATGGTAGGTGGGAGTGGGAAAGGATATGACGCGGTGGTGAGTGGAGGATAGGTGTGTGCTAATAGAAGGTGGAAAGGGAGTGGGAGAGGTGACAGGAAGAGGAGAGAGACGGAGTGGGGGACAGATGGCGAAATGAGCGACGATGGTAAGCGAGAGTGGTAAGTGGTCTAGTCGGAGGGGGGGGTAGATGGTAAGAAGTTTTGAGCGAGGGGGGGCGGGAGGGGTTCGATGTCAGGAGGAGGTGCCACGATAGTGGGGGGCCCGCATTTGAAAACCACCATATCAGACCCCCCTCTTGGTTAAAGGCAAAACGTTGAGGGGGGTCTGATACAGATCCTGCGCCATAGATCTAGGCGTGTGGATCTCAGCCACACAAATTTACGCGTTGCTTAGTGCGATGTGCACAGGCTCCAAAAACATAGGATACGTGGGATTTTGTGGGTTTTTAGCCCACTTCTTTCCATTTTTTTCACCAAGGGGTCAATTCTTAGGGAAAACACCCCCTTACAAATAAATGTGATAACATTAGGCTCCATGAGGGATGGCTTGCTCCCTGTGAGATGCCAAGAACTCTTTTGCAGATTCAGTTCCTTATTGTTGGGTTATGGAGTCACTTATTAAAATCGAAACAAAAGAAAACAATATTTACAAAGACACATGAGCCACTCATGGCTCAATTAAAGAACTTCTTCAGAAAATGCCCATTTACAGGGCTGTTAAAAAATTCATCACCTTCCAAATTATGCAATCTATAAGTATTATTAGGAAATATCTCAGAGATTTTGAAAGGGCCTATCCACGGGGCCTCAAATTTGTTGTGCTTGCTTTTGTCTTGCTTAGGAGCATCCCATTTTAGTACTAGATCTCCCAGCTGAAAATTCTCTTTTCTCACCTTCCTGTCAAAATCCTGCTTGATCCTCTGCTGATGGTCATGCCCTCTGTCTAGAAGTTGTTCCCTCGCCTGCTGCGCTTCAACCAGCTCCAGAATCCTTCTGATCATGTCATTAGGCTCACCTTGGTAGTCTTGAAAAAAATTCGCCACAGGCAAGGCGAGATGAGAAGGGAGAATTGCTTCAGTCCCATACACAAGCTGAAAAAGAGAGACGCCCAGAGACCTTGTTGTCACTCTGTCATCCCACAGAGCAAATTTGAGCTTTGAGTCCCATGCTTTCTGGTTATCTTCTAGCAGTCTTTTAATGATTTTAATGAGGCTTTTGTTAGAGGACTCTGCCAGTCCATTGCCTTGGGGGTAGTATGGAGTAGAATGAATCAATTTGATTCTGAACTACTCACAGAACCAGATCAATGGTTCAACCTTAAAGGATGCAGCATTGTCAGTGAAAATTCTGTTAGGACAACCAAACCTTACTATAATATCCTCCAGGAAACCAATGATCACCTTATGAGAAGCACTCCTTGTGGGGATAGCCTCTATCCACTTGGTGAAATAATCGGTGGCAGTTAAAATCCACTAGTGTTGACCACTTGAAGCACGATGAATTTCCCCAATAAAGTTTAGGTCCCACTGCTGAAAGGGTCCTGAAGCCACCACAGGCTTCAATGGCAGAGACTTGAGCTGCTTCTTCCCTGAGAATTTCTGACATTTGATACAAGCTCTGACTTTTTCACAGACATCGGTGAACAGAGTAGGCCAAAAATACCCACCCATGAGAATTTTATAGGTCGTGGTCCTCTAGAAGTGATGTCCTCCACATAGGTTGTCATGGAACTCAAACATAATTTTTTGGGCCTCCTGCTGGTCTAAACATCTCAGAAGAACTCCTAGAAGGTATTTCCAATACAAGACTTGGTCAATAAGGCAATACATGATTGCTTTGAGTTTTAAATCTCTTGCTTTGCTCTTCCCCATTCCATCTAGAGGCCTTAATTCTTGCAGAAAATATATAATGTCTTTATACCAAGTGCATTCTGCCAATGGAGGGTTATCCTGAGGACTGTTATCAAGCACCTCATCCTGTTGATCTTCTGAGCGAGTGTTGATGAAATTAACCCCAAGAGATTTACAATTAGATTCAACCAATAGCTTGGCTATACCTTGACCTTTAACTAGCTTGGTGGGTTTTATTTCCAGATCAAATTCAAGGATCTTGGCAATTCACTTGCTCCTTCTCCCATCTATGTTAGGTTGAATGAGAATGTCCTTTACAGAAGCTGAAGGAACACATGCAATGTTTTTTGAATGTAAAACATAGACTCTGAAAACTTTGAGAGCTTTAACCAAGGCATAGGCCTACTTCTCCATGATGTCATATTTGACCTCTGCATCCCTCAATGCCCTGCTGAAAAATGAAATAGTCTGCTCCAACCCTTCAACATTCTTCAGCAGTAAAACAACTGCCTCTGTGTCAAATGAAGCAAAAGAGAAAATCATAAAATCCTTGGAATAATCAGGACTGATAAGCACAGGTGCTTCAGTCAGTGCCTTCTTGATTTGGTTGAAGGATTCTCTAGAATCAACAGTCCATCTTACTTCGTTCCCCTTCCTGAGCATGGCTATAATATGTTTCATCGATTCAGAAAAATTTGAAACAAACCTTCTCAGAAAATTGTTTTTGCTTAGGAAAGACTGGACTTCCTTCTTAGATCTAGGAAGTGACAAGATTTGAATAGCTTCCACTCTACTCAAATCAATCATGACCCCTTGATCTGATACTATATGTCCCAACAATTTCCCCTCCTTCATGGCAAATACAGATTTCTTAGGATTTAGGTAAAGACCATACCTTCTGCATTTCAAGAAGACTTTCCTCAGATGACAGCAATGCTCTTCATCAGATCTGGAAAAGACTGTTATGTCATCCAGAGAGATGACCACAAATTTATCTTTTTCCCCAATGAAGGCTATGTCCATGGCTCTTTGAAATGGTGCACTTGCATTTATTAATCCAAAGGGAATTTTGGCATACATGAATGTGCCCCAAGGAGTGGTGAAGGCGGTCTTTTCTCTGTCCTCAGGTAAGACAGAGATTTGATTGTAGCCAGAAAAACCATCAATCATGGAAATCCTGGATGTACCAATTACCCTTTGCAGTATGTGTTCCATCTTTGGCAAGGGGTAGTTGTCCTTCTTTGAGCTCTTGTTCAGGGTCCTGAAATCAACACAAAGTCTGATTTCTCCATTCTTCTTCCTTACTGGGACCAGGTTGGCCACCCATTCAGAATATCTTAGGGGAATAATGATTTGGGCATCCAACGACTTCTTTACCTCTTTCTCCATAGCAGGAAGCAACATAGGATTTATCTGTCTTAATTTATGTATGAATGGTTTGGCTTCCTCTTTCAATGGGATCTTGTGCTCAATGACGCTCGTGTCATATGTTCTGAGGTCTTCATAGGTCCAAGCAAACACATCAGAAAATTCCCTTAACAACTCAGCATACTCGGCCCTCTGTTCCTTTGACAAACAGCTTGACAGCTTGACAAATTTGAGATTCTTCTCTATGCCAATATTGCACTTAGCTACATCAACATCCTCACCTGAGATTTTACCCTTTACTACCACATCATTTCTGTCAAATAGTCTTTCCAAGGGGACTAGTCCCTTTGGGATGTGATTGCTAGGCAATTTAACAATATAATGACCAACAATTTTATTCAGAAAAACATCGGCATGAGGATCTGTTTCAGAATCAGGCTCTTGATCAATGTGTAATGAAGAAAACTCATCAACGGTCTCCAAGAACCTTTTTATTTCAAGATCATCTTCAAACACTTTCCAATGCTTGATGTTGTCAGGTATAGAGGGTCTATATTTCACTTCTACATCATACCTGAGTTTGGGTGGCAGAGGGACTCTGAAATTGCTCGCTGAAACGGCCAGAGAATTGGCCATGACATTTTCTTCTCTGGGAACAAATGAAATGTTAAAATCTAGGAAGAAAGTGTCAATGAGGTCCCATACTTCATTTCTGTAACTTCTGATCTGAGGGTGTTTGGTCTGATAAATATTCCTAATCTGCGGGACAATCAACTCAGCATCACCAAACACTGATATCTCTTTAATTCCCATATCCTTCGCAGCCCTTAAGCCTAAAACAAGAGCTTCATACTCTGCCACATTGTTGGTAGTTTAAAACTCTAATTTGTATGACAAAGATATGGTTTCATGACAAGGTGACACAAAAATCACTCCAGCACCAACACCTTCCCTAGAAGAGGCTCCATCGAAAAACATTTTCCACACATAGGTAATTGGAGGAGAATCTTCACCGAGATTAATGGATTTTCTTATCTCAAGAGGAGGTTCGGGGACATCGATGAGATGCAATAAGTTGGATCCCAAATCAGTATCAAGGGAAAATATAAGATGATTGGTGGAGTCTGATTCATCACTGATAATGTAGGCCAACTGAGCTTCTCTGTACAGTATTCTATGTTCCCCCCCAAACACATGAATAGTGGCATACGTGAGGTCCATCTGCAACGTTCCTCCGAGTCTTTTTATCCAAGATCTTGACAACAACATGTCGAACTTGGGAGGAATGTCAGCCACCACAATATCCATGACCACACTTTTCATGGGCAGCTAAAACAAGGTCACAAATAGGTCTTTGATAACCCCAAGACATTGCACCCTCCTTGAATCAAAAGAGTACAAATCATGATAAGATTTTGTGATTTCTAATCCGAGCTCTTCCATGACAGTTTTGGGCATGAGATTATGAGATTCCCCAGAGTCCATCAGACAATTATGCAACACCTTATCATGTATGTTCAGTGATGTGTAGAAAGAAGGGGATGAATCATCTCTATCTTCTACCATGGGACCTAACATGACTGTTGGCTTCTCATCTTGGATATTTACCGAGTCTGTGGAATGGTAAGATGGCTTAGACTGCAATAGCTTAGAGAGGGATCTTTTGAAGTCTTCGTGCTTGACTAGATCTGAAAGGGGAACACGGATTCTGATCTTCTGAATTTTATGCTCAAAGTTAAAAGAGGAAGGGGGCTTCAGAATTTCTCTCACCTCTGGGACGGGGTCTTTGGCTATTGGTGGGGGATTCTAAGCTTTCTTTTCTTTGCTATTGTTTGCTGCGTCTTTAGCAGGTTTCTTTGCTATGGAAGGATGATCAGGGATGTCAGACATCCCTTATTTATTCTTAGAGCAGAGGTTGTATTTGCTGGGGCCACCATTTGCCTTCTCCCCCTTACTCAACTCATGTATTTGGCTATCTATGAGGGATTCCTCGTATGCAGATTGAGTTAAATGAGGACATGGGGAGGTGTCTCCAATACAATGAATTTCAGGGTCAAGCTCCTCTTCTTCCCTTTCTTCATCAATAACAAGGTTGTTTTGAAGAGGAGTCTGGATTTTCTGATCATTTCTATCTATGTCCCTTTGTTCCCTTGGCATAATCTGAGGAGCATTGTTGTTCGGCCTCCTGAAGTTGCCTCTGTTATCAGCATTTTGAAGATTTATGTATGTCAGCTTCCCCTCTACTTCCAATTTTTCCATTCTAGTTGAAAGTGATTTTAGTAACTTGGTTACTTCATCCATTCGAGGGGGGGAAATAAAGGAACCGGATGTGGAGGCTTCAGGGCTCTTCCTTGGTATGACTCTATCAACCTTATTCCTGAGTCGGTTGGCTTCCAATACATTAGACTCCACTTCCAGGGCTGCATCTTGCATGTGAGCCAAGGAAGTAGCTCTTCTCTCTCTTAGCAGGAGGCAGAGATCGGGATCAAAAGTAATAGCATAAGTGATTTTGGCGGAGGCTTCTGTGGGTTTTATCTCAACGGGGATCTTATTGTACATTTTATTGAATCTTTTGGAGAAATCAGAGATAGATTCCCCCCTCTTTTCTCTTCAGGGACCCAAACTTTGTGATATAATACATAAAATATTTTTTATCCCCCCACTGCCTTAAGAAGACATCATCTAGAGATTCAATACCAACAATAGATCCAGGGGTCAAACCTCTAAACCATTTTTTGACCTCACTATCAAGGCTCTGGACAAAGACTCTCATCCAGACATCTTCATTTTCAATATTTAGATTGTCTGCATAACTATAGAAGGCAGTAAGGTGCTCTTCAACAGTTATGTCCTCTTCTCCAGTGAACTTAGGCATATATTTCAGGTAATCTCCAACAGGGAGAGCATTCATGGGCTGAGGTAAGACTAGAGGGGCATATCTTGCAGCCACTATAGCATCCGTTATATTTCTAGGGGGATTATCACCTGCCATAGGGATGGTAGGTGAAGGATAACTAGGAGGGGAATAGGTTCGAACAGGGGAGACTGGAACTGAGCTTCCGAGAGGAAAGGGAAACAACAGAGGATTTGAAGAAAAGGATACAGGGCTTGGGGAAACAAAGGTTTCTCTTTTTGAGAAATCAGTAACTCTAACAGGAGGAGGAGTGGTAAAGCTCAGGGTAGGAAAATCTTCTAAGGCATTGGGTCTAAACCACGGTACAATTTTAGGAGTGAGAGGAGTGACAAGGCTTTCTCCCTCCAATCCCAAACCAGGAGGAGAAAAATCAACAGGAACACTCCCAAAATTTAAAGTTCGGGGAACTCCAACAGAATGTATAATAGGAGAATGAGAAGCAAAAATTGGAGTTTCTATAGAAGGACCATGAAATCATCAGAAATACTTGGTTCCGTAGTAGAGGTACCTTCATGAAGGGCCTTTTCCTTTCTGATAAGTTTCTTTGGGTCAACTTCAGGTGTTACTAAAGGCAACTGTGGAGTAGACCTTGTTTGTCTGCCTCTAGAAGCCACAGCTGAAATAGTGGAGTCGCCAATGGATCCACATCAATGGAGTCACCACAGTGGAGTCGCCAGGTGCACAGTTGCAATCTTTGATGTACTAAGTTATGATGCACCTTCAGAACCAGTAAGCTTTGTCGTTCAATCCTAGGGAAAATATTCAATTTCGTCCCCGACAACGACGCCATAAATGTTAGCACTGGAAGTCACCTCTGGATTGCTGCAGAGGTAATCCCAATACCCATCAGTCTGTATGTCACAGTGAATAGTTTTAAAGGGTGGTCTAATGGACGTAGACTTAGAATTATATCGCTTTAACTCAGAAAATTGGGCTAGTATGCACAGGTAGGTGAGGTCTCGATCTAACTTCAGTCAGTAAGCTTGGTATAGTGGTGAGTAGAAGGAAGAACTTGAGAAAGAATGAATAGGTCTGCTATGGACATCCAGTCTTCCAACAACCTATGGGGAAAAATCTCCAGATACAAGATCCTCTTGGATCCAAGAACTTCAGGAAAATGAAAACGCCGTAACAACGCTGCAATCAAGCATACATTACACCACAATCACAACAAATCGACTACATCATCTATGCTCGAGCTCCTAGTATCAGAGGCAAAAGAGATGGAAAAGAAGGCTGACTGTTATTAAACAAGAAGTCTCAAATATAGATACATAACCAGAAGCCAGATGATTTGTTAAAACTTTACAATATGGGAGCTTAGCTCAACCATCGACACTAACAAAATATGAGAACGACTCCTAAATACTCAAATCAAAATCACAGCAGTAAGTTCGAGTCATCACATTGAAGGTGTTATGTCTGCATGCTTCCTGACAAACTGTGCCTGCAGTCTCTGATCAGACGTGAACTTCAGTCAGACGCAATTGCGCTTCAGAATGGGCCTACAAATGAGTTCACCGGTTGACAGTCCTTTCCTAAGCTTTCCATTTATGGTGGAAACGATGTCCAACCACCACCAACTGCTTTAATAACTGCTTCATTGGGATTGGGGAGGTCCGAGTCAACTTTGCACCTGTAGGACGTGGCGACCTTTGCATTCTGCCATCTGGATCTGCTTTGGGAGTTCATGGTGAGATTAGCGAGCAGGCGTGGAGGCTGACGCGATGGCTGGAGAAATCAACACGAAGCGGTGAATGGACAGTGACCAGGCGGGGGCGATTTGGCACGCTCGATGTGGATATGAGACGAGGGGTGGCCATGTTGAGAGATGTGGCAGAGGGAAGATAATAGGGAAAGTGCAAACGACAGGACGATGGCACTAAGTTATACAACATAACGACGGAGTGGAAGGAGAATGTGATGTGGAGGCAGAGGGGAGACTGCAGCGGGAGGCGCAGTGGGGTAAATCCGCCCAGGTGGAGGTGAAAGGGAGTACGAGGGGGGAACACATGGCGGGAGGTGGTAAGTGGGAGTGGGAAAGGATATGACGCGGGGGTGAGTGGAGGACAAGTGTGCACTAATAGAAGGTGGAAAGGGAGCGGGAGAGGTGACAGACAGAGGAGAGAGACAGAGTGGGGGACAAATGGAGAAAGGAGCGACGACGGTAAGCAGGACTGGTAAGTGGTCTAGTCGGAGGAGGGGGTAGATGGTAAGTTGTTTTGAGTGGGGGGGTCCGATGTCAGGAGGAGGCGCCATGACAGTGGGGGACCCGCATTTGAAAAACACCATATTGGACCCCCCTCACTGGTTAAAGGCAGAACGTCGAGGGGGGTCCGATACGGATCCTACGCCATCGATCTAGGCGTGTGGATCGCAGCCACACAAATTTACACGTTTCTTAGTGCGACGTGCTTAAGCTTCGAAAACTTAGGATAAGTGGGATTTTGTGGATTTTTAGCCCGCTTCTTTCCATTTTTTTCGCCAAGGGGTCAATTCTTAGGGAAAACACCCCCTTACAAATAAATGTGATAATAGGTGGCTAACTTGGTCCCAATGAGAAAGAAGAATGGAGAAATCAGACTTTGTGTCAATTTCAAAAATTTGAATAGAAGCTCTAAGAAAAATAATTACCCCTTACCAAAGATGGAGCACATATTGCAGAGGGTCACATGTTCATTTATGATGTTTATGATTGATGGTTTTTTTGGCTACAATCATATCTCTGTCTTGCCTAAAGATAGAGAGACGACAAACTTCACCGCTCCTTGGGGCACATTCATGTATGCTAAAATTCCCTTTGGATTGATGAATGCAAGAGCGACCTTTCAACGAGCCATGGATATTGCCTCTATTGGGAAGAAGGACAAGTTTGTAGTCATCTATTTAGATGACATTACAATGTTCTCACAATCTGATAAATAACATTATCATCATTTGAAGAAGTTCTTCTTGAAGTGCAGAAAGTTTGGTCTCTCTTTCAATCCTAAGAAGTCATTGTTTGCTATGAAGGAGGGGAAATTATTGGAGCACATTGTATCAACTGAAGGGGTAAGGATTGACTCAAGTAAAGTAGAAGCCATCCAGACCTTGTTTCTCTCTAGATCCAAGAAAGAAGTTCAGTCTTTCTTGGGGAAAATCAATTTTTTGAGAAGGTTCATTTCAAATTTTACTGAATTGGTAAAGTATATTACAACCATGCTGAGGAAAAGAAATGAAGTCAAATGGACTACTGAGTCTCAAAATTCTTTTGATCAAATAAAAAAGGCTTTGACTGAAGAACCTATGCTCATTAACCCTGACTAATCAAAGGATTTTATGATATTTTATTTTGCTTCATTTGACACAGCAGTTGTTGTTTTATTGCAAAAAAATGCAGAAGGGTTAGAGCAACCTATTTCCTTTTTCAGCAGGGCATTGAGGGATGCTGAAATAAAATATGACATCATGGAAAAACAGGCCTATGCTTTGGTAAAATCCCTCAAGGATTTTAGAGTATATGTGTTGCATTCAAAATTTATTGCATATGTCCCTTTAGCCTCGGTGAAATAAATTCTTATTCAACCTGACATAGACGGAAGGAGGAGCAAATGGATTGCCAAAATTATTGATTTTGATCTTGAAATAAAGCCCACTAAATTGGTTAAAGGACAGGGTTTAGGTAGGTTGCTGGCTGAATCAAATTGCAAAGCTTTGGGGGTTAATTTCATAAAAATTAGCTCAGAAAATCAGCAAGCTGAGTTGTCTGATAAAGGTTCTCAAGTCAGCCCTCCATTGGCAGAATGCACTTGGTACAAGGACATTATATATTTTCTACAGAAGTTGCAGCCTCCTGGTGGTTTGGAAAAGAACAAGGTAATATTTTTGAAGCTCAAATCAATCAAATATTGTCTTATTGACCAAGTTTTGTATTGGAAAGATCCTTTAGGAGTGCTTTTGATATGTCTATATCCACATGAGGCCCAAAAGATTATGTCTGATTTTCATGATAGATTATGTGGACGCCATCACTTCTGGAGAACCACGGCTTATAAAATTCCCAGAGCTAGTTATTTTGGCCTATCCTTTTTACTGACATTTGTGCAAAGATTAGAGCTTGTGTCAAGTGCCAAAAGTTCACTGGAAAGAAACAACTCAAATCTCTTCCATTGAAGCATGTGTTAGCTTCACAACCTTTTCAACAGTGGGGACTAGATTTTATTGGAGAAATTCATCCCGCTTCAAGTGGTCAACATAGGTGGATTTTGACTGCCACTGATTACTTTACCAAGTGGATAGAAACCATCCCTACAAGGAATGCCTCCCATAAGGTAATCATTGGTTTTCTTGAGGATATCATGGCAAGATTTGGTTTCCCGAGCAGAATCGTTGTTGATAATGTTGCATCTTTCAAGGATGAACCATTGATTAGGTTTTGTGAACAATATGGGATTACATTGGTTCATTCTACCCCTTACTATCTCCAAGGGAATGGATTGGCAAAATCCTCTAACAAGAGACTTATAAAGATCATCAAGAGATTGTTAGAAGACAACAAGAAAGCATGGGATTCAAAGCTTAATTTTTCCTTGTGGGATGATAGATTGACAACAAAGAGGTCTCTTGGTGTCTCTCCTTTTTAGCTTGTGTATGGAGTTGAGGTTATCTTTCCTACTCATCTTTCCTTGCATGTGGCAAAATTATTCCAAGACTACCAAGTAGAACCCGATGATATGATCAGAAGAATACAACAACTGGTAGAAGTGCAATGGACTAGGGAGCAACTACTGGAAAAAGCACATGACCATCAACAAAAGATCAAGCGAGCCTTTGACAAGAAGGTAAGCCAAGAAGATTTCCAGCTGAGAGATCTAGTGCTCAAGTGGGATGCACCCAAGCAAGACAAAGGCAAGAACGATAAATTTGAGGCCTTGTGGATTAGTCCCTTCAAAATTTCTGAGGTATTTTCAAATAACACTTGTAAGTTGCATAATTTGGAGGATTCAAAAGTTTTTGGTGGCCCTGTCAATGGGAACTTTTTGAAAAAAGTGTTTTTCTTAAGCCATGAGTGGCTTTCCATTCCATTGTAAATATCATTTTGTTTTATTTCTAATTGAATAAGTGACCCCATAGCCCTAGGATAAGGCACTGAAACTGTTTGTTCTTGGCATCTCACATGGAGCATGCCATCCCCCGTGGAGCCAATGTTATCACATTAAGTTTCCTTGGGTCTTTTATCCCTTAGGTTTAAATTTTTATCCTTTAGACTTTATATTTGTTTTATTTTTCTTTGTGTAATTTTCTTAGGTTAGCTTGAACAAATAAAACTTGTGGTTTTGGCTCATTTTTGGCCCACACATAGATTTTAAACCTAGGTTCATTTTATGGCTTATGGTTTTGACTCACCTCATGACTTGAAACCAAGCATAACCTATCCCATGACTTTCATGACTTAGCATGTCAGTCTTTCCACTCATACTTTTTATCCTTGCCATGTTGTCCCTATGCCCGATTAAAGGTGGGTCAAATCAATTTTTTTGAAAAGGGGCGCTACCAAATCACTAGGAGTTTCCATAGCACACTCCTTGTCCTTTATTTCTTGCCATGATTCGTCATTATTCGCTGAGGTTATGATCTATCTTATTTTCAGCACCATGGTTCGTTAAAACATGAATATTAATATTTGGTTTTTAATGAGTTTGCTAACAGTTTTAAAGATTTGAATTTTCTCAAAATCGATGTTGTTGAAACCGCTAGTTCAGACCAGTTGCAGGAAACGCTACGGGATCAACTACTAAGGCTGATTTGGAGGCTGAGGTGGTCGTGGTGGTTTCCTAACCAGTTACAGAGCCTCCATTGTCATTTACTTCTCAGGGTATTCTGTGAGCTCCCTCCATTGCATAGCTAATTATTGGGATATCTCTTGCCTGAGTTTGGTAGCAACTGATGTTGCAAAACACTCCCTCCTTCATCCCTCTACATATATAGTTTCCCTTTCACAGACTTTGCAGCCATTGTTACCTGGTTTTTAGCTACTGAAGACATCAATTATTTCTTCTCCTGAGTATTGAGTGCACGTGCAATCACCCGTTCCTTGTGTGCCCACTGTGCTACAGAAAGATGTTGTTGAAACCTCGCTACATTTCCCCTGTTTTCCCTACACTGCATTTTATTTCGATTGGAGTGTTACCTATTGGTATTCAAAGACCCCTGCAAAAAGCCATCAAAATAGTGTTTTGTCAAATCAAGGTGAGTTAGAGGAGAATCTTAGGAGACAAGAACCATTATTCATTGTCATTTTCTTATTGAAGTCTGCCTCTCTTTGCTTCCTTAGCCTTCACTACACCATAACCTTTGATCCCTTGTCTTTACCCATGGAGACACCTCAGAAGAAGAAATTTCACAAGGGAGGAATTGTGGTTAGAACTGAACCCTCAAACATGCACTTGTTTGATGCAGAACCCATGGTTAGGGAGGTTTTTCAAAGGGTGGGTTGCCTCTCTTTTTGCCAAAACATGCAGAGGGGACACCCTGAAGTGGCAAGACAATTTGCATTATATTTTGTGGCCTTAAGAGTAAGGTGGGAGATATTGTGTTTGAGGTGTTTGAAGCCTCCATTGCAGCAACCACGAGGATTCCTAATACTGGTGAGAGGTGTTTTAAATCCATGAACTTAAATGTTTCCTTCTCCGAGGACTTCCTCAAACTAGATTATCAGACATACAACATATCCAAGGGAGTGCCTAGAAGCCATCTAATTGAATATTTTGACAAGATGTTGAAGATCATCTAGAGATACTTTACATGCGAGAGAAGGTTTAACATGTTATACCAGTACCATATAAGGGTTTTCCTTCATTTTACTAGTAAAAATGAAATGAATAGCCTTTTCTACTTGTTGAGGAGCATGGGGAAGATGTCTGATAGAGTCCAAGACAAGTCCAAGGTTGTGGACACTAGTGTCTTTCACTTTGGATTGATCAGGATGTTGGTGATGGAAGAATTGAAGAGGAACATTCCTTGGGAACAGTTTATCGTTTATGCTCACATGCAATTGGACATAACTTATACTCCTCAGTCTAAGATGCAGATTCATTTACCATCTACTAGTGTTGCTCCAGCAAGAACAAGCAGGAAAAGAAAGAGAAAAACCCCTACTCAAGACCAATAAGTCATCAAGGAAATTGAATAAACAGAGAGGGAGGCTTATCATTCTCCACGGAGAGGTTTTTCACCTCCTCCTACACCTAAATTGGAAGAAGTCCCTTCATCCACTAAAGCCACAACCAGGAAGGGAAGAAAATTGCATTTCTCTTCACCTTCTCCAACAACTAACATAAAGATCAAGAAGCCTTTCACTATGTCATCAGCGCTCAAGGAGATTGTTGTTGCAGAAATCTTACCCAAGGTCTCAGTCCCAAGGAAGGAGAAAGAGAAGGGTAAAGGCATAAAGAAGACTATTGGGGTGATGGACAGAGCCCGTGTGAAACAGAAAGACAAAGGCAAGGCCATTGAGAAAACTGTTGAGGTTATCAACATCAACACTCCACCTAGTAATCACAACTTCAAAAGGTTGATCAGATAGCTCAGCGAAGCTAGGAAGGAGGTTGCTCATTTGAAGGCAGAAAGTTTGGAAGACATAAGAAAGATGAAGGATCTCATAGACAATTATAGCAACACCCTTGATCTGGAAAAATTTGCAGCAAGAAGAGCCCTGCCTCTCCATAAGAAACTAAATAACCTCTACAAGAAAGATAGAGGCTTTCAGTCTCAAAATAGAAAACTCAAGGAAAAATTGCAACACTTCAAGGATGAATTGGCCCAGAGTAATTTGAATGTTCTGGTAGAAGCTGCCATTGAAAGAGAGGAACCAATAGTGAAGAAGAGAAAACCAACAGTTAAGAAGACCATCCATGCAAAATAAAAACATGTTATTGTGTTAGAAGGAAGCTCTCCTTCAACAAGGAAGAGTGTTAGGTTGATGAAATAATTGAGGAACATAAGATCCATTTTTGTGGGTGGTCTCGTTTTTCAAGAGTAAGTGATCAAGAAGGTATAATTTTTGTGACCTGTACAGGAATCTACAGGATCCTAACCTATCAACTCAAGTTTTTGTGCTTTCCAAAGGATTAGTCTCATCATCTAGAAATAGCACAGACATTTTGTAGCGCGATAGCGTTGCGGAATCGTTTATATAGCATTTCTTGCCATTTTTCTACCTAAAGTGCTACGAAAGCTCCTAGCCAAAGTACACAGTAGCACAACCATTCATGCAGAATGCTACCAAATCTCCTAACCTGAACTTAGTGGTGGTGCTAAAAATTACGTCGAACTATGTCACAGTGGCGCTACCAAATTCACATAGTTTTTTTATGATGGGTGCTACCGATTCTGTAGAGGTGATTTAAAGTGTGGCGCTATTGAATTCACAGAGGCTAATTCAGGATGGACGTTACGGAATTGTACACAGTGATTATACAGGATCGACACTACAGACACTACATGCTTGTTTTCGATCGACGCTACTAAATGTGCAAATTATTTTTCAAGGGTGCTATAGAAACTCGCTACCCAACGCACTACTGAATGCTGCTACGAAGTGGCACCTGGAATCAAAGAGTTTGAATTCATCACTCTTTTAGGTGGCTGATGATGTGGAGAAGAGCGAGGATCATAGGTGGAAGCATGGTGACAACATCCAACCCCTGGAGGACACTTGGAAATGGAAAGGGATGCACATCAAGGGAGACCATGTCATTTAAATCTTGTTGGATTGGTTGCTAACATGTTTCCTTTTTTTATAGAAGTTTGTTAAATAGCTTTTAGCACAGGTGTTAGATTGATAACTGTTTTTAGAGAATCCTATGGGAGGAAGGCCAGCTTGCAGCTCTAGTTGTTGCCTTTCCTTTTTTGTTATAAATAGATATTCTAAATGATTAAGGAGGTTTGGATGGTTGATATAGGCTCCCTTATTGTAATATTTTTGACTAAGTAAACTGGTTCTCTGGTTATGTACTGGACTTGATAATTTTTTATTAATATAAGTCAGTTTCTCTTATTCCAGCTTGTTGCCTCTTATGCTGAAGTTTTCATGATTGAATGATTGACATGAGATTGTTATGGTTGTATTATGATGAATGTTTGATTATAGTACT
>ML804520.1:256200-281975 GCA_009831015.1 Picea engelmannii | reverse complement strand
GTATAAGGGCATACACCCTCTTCGCTTAAACCCTAGCTAGAGAAACTTGCCTTGGGAAGTAAACGGGCTTACACCCCCAAGGAGGTAGCTTCTCTAGCTCTTTGTTTATTTGACTCCATTAACCCAATAGTAAAGGCTTTAGTCATACTTTTTTGCATTGGAGATATAAAATCATTGCCTTGGGAAACACAATTTTTGGTCTTTTGAAAGTTTTCTTGCTTGAAGTTGATTTTCCTTATTGAGAGGAGTCTTCCCCCAATAGGGCGTCCCCTCTCTCCCACTACTCTAATTTTTGTTACAAACTTTAACCTACATCCATTAGGGATGCATAACCCTAGCTACTAACACTCTCATAACTCCTAAACTAACCCTAGACTAACTCCTAAACTTTTCTCACTTACTCTACTAACTAGGGCGCATATTTTAGGCTAGTTCTTGAAAAGTTTCCATGGTTTATTTTGTTGATACATGCCATTGAATGCTACAACCATAAGGATGCAATTTTCTGTAGAAAACACATGTTTAGAACAACCATCTTCTTTAGCTTCTTAAGTGCCATCTTTTAGCCTATATTTATTGCCAATCTTGATATTGTTTTACTTAACTAGTTTAGATCTTTGTATGTTGATTTAGATGTTCTAGTTGTTGATATAAACTGTCATTTATAGCTGCAAATTAGGGACAACAATATTAACTTGCTGATCCAACTAACATATATCATTGCAAAGTGTCTTTTCTTGTGTCTCGGGTAGGTATAATCATCAAGAGAAGTACTATACATGTGGGGAAACAATTACTTGACTTACAAGGCATCGTTTCCCACCTTTCATCCCACTTAGACTTGACCTATAGGGGATTCAATTCCATCCATATCCATCTCCATCTCAATCCCCCTAGGGTCACCGGAATAACCTTCCTAGAGTGACCTAGTCACCCTTGAAGTGTAGGACCTACATCAAGGTGACATTGGGTGTAGGATTCCTATTTTGTAGCACTTGCTTTGTGGTTGGGTTGGGATTTTACCAACCTACAACTTGCGCTATAGAATTTTGGCATCGTTGTTGGGGAAGATTTTGAATCTTATTCGTACCCTAACGACACTTTGGCGAGCTATCTGAAAGCCTTTCCCTTATATTGCTTGACGACTCCACCCAAGGGACATTCCCTTTCCACTCTCCTTGATGAGCTCATCTGGCGACTCCACCTTTCCATAACCCACTTTTCCCTTATCCTTTTATATCCTTTGGTGAGCCTTGAGCTTGTCTGGCGACTCCATTGAGGTATTACCTTAAGTGATGGCACCATGGCCTCACGAGACTTACCATGGGAATTCCATAAGGTTTATCCCTCCTTTGATGTTTAGGATATATTTGTATATCCAAACCATTGCTCGACAGAATAGAGGTAAAATTTCCCCAAGTTTGACGGTGATCCAACTCTAGTAGTCATCAATGTCATGAATTATATGAAGTATGCTTCGAGCTTAAATGTGCTAAATGAAGATGTGTTGATGAAATTTTTTGTGTCTTCACTGGAATCAAGTCAAATGGATTGGATTGCACACTCTTGTGATCTAAAGAGTATCCTTTCTTATACAAAGCTCATTGAAGAATTTCTCAGGCAATATCTTCCAGTTACTCAAAGTTTGCAAGATGCTTTCCAAGATCTCAAACACACTTTTTGCAGAGAAGGTTTTTCGATCGATGATGAGACAATAGATGAAGAAAAGCCTGAAGAATATCCCGATGAAGAAGATCTGGATGAGACATGATGAAGATGAAGTATCTACTCTTCCACTTGATGAGGACATTCAAACCTCTTCTCCTTCTGCATATCAAGAAGAGAACATGATGAGTTATAATCCTTTTGAGAACTTTGATGATGCTTTGTTCCATGATTGTGGAAATGAAAAAAATTGCCAAAAGGATCTTGATGAAGTTTCTCTTGTAGAAGGTATGAACGAGACATTGTCCTCTACTGTCCCTTTCGAAGAAGATGAAGTTATCTAGTCTTGTGAAGAAGTAATCATCTTCTATGATGTAGATGAAATCATGGATCAACCCCCAGATACAGTTGACAATCACATTGATGATTTCATACATATTGGGAGATGCAAATGGGATCTAGGTTGTTTCATGTTTTACAGAGATACTATCTACGACATTGAAGGCACATCTCGAGTAAAGGATACATAAAGAATTTCTTCAGAGGATTTCTTTTTACATCCAGATCGTCCATATATGTGCCAACCCGATGATATGGTTACAGATTTGTTCCATCTGATCGAGGACGACCTGACGCAATGTTTTCTGGATTATTTTCAACCACCATACTCAGATTTTGATAGAAACCAGGTCATGGCTCGCCCAAATCAATCTGAGGTCCATACTACCAAACAAGAGTACTTTCATGTTGAGACTTCGGGCAAGGATTTGCAGACAAAGAAGAGACGTTTCTTGAGTCCGACGGAGGAGTTTTTCTCTAAGGTTGTGCCTTACCTAGTTTCCCCTTGTTTGGGAAATCATAGGGTTTTCTTTGGACCTATTGTCCTTTCTCAGTCTTCAGGGAGCAATGATATTATAAGTGAAGATGAAGACAAGTTGTCGTCTATGTATAGTATACCCCTTCAGAGATGGATTGATCATTCTTGTGGCTACACTTTCAGGCAGGATGATCGGGTTGATGATTTCTCTTTCTAGCAGGATTTCCTCCCTCTCGCCCATCTTTATGAGTTTTATTTCATGATCGATTGTATGTGTGTTCATACTCATGATTATTATTTGCTTGACTTATCTTTGTCGTATTATATGATTAAGCACAAGGGGAGATACTTTGATGAGATGATCAAATGGTTTCACTGGTTGTATGACTTCACCTGACATCATCCAAAATGTGATCTTCAGGTCCCCAAGGCCCCAGGTAAGTAGGCAAGTCATTTTGATTCCCTGCATTTGTATATTGATTTATCACACTAGTTTAGATGCATTTAATTTTCATTATGTTCCACTTGCATATTGATTCCATGCTTAGTTTAGATTTTTTTTTTTTTAATTTCATTTATTTTTTCTAGCTCAGTTGGTTTCGAATATGATCATATGAGAACAAGGATGAGTAGGCCATCCTGCACTTGACAGTTTGATGTTTCCTTGCAGGAACAGGTCTAACATGAGATGTTGCAGTTCTCATGCACTCTACGGTGAGAACATGTCCCTAAGTAGAAGCCAGATGTTATCCCAATTTTGTGGATAACTAAGGAGATTATTTCTCGAGGCCCTCAGGTTGAATATATGGAGTGTCGAGAGACTACATGACCAACAATACCCTTTTGCACAGATGGAAAACCCACTCACCACCACAGATGGTCACAGTTTTGTAGATGGCATCCACCACACCAGCTGGCTTCTGGAAGGAAGTGGGCCTTGCTCCATGAGGTACAATTCAGTATTATGGTGAACATCATTTCAATATTTAAGCCAGTTGATTATGTTGTATCTTGCATTTCTCTATATTTCATGATATATGCTTGGACATTTTGCATTTTTCCTTGCTTCATCTTGGTGGTTGATATTGTGCCCTAGCAAGTGGTTTTTCTTGGGGATGGTTTTTTTTACTGGGAACTCCCTTAATGATCCATTGTATCGTTCCTGACCATACTTACCACTTTCCATCATTTGTTCCCCTCCATTTCCTTATCTCTTGGGATTTTAGGGTGTATTGTCCCAAGAAGGGGTTGTCCCTCATTCTATGGAAAGAAGAGGCTAATGTCCCAGAGGGGTTGGTGTTGGGTAAAAGATAAAAGCATTATATAAACCTTTCAGGTGCTTCTCCCAGGGATCACCCAACAAAGAAATCAAACGCTTATATTTGAGTAAAGGGGACCCACATATAATAAAGAACACTTAAAAGGTTAGTTGAAGGATAGGAGGTCTCATCACAAGCCGACCTATCACATCCATGAATATCTAGTGGTATGACATTACCATCATCTCGTCACCAAACCAGGGTAATGGCTCTTAGTTGCATGGTTGAGAGAAAGGGGGTGGCATTCCCTTCTCATTTCCATTAGGTGTTTGTGGTTGAAATTTCCACCACCTGGTCACCACGCCAGGGCAGTCACCTTCAACCTCATTATGTTTTATTGAAATAAAATAAAGAAATAAAGATAAGAGACAATTGATGGGCTTGGAAAAAATGCATTGCGGATGAAGGTACCATGCACCCTCTACAAAGGCACCCATGAATGAGACACTACAACCCCTTATATGTCGTGATCCCTATGCCCATTGAGTTTTGACCTCAACCACTTCATCCACTTTACATGGCTTAGAGATGGATCTCTTGGAAACTCTCCTTGACCTAGGGAAATATGTACCCAATAGGACACCTCTTCAACCCTTCCATATTCAAGCTTGACAAGTCACATAGTGTCTTTGAGAAGTTAATTGTTTGATATAGTGATCTTTGATGCACTTGCTTAGATGGATTATTTATTGATTGGATTCACTTATCATGATGTTATGACTTGATATCCTTGGAGGACGTGTTCATTTGTCTTTGAAGGACCTAGTTGGTGGACAATTTTGGGAGAAAAATCCTAGCTTGGGCTTCCATGGGGCTACAAGCCCATAGGTTGGATGCCAGGGGCCCGTATGCCTGATGAGAGAGATCAGATTTGGAAGGCCTTGATGATGACTTGGACGACCTAGCCCAACCCTCACTTACCAAACAATTTTCCTAGGAGGGGAAAAACGTCCTATTTTGAGCTTGACGTCATGCTTTTAGGGCTAGGGAATGGTGGTGAGGTGCCACTCTTTTGACACATGGACGTTTTGAGGAGAATATGGTCTTCAACGCATGATGGAAGTGCTTAGATACTTGACATGTGGCCTTTGGAGGCCTACCCATGCTTCTCCAACACCAACAACTTCTTCAAAGTGGAAAAATGTCCCCTAAAGGGGTGACGTCCTCCTAAATTAGGGTTTTATTTGTGAAAAAAGAAAAAATCTAAGTGAATTGTTTAATATTACTTTGTTAGGGGGGAAATATTAGGGTTTTTGACCCCTAATCTTGTGGTTTACTCCTTAATTTGTGGAAAAACTATGTTAGCTATATTTTGTATAAATAAATATCATAAGATCTCATTTTTATCATAACGCTCCCTCTCGTGAGAGGACTTAGTATGAAATTTGCGCCACACTTGGATCTTTTTATCTCTTGTGCACTTTTTTATGGCTATATTTATGAATGGTTGATGGAGGAGTGAGGCTCTGGCCTTGGATGATGTTTTTCTAGCTCTTATGGTGGATTGTCTTGGCATTTGTCTTGATATTGGTATGGTATTTTACTATTATGCTATCATTTTTTCAAGTCAAGTATTGTTATTATAGGAGCTAGGTGGGAAGTATAAGAGCATACACCCCCACCATAGTATTAATCATTTTTTCTTCATCTCATTGATTATACAAGGGGTTTCTAAGAGAAGTACAAGGGCATACACCCTCTTCGCCTAAACCCTAGCTAGAGAAACTTGCCTTGGAAAGTAAAAGGGATTACACCCCCAAGGAGGTAGCTTCTCTATATCTTTGTTTATTTGACTCCATTAATCCAATAGTAAAGGAATTAGTCATACTTTTCTTCATTGGAGATATAAAATCATTGCCTTGGGAAACACAATTTTTGGTCTTTTGAAAGTTCTCTTGCTTGAAGTTGATTTGCCTCATTGAGAGGAGTCTTCTCCCACTAGAGCATCCCTTCTCTCTGACTACTCTAATTGTTGTTACAAATTTTAACCTACAGCCATTAGGTCTGCATAACCCTAGCTACTAACATTCTCATAACTCCTAAACTAACCCTAGAGTAACTCCTAAACTTTGCTCACTTACTCTACTAACTAGGGCACATCGTTTGGGCTAATTCTTGGAACTTTTACATGGTTGATTTTTCTGCTACGTGTCACTGAATTCTACAGCCACAAGACTGAAATTTTATGCAGAAAACACATGTTTACAACAAACATCTTCTTTAGCTTCTTAAGTGCCATCTTTTAGCCTATATTTATTGCCAATCTTGATGTTGATTTACTTAAATAGTTTAGATCTGTGTATGTTGATTTAGATGTTCTAGTTGCTGATATAAATTGTCATTTACTACTGAAAATTAGGGACAAAAAGATTAAATTGTTGATCCAACTAACATATATCATTGCAGAGTGTCTTTTCTTGTGTCTCAGGCAGGTACAATTATCCGAAGAAGTACTATACATGTGGGGAAACAATTAATTGACTTACAAGGCATATTTTCACACCTTTCATACCACTTAGACTTGACCTAGAGGGGCTTCACTTCCTTCCATCTCCATCTCTATCTCAATCCCCCCAGGGTCACCAGGATCGCCTCCCTAGAGTGACCTAGTCACCCTTGAAGTGCGTGACCTATATCGAGGTGACATTGGGTGTAGGATTCTTAAGTTTTAGCACTTGATTTATGGTTGGGTCGGTATTTTCCCAACCTACAAATTGTGTTATAACAAGCTCTATCCTCCTCAAATCTCACATCCCGTCGCACAATTGTCTTCCTCAAAGAGGGGATGTATATGCAGAAATCCTTTGAGGTCTCGTTATACCCAAAAAAAACACCCTTCTTTGTTTTGGGTTCTATCTTTGTCCTTTTATCAGAAGGGACATGTGAATATCTTAGTCACCAAAGATCCCGAAGTTCCCAACCTCGGGCTTCTTCCCATAGAAAGCCTCCTCGGGAGTGTTGTTCCCCAAAAATATGTGTGGACTCCTGTTCTACAAATAAAATACAATGTTGCATGCCTAAGCCCAAAGAAAGAGTGGTAGCCCCTGGTCATGTAACATGGCTCTCACAGCCCCAACAATGGCCCTGTTCTTCCTCTCAACAACCTCATTTTGCTGCAGGTTGTAAGGAACAAACAATTCTCTCTTAATGCCTTCTCGTTTACATAAGTCATTCAACTCATTGGAGGTATACTCGCTCCCATTGTCTAATCTCAACACTTTGATTTTCTTCCTTGTTTGGTTCTCCAAAAGAGATTTGAACTCTTGAAACTGCTTGAAGACCTATCATTTGGTATTCATGAAGAAAATCCAAGACTTCCTGGAGATGTCATCAATAAAAGTGACATAGTACTCAAATACACTCAAATATACAAAAGACATAGGACCACATACATAAGAATGAATCATATCAAGAGTATCTGCTACTCTGTTGTCATTGTTTGGAAAAAACAATCTTGGTGTACTTCCCTAGAGAACACCCCTTGGACACCTCTTGGTGCTCTATACTGAAATCTAGTACCTCGGTAATAATCTCTCTCAATATCATTAGAGCCCCATGATGCAAATGGGCCATCCTCCTATGCCATAGCTCACAAAGGTCATTGTTGTTGGTACCATGTATCAATGATCTAGCTGGCTGAAACATGAGCTTGTACAACTTCTCATGTCGGATCCCAATCACTTTGGCCGAAGAGATACTGGATCCCTTAGGATACAAGAGCGCTTTCCCATCATGGAACAACACCTCATATCCCCTATCATCAATAGTGGAAACTAATATCAAGTTCTTCTTCAAGATGGGAACATATAGAATATCTCTCACCAACATGGGAGATAGGGACTGCCTCTTAAAGGATATTGTCCCACTACCAACTACCTTAACCACTGAGTCATTTCTAGGCACCACCTAAATATCCCCAATCTCTATAATATTTGTGAAATACTCACGATCACCTTTCATATGGTAGGAGGCTTCGCTATCAATGTACCACACACTGGTAGATGTTATTCTAGGTGAAAGACACACCAACAATGAATACTTCTTCTCGAACCTGTGGGAAAACTCCTCCACGTCTATTGAAGCTGCAGTCTGCTTCTTCTTCTTATTAGGACATTGTCCAACATAGTGTCCAAACTTGCGACATGCAAAGCACTTGAATTTTCTCATGTCCTTCTTCCCTTCACCCTTCTACTTGTACCCACCCTTGGAACCATTCTTGGAATTCTTCTTTCCTTTAGCTGCCAGTGCCACATTCTTCTCATTATTACCACTGGATGAACTCCCCTGCACATATCCTTTTTGAGTTTCCTCTTGTATGAAGTCATCCCAAAGACGATCCCACTTGGGTAGATTTTCCCTTGCAATATTTTCCTCAACAAAGATAACCCATTGTTTGGTCACCCCATTCAAAGCAGTCCTCACAAATTCACTTTCAACAACAACCTCCTCAACAACACCAAGTTCATCCCTCACTTGAGTTATCTTGGTAAGATAGGTGGCAACATTTTCAGTCTTGGTCATTTTAATTCTCTTCATTTTTCCTCAATACCATTTTCCAATTTTCATTGGAACTTTGGTAAAGTTTGGTTAAGGAATCCCACATCTCATAAGCATTGGATTTCCTGGTCACATGGTCCTTAATGGCATCAAGTATGATTCTTTTAGAATTAATATTATTCTTAGTGTAGGTGGCCAAAAGAGTAGCATCTGTAGGCACCATCACATGATTCGTTTGTGTGTTCTCCACAATGTCCCACAACTCACACTTCTGTAGAAGCAACACAATCCTCTCCTTCCATGAGCTTAAATTAGTAGCCCCGTCCAATTTTTCATCAACCCTCAAACCAATGGCCATTGACCCTCACAACTGAAACAAAAGCCCAATTTTTTTTTCTTGGTGAAGTACCTCTCTCCCTCAAAAAATTATTTTTTCTTTGTTGCTGATATATTTATTCTCTTTCCCACTTTGAAGCTTTGATACCATGTAGAAATTCAGACCCCAACCTAGTTTCAAGTCTCAATGAGATACATCATAGTTTAATGCCCAAACCAAATTGCATTTTCTACTGCAAATTAGTTAGGATATAAAAAATAACTCATAACATGAAACACATGAAGTCAACTACAACCATAAATGCAAAAATAAAACTCATACCCATAAAATTGACACAAGAATTTTGGTCAAAATGGACCCTGGAAAAACCCGCAAGGGGAAAACCAGTGAGAGAAGGGAGGATTTTATTATTCAGAGCTCAGAGAAAGTTTCTTTTACAACAATCATCTTCAACAATAAAAGATACATACTTATGTCATTTTTTGTGCACCACACATCCTTAAAATCTGTGCCAAATAACTCCTCGATTTTTGTGCTGAGAAATTTGTACAAAGCACGGTTATCACAACAATTAATGTTGTATGATTGCATTGAAAATCATGCCTTCTTGTTGTCTCATTTTTTTAGAAACTTATGGAAGTTGAGTTCCTCAATTTTTGTGCCATAACTCACCCATAAATTTGTACAAACCACCTCCTCGATTTTTGTGCCAATTTACTATTGTACAATCTGCTCAAAATATGTATAGTACGAACTCCATAGATTTTTGTAATATTCCCCTCATTTTATGTGCTATAAATTTCCTTGGAATGCATTCCATTGGCTGCAAAAATTCACCTCTCTTTCTTTTCTCGACTCTCTCTCTCTCTCTCTCTCTCTCTTGCACTCTCAAATGCTCATGAAGAATGCCAAAAATGGTGCGCCCTCTTTCCCTAGATAGACTTATGAGGGCAAGGTGAAGAGTCTCATGATCCAATGATGGAGATTTGATCTTGGGCCATTGAGATCAATGGTGGTGATTTAATGTCTTTTAACTCACCCACTTCACAAATATTCCAAAAGTCACTTTTAACTTTATTTCTCATCAAGCTAATGTGCTAGGGACCACATTGGACACTTTCTCACACCTAGGCACCTAAGTTGTGAGAAACACTTATCCTTGGTACAATTTTTAATAGTTACTCATCCCTGGCCTGAAAGTGGTATCATATTGAAGTTATTTTTGTTGATAACTCCATGAACATTTTGTTTGTGATAAAGCCATTTATTTCTACTAAGATGAAAGACATAAACAATGGATAGAGATATAACAAATCCAATTACATGCATTGAGAAACGACTAAAAATATCTACTCTTCTTGGGTGTCCATGAATCTATATTGAGTAATCGAGATTCAATATCTATTGAGAAACATGTCCATGCATCGAGGAAACCATAAATGCCTCCACTCATCATCCGATCGTTGGTGTCACTTGAGAGAAACACCTCCACTCATCATTTGACCATTGGTGTTGCTTGAGATACCATTGGCATTATTTCTTTGAGAAAAATTTCTTTGAGTCTATAACAATCTTCTTCATGCATGTGATGGGGATTTTTTTTTTCAAAACCCACTAGATGCTTAAATGCAAAATTTAAATGAGGTTGTCCTATCCTTAAGCTCTAAGAGTTTGAGAGCTAAAATTTCATAACAATCCCAATCTAGGGTTGATTCAACCTCTTTAGTATATTTCAACAATTGATGCACCATCTAGATTCACATTAGTATGGTTTGGTCAATTATTTATCTTATCATCATATGACATTCTTCGTAAATATCTTTGAGCTCGTGCCTAAAAAAAAGTATGCTAGGAGATTTTTGTAGCGAGCATGTTGTTAAGGCAAGGTTAATTGTTGAGGACAATGGTCAATCTCTACGTGATAATTAAATTAAAAAATGCGAGGAATACAAACTTCTTAAGAGAACATTGGATGTGAAATTGTAGTGAACCCTGCACAAAGAATCTGGCTAGAAACAATGAACATGAAACTTGCAAAGTTGAGAGAAGAGAAGAATTGGAGAGAAAGAATTAAAAAATTGTACTCCACGCTAATCCACACTCAAAGTGTGAATAATTTACAATATATGTATATATATAAAATATACATGCTCAAACTAATGCACCATAGTATTCTTCTAGAGAGATGTGGACATACACTGACAAAAACCTAAGTGAATTGCCACCTAGTCCTAGTTAACTGGTCAACAATCATCAATTAACTAGCTTCCACAAATGGATTGGAAAGAGTTCCATGCATGCACATGTGTAGCACACTCCCATCCTCATGCATGTGAAGTGTGCCCTCCTAGTGATGATTCCAAGGTGAACATGAAACACTTGGTGGTAATATCGAGGTTGTCATGCGAGACTTGACTCCACTAGTCTAACTGAAGTACGACTGAGTATTCACTGAAGAGGATGTGGTGCCCTCATATAGTGGATAATATCTTAGACCAAGGATTCCCTCAACATAGACTAATGAACATAGGAAAATAAATACTAGGTGGGTGTGTAATATCTCCAATACCCCCCTGAAGTACTACAAGGGAGTACACAATGAATGGGTCCTGGCAAGAAGCCATGTTAAGTAACCATTTTACAATGCATCTAAGAAACATATAGCATTGAAATAGAGGAAAGATGGAAAACAACATTGGAACAAACACTCCCCTCAAAATACAATGTTGACTAGGACTGCTTCTTTGTAGTTGAGTTCTTCATTCCAAGGAGACCTCGCAAATGTGTCAATTTTTTCTCGGTGATTTTTTTGTTGAAGATGTAGATGTATGTATGGATATGATGAAGTAAATGCACTAGTGAGATGTCTGTATCTATCCACTTGCTCCAATTAGAAGGAAGAATATCAAAGTCCCCTTCATTCATGGCAGTTTTCCAATATAAATTCTCTTCAACCTCTACATAAGCATGAGGGTTGGATGTTAGAACCATGAAGCAATGCATAGGCATTATTGGTTTTGTGGTTGTGAGAGCATGTGGAGCCTCCTCAAATTGGGATCTCTCCCTTCTAGGATAAACAGGGGCATCCGTAAGATCACCGACTGTTGGTAGGATGGATTGTGCCATTTGGGTCTTGGATCTGGATCTTCACATGCATGCTCATGATATTTCGAATCTGATTTGAAAATCAAATATAAAATCTAATATGAGTGGTAGGATGCACCATCTTTTAAATCTACTTCAGGAGGAATCCGAACAACTTGTTCTTTTGGTGACTTTTCTATGGGTTTTTTCTTGGCATTCTTCGACATGCATTCTTCAGACTCTTCCTTTATCCTGAATAGGACCTCCAATTTGGTCCATACTTCGTTTAGAGTTGAGAGTGATTCAACATGGAATTGTATTTTAGGAGAAATAGACAAGCAAATAAAAGTTTGAAATCCATATCATGTATGTTGAGAAAATGAGATTTCTCATCGACATAAGTGGGCTCTGTTTATGTTTCCATATTTGTTTGATACAAGCCTTTGTTTCTGAGAAGAACAAGAATCTTTGGCTTCCAATCAAAGTAATTTTATGGTGTAAGAAATGTTGATGATGAAAATTCCATTCTTTGCAATTGCTTCAATATTCTATACCTACAAGTGATTGTTTGTGTGTCTTCTTCCTTATAATACCCCAGTTTCCCCTAGTTTGTAAATATAACTATAACTGGCTAAGAGATTATGGCAGAATAGATATGTGTGAATGTTTGATTTTATGAACCTTTGTATAAAAGGGTCCATGTATGTATTTTATGTTATTAATAGAAAATGGATAAGTGTTGAATAACTCATGAAAGGGGTGGGGCTTTCCAAGATAGACCATGGATGCTATGAGAGAGATGGTGAGGGAAACCAAGAATAGTTGAGATGACCCTCACCAAACCAGTACCTTACTAGATGTAATTGCTCAACAGTCCTCTGACCCAAAAATGAATTACCAGTCAGGCTGGTAGTTGGAAGGCCCTCCTCAAGAGTTAATGAGGAGATGGGGCAGGGTACCCATCTATAAGGCTTCTATACCTCACCACGAGTTGGGGATTCAGACCCATGCAACCCTGATTAGGAAGGAAAGAAAGGAAGTAATTCAGGGGACAAAGGCGGATATACAAGGAAGCAGAGTGGAGAAAACAATCTCCATAAGAGAAGAGAGCGCTTTTCAACTCTAGAGTTGAAAGGAAAACTCGGAAGCAAGATCGTTCTAGGTGAAAGAAGCCATGGGCCAGGTTTTCGCTACAATATGATAAATGAGGCTGACGAGTGACTATGGAAGTACTCGTGCAAACCTCCTTGCTTGGTATAGAGAAAAACGATTTCCAAGATCTTGTGGGAGGAGGAGAGTAACCTTCCTCCTTGACCGTCGTTGAGTAAGGAGAAAGAGTCTCTCTTAGAGCCTCATGGTCTAGCTCGGGGGTGGCCAGCGGTAAATTCGTCAGGAGTGGTTGTGCCTATGGTTGGGTGGAAATAGGCACCCCTTTTAGCAGTCAATTCACAGTTTCCAATTTTTGATAAGTATCTTCATACCATGTGTAATGAAATGGAAGTGATGGTTGAATGTCTGTGTTTATGGTTGAGTTTTGCAGTGTTTAAACAATTATTAGAAATGTTCATTTTATTCTGTAAACTGTTATATTTACATGGTCTTATGTTTGCCTCATTTTAACAACTAGAGAGCTATGGGACATGATTTTGTAAGTAAGTCTAAGTATAGGATATGGTTTCTGCACTGGCTGGATATTTCTTAAGGGGAATTTTCCCCAAGATGGACTTTGTAGTGCAAGAGTTGAGATGGGTTTAGCCAAATTATTTCATTATTGTCGACCTCTTGAATTCCCTTCGCGTGAAGACTAAGTTTGAATTTGGTGGAAGTATGGCACCTCCCTCAGACCTCTCACCTGTATGACCAAGGGCTCATGCCCGGGTCCTTCACCAATTCATGGCTAAGAGATCAATGTGTATCCCAGGAGAATTTTTGGAAGACCCGTGTGACCAAGGTCTGGGAAACCTATGCTAGGCCCGAAAGGAGCCATGTATTTCTAGCTTCAGAACTCTGGGAATTCGAAGCTTCAGGGTGTTGCGACCTTACCATTTGAAAATCAACCAAAGACAACTTGTCGACACTGTCAACCACGAGGTTGACCAAAGTATAGCGGTTTCCCTAACCATGGAAGAATAGACATGTCCCATCGTTAAACCATGACTCACTCACCAATCGTGAAGTAACACGAGTCACAGATCCAAGGGTATTCGGGAGTTTCCTTGGCCATTGGATCTACGTCGAAGTCAACTTCGACATTGACCACTTCAGGGAAACAACGATGTCATGACCCCAAATTCCCTGAATGTGGGAGTTGTGAATTGATTAGGGTCGTGGATCTAGGAATCCATTGGGAATAAGTCTCAGTCATCATATCGAACTTAGTGAAGAGGTATTTCTAAGTACTTTGACGAAGTCTCACTTCAGGAGAATAGAGGTGGTTTAACGCCAAAAATTCTTAATGACGGAGTTGCAAAATAATGCAGATCGTCGATCTAAGGACCCTTCGGGAACCCTCTTAACCATATGATCAACCAAGAATAAGGACTTATGTACAACACTTCGACGAAGTCCTACTCTGGGAGGAAAGGAGTGTGGAGCGGGTAGAAATCCCTGAACGTTGAAGTTATGAATTAATGTGAGTCGTAGATTCATGGATCTACATGGACACAACTCGACCGTGGGATCTAAGGGGTATTGGGAGACAACTGGCGAGAACTTCAGAGCTCTGAGAGGTTTGGAAAGTAGGTGAAGCTAGGAACCCCCGGAGGCTGCCAGTCCCAGATTGATGTGGTACGCCACCATCACCTAGGGTGACGTGGACCCCTGTCCTACCTGTCGCATGTCACCTTGATTTGTGCTTCTCACAGACCCTAAAGGCCATTAGTGTTTTGTTTTTGAATATTCAAGGTTAACCATGAATTTCATTCCATTTTAGCATTTAACCATAACCATAAATGTTGTAGCAACCAATATCACAAGAAGAAGCACCATGCACAAGAACACAAGAAGTATCTTTGGAAACCCTTCTCAACAAGGGAAGAGAACCCAGTCAACTCCTTTGCTATATTCCTCAAGAGAAATATATTCACCACCAAAATAAACCCTACCACACAAGAGGGTGCTCAAACCCTATAATACTAGCACCCAAGAGAGGTGCACACTTTTCCTAAGAGAATGTACTTGCTGAAATTTCCAAAATTGTCTGAAGGATATGATTCCTCAATGGGGAATTTACCTTTACTTATACTAACCTGAATCTATCAACAAAAGTATCTATTTGAACAATAGGCCCAACCTCACTAGCTTATAATATAATTAATATTAACGAGATTAATTATCTTTTACATTAATTAACAGACACATTAAGGTGGGGCCGACCTGTACCCTTTACATTACAATTAGGGTTACAGGCAGGTCTGACTCTTGTACAATATAGCAAAGTATCTGATACACCCACTAATGCTCATCCACTAGGGATGTCCATATCTCTGGCTCACTGCATTACACAAAAGAACCAAATCTTCACGCATTCACCTGTGCTCGTCCACATGCACGTCCACTCTACAGATCTTCTTTCCCACTGCCTCACATAGGAGAATCATCTGGAGTTTCTCGTCAACTCTCCTACTCAAAGGAGGCTAATACATCATCTTCATTTCTTTTCACATGACGATGCACCCAACACTTTGGGATTTCACATGTTCACCTTGTGCTCAACCACAGACATGTTTAACTCAACAGATCGCTTTTCCCACTGGATAATCATCTGAAGTTCTTCTCAACTCTTTGAATGGAAGAGGTCATCTCTACGTTCCAGCTCGGTCTCAGGTAGGAACCACGTACGCTTATTAGAGGCTTTCTCTCAGGTTCGTAAGCTGGAGAAAGACTCACATAGCTACAATGATCCACATCTCACAGGTTTGTAAGATGGAGAACATCTCACATAGTTGCAATCATCAACACTCCCTCTTAGCTAGGGAGGCATTCTTCATCATACCAAGTATCACACAGATGTGCTCTGAATGTTGTCTTGGTTGGAGTCATCAATACTCCCTCTCAACTAGTAAGGCATTCTTCACCAAGTTAGTTTTGTGAAGATGTCTGCAATCTTCTCATGTGTAGGAAGGTACTGCATGTGTACGATTTTCCTTTGCATCATATCTCTGATATAAGGATATTTCATCTCATCGTGTTTCGATCCATTAGGAAACACTGGGTTCTCAAGGATCTTTACACATGGCTCTTGGTTATCATCATAAATCCATATCATGGTCAAGTAAATCTTTTAGAGGCTTGTGAACCCATATTTCTTCGCACACTCGATGCTATATACTCTACCTTTGTGGTGCTCAAGGCCACAGAGTTTTGTTTCCTGCTGCATCAGGAAACCATCGAAAACTTCACGGTAGAACAACAACCATATGTGTTCTTTTGGTCCACTATACTTTCTTCTCAATCTGAATCGGTATATCCTGCAAACTCAAGTTCACACCGGAGACATATCACAGGCCATATCCAACTGTGCCTCGTATATATCTCAATACATGTTTTGTTGTTGTCCAGTGAGTCTGCCTCGATTGACTCATGAAATGACTAAGCACATTCACTACAAGGCATGAATCAAGTCAGGTGTTAACTAGATACATCAATGATCCAATCAAATGTGGATCAGTCTCGTATGAATCATCATCAATCATTTTCTTTAAATCCATCATGGTATATTTTGTATTTTGTCATACTGAACTTCTTTAATATTTTCACTGTATATTTTCCTTGTCTCATGGAAATCTCATTGGTTCTCTGTCATACTTCTTGTCCCAAGAAGTAGTGCATCATACTTAAATTTTTCATCTCGAATTTAGAAGTCAAGGATTACTTGTATCCAACAACAAGGCTTTCTGAATAGGTCATCAAAATTAGGCTCTTGTCACCAACACTGTAATAATATAGGTTTGGATTAGAAACATTCTTGCTGTAATCCAAACTCATAAAGAATCTATTTGTCTGATATAGTTTCCAACTCATGGATGGTAGTACGAATGGAAGTGTATTGGGTTTACTGGATCAAGTGTCTCATCATAGAAAACTCCCTCTGTTTGTGAGAAACATTTGGCTATAGATCTCGTTTTGTATTTCTCGACACTTCCATCAGCTACATGCTTGATCTTATAGTTACACTTGGAAGTTACCACACAATTCCCTTATGGTCCCTGAATAATATCTTATACATCATTTTTTAAGATATACTGGTATTCGTCTATTATGGCATCTTGCCATACCTGTTTTCCTGTTGCTTATCTAAGACAAGGAGGCTCATGACTGAAGAATAGCTTGAAAATCTCTTTTTCTTTCTCGAGATGTGCCTTGAGAGGTTTGTATGTTTCTCTACCTCTTGCAGAGTGAGTCTAGGTAGGAATTTTATGACCTGCTGCAATATCTCTGAACATATCAACGAGAACAACTGGATTAATGTATGTCTCCCTCTCAACTGTCAAAAGGGGAGAAGGTATCGTCTTACTGTCAATCTCCATCTGAGATTCTCTAGGTCTTTGAAAGACTATCTCTTCTTCAAGGACAATTTATCTGATTGTATCGTATAATAATCAATCAAATATGGTTTGGACTCCCGTACCAAGGATAATGGTCCAAGTATTTGAAGGCTCCCATACTAGGGATTTATTCAAAATTGCAATCAACTATAAAATTTGATATCAATTGGTTTCCCTGGTTTTTAGTCATGCTTTAGTTTTTAGAGGAAGTACTTATTCTCTATATTTTCTTCATTCTTTTGAGGTGGGTCTGGATCAATGTCAGCAGTGGAAGCATATTGTCTTCCCTTCTTCCTGGTTGCACAATTTCTTGCATAGTGTTCATAACTGTCACATATGAAGCACTGAATTTCTAAAACATCTCTTCCTTGATAACCTGGATTTGATGAGGACTTTTCACCTTTAAATGTTTGCCTGAAATTTCTTTTGAATTTTCCTCCCTTCTTTGTATGAATTGTGTTGAGCCTCTAAATTGACATCCCCACTACCCTATTATACTCCTCATCTATACCTTTTTGGCTTACCTAAGCTTGGATAAATGAAAAATAACACTACCATTAGCCATTGATAAGGTCATAAGGTAAAGTATAATTAATTCATGCATTTTTGTGGTTTATTGAGCTAGGAGATTAAATGTTTCATGTACTAATGCTTCAATTTTCCATGTATAACCTTTGAACTCTAGATAAGTCCAGCCTTCCTATACTAGCTCAACTATCTGGTACTTATGCACCAGATTGCCATTGTCCAAATCCGGTACCAAGTGCACCTTCTATTCAGATCTGGTACCGAATCTCACCTGTTGCGATCTAGTACCAACGGTCGTAGATTGTCGTGATCCGGTACCAACCATTTGTGCATTGTTTGGATTCGGTACCATCTACCTGTCACGATCCGATACCAATACAGGAAGTCGGATGTACCAATTTTAGCTCCAGATCATGCCCAAGACAATTGTTGGATGTTTATTGAATCATAAATGTTTTAGCAAGGCTATGTTAGGATAGTTTGTTATTGCCTCATCCTCATGCACTTCGTGCCATGAGGATGAAGCTTAAAATATGTAACCGAATAATTAAGTTTGGCAATTGACTGATTTGCAAAAGATTTCACCTCCTTGTGTTTCACGACTAAGACTGTTTAAATAGTCATGGCAAGGATGGTGGAGGTAGTGGAGAGTTAGCATAACACATCATGTGAAGCAGCATTACATGTTGTAGAACATATTCTGGGTGAAGATTAATAGAAGGGCATCATTTATCTCCATGTCTTGATCGTCTATGATTTAATGTGAGTTGAGTTGTTAGCATAGTTTGATTCTATGTTTTGAAGTTTGAGTAAGAGTAATGTGTGGATTGAAAGCAAGCTTACTGTAGACTCCAGTCACTGACCTGTTGAAGAGGCAAGGGACCACCACCCAAAAAAGGTTAGCATCTTCGTAGATTAGTATTAGCATTTGATTTCAATAGTGTAAATGTTAGATAAGATGAAGCTTTAATTCTTTCAGATGATAGCAATATAGTTTAGACTAGGATTTTGATTATATGATTGCTTAGAGATCTTTACTCACTCTGTTTTGCATATGCTCTATTTTTGTTTTTATGAATTTGATTTTGTTTCATGGACATGAATGTTGGCAGCAGTAGTCAGACATATTTGAAGGAGAACTAGTGAAGTTCACAATAACACATTGTGAACCACATCATACTCAGTATATTGACTATTGAACTACCCATGCTATGTCTTGATGATTGATGTGTGATTTCCCTTTTAGAAGTGTGATTGCATAGTTAGTTTTTTGGGTCAGATAGCAGAGTTGATCTGTCAAAATAACTCCATCTCATACTTGCATGTGCCATAATGGATTAGATAGCCTCTCTGTGAAAGACAACCAAAGTGTGTTTCAGTTTGCTAGTTTGCTTTGTTTCTAGCATACATAATGTAGAATAGTTCTATACTCATGACATTAGAATTACCTTTCTTACTGGTGTCTTGTAACTCTGTTGATTATGAATCCTAGATTGATAATTAATGAGTGCATTATACTAATCATATAAGCAACACAACATTTTGGCGCCGTTGCCGGGGAGTTGCAAACGATAGGAAGTGATTTTTAGCTTAGATTGTTTGCATATTTTTTGAATGCTTTTAAAGGCTGCTTGAGGGAAGAGGATAAAACGTTTAAGACTTGAGTGAAGAGCCACACGGCCACTGGAGTGGAGTTCTCCGAAGCCAGGTTGCCTTCTTACCTTCTAGATAGAATTAGGATTTCAATTCAGTTAAGAATCAAATTTCTATTTTATGCATAGATATAGGGATAACAAGGGTAGATTTCTATTCTCTAAAGATTAAAAAACAACCCCCCCCCACTAATCCAACTGACACTGGTGCAGGAAAAATTCCACCGGGAGAAAATTCAAGGGGAGCCAGCGAGGCTCCAGAAGAAGAACCTAAAATGGAAGAATCAACATTGGGGCGGGCAGAACGTGAATCTGCTGAACATTTAGGAGACACAGAAAATCCAGTTTCTGAACCATCTATCAGTGGAATGGCAGAAGAAGAAGGAAATGCAGCCATGGAGACTGAGACTTTTGGGTTTCCAATCTTGGATATTTCCAGAAACATCAGCATGAAAAATATCTCACTATCATCGTTACCCACTTTCAGAGGTATGTCAACTGAAGATACAGATTTATTTTTATTTGAGTTTGACATATTATCTAGAAGCTATAACTACTCAGACGATGCCCAAAAACTTAAGCTCTTTCCTGCTACAATGAAAGATTCAACCTTAAGATGGTTCATGAGATTAGGAGAAAATACAATCCTGTCTTGGGATCAGATGAAAGACACATTTTTATGGAAATACCAAGACTATTGTAAGGATAATGCTAAAAATGACATTTTTAAAATGCAGCAAACAGAAGATGAAAGCCCTGAAGACTACTTAGAAAGGCTTTTATACAACTGTCAGAAATCAAAACTATTCACCACATACCTACTTGTAGTAAGCACTGTATTCTTGAAAGGTCTTAGAGATGATTGCATAGAAGTTTTAAACTTGTTGAGTTTAGGAGATGTACACCAAAATCCTTTTGCAGAGATTGCAGATTACTGGAGAAGATACTCAAGAGGACAAGCTAAAACAGGCAAAGGACCAAGAGATTCTTTTAGCAGAAATACAAAACAAAGCTCAGGGACTGTCACCAGAACTGAGTTAGGAAACTTATTGGAGAACTTTAAAACAAACATCTTGAGCACAATCAGTAACTAGTTAGATACTCTAAAATTGAAAAAGAAACAAGAAGAAGAGGCTTCTTTAACAATATTTTGTCATAGATGTTGAAAGAAGCACAGTGAGAAGGAATGTCCATTAAATGTCATAGAAATCTGTGGCCTGTGTACACTAGAACACCCCACATCTGAGTGTCTGACTTTGCTTGAGCTACAAGCCATGTATAGGGGAGGAGGAGTCTCACAAGAACAACCATACCCTTCTAGAAGACCTTGGAGAGCCCAAAACCCCAATACATTTTATGACCCTAATGCATAGTATCAACAACAACAATGGGGTCCTTCCCCAATGACCTATCCACAATGGACACCTCAGCAAGCTCAAACTCAACCTTGGAAACAAGGTTGGAGGGGACTTGTGTATGGAAATCCCTCTTACCCTACATATCCATAGTATCCTGCAAACATTTCCCAATTACTACCTGGATTCAACCCACCACAAATGCAAGCTTTACTCCCACCTCCTATACAACAACAATTTACAACCCCCTTGAACCCTAACCAGCAGCAGCAAGTACCTATAAATGCCAATCAACAACCACAAAACCAAGCTGTCCACAACCCTCTGAAACCAACAACAATCCCTGCCCAGAAAATCCCTAACCCCAATAATCGAACCACCCACCCGGAGAAAAATACAGAAGTTCAAACCTTTCCCACCTATGAAATTCAACTATGATCGGGGAAAGATGTAAACCAATCAAATCCTGTAGTAATAATTCAGGAAGAAAATGATAATCTTCCTGAGGAAGAAAACACTCAAACCACCCCTGCAGAAGAAGAGACTTCCCCTCCTATTCCAATCACTTCTCAGTCTATACGAGTACCTCAACAAGTTAATCTTCCACCCTACCCTGAAAGACTATTAGTGAAGAAACCTGACCCACCCTTGCACAAAGATATAGAGGATGAATTACGAAATGTATGTATTAAAATACCTCTGCTGCAAGCCATTAAGGATATCCCCATATATGCAAAAATCATAAGGGATCTTTGCATTAAGAAACCAGGAAGGATGAAGAAGGAACCTCCCCTTGTTCAGGTGGTGGGACAATTATCTGAATTTATTTCTGAAATGCCATACAAATATAATGACACTGGAAACCCAGTAGTCATTGTTGAAATTAATGGTATTTCTTTACCAAACACACTCATTGATTTGGGTGAAGCAATTCATGTAATGCCTTTTGACACTATGCAAAAGCTCCAACTCAACCAGTTAAGACCAACCCAAACCATGATAGAGTTGGCAGATAAGTCAATCATTAGCCCTGCAGGAAGTCTAGATGATGTCATAGTCACTCTAGCTTCTTGGGAATATCCAGTAGACTTTTTAGTCATCTATTCTAAATCATCCTCCAAACCAAGACACCCTGTGGTTCTTGACCACCCTTGGCTAGCCATAGTAGATGCCTTTATTAGCTGTTGGTTTGGTGAGATGACTATATCCAATGGCACACATAGCCAAAAACTTGTTCTCTTCCCTCCTACCCAACTGGCACAGGAAATACCTGTTTGGTTAGAAAACCCTTATGGAAATGAATATTGCATTAGACCCTTGTTAACACTTGAACAAGTAAGAGGAATGCAAGAACAATCGGATGAACAAGTCTTAAGTTTATTTTTGGATGATACAAATTGCATTGAATACCTGAGGTCTTTTGCAGAATTGTCACACATTTTCAGTTCCGAATTTCAACAAACTTGGCACCCTGATATCACTCAATTATATACTTTATCACCAGCTTCCTCAAAGAAGGAAGAAACTACTGAACTTGTTGAGATTAGCCCAGGAAGACCTTTGTATATCAACTCTAGTTTGGAACCAGAACAAAAGACACAAGTAATTGAAATGTTCCAAAGACAATTTGATGCCTTTGCATGGGATTATGCAGACATGAAAGGCATTCACCCTGACACATGCACACATCATATCTACACTAATGACCAAATCAGACCAGTTAGACAGCCTCAACGAAGGATGAATCCAACCCTTAAAGATATTGTAAAAGAGGAATTGCAAAACCTCCTTCAAGCCAATCTCATATACCCCATTTCAGATAGTCAATGGGTGCCTCCACTTGTCATAGTTCTCAAGAAAAATGGTAAGTGGAGAATATGTGTAGACTTCCGGGAGTTGAACAAAGCCACCCATAGGGATTATTTTCCCTTACCATTTATTAATCAGGTGTTGGATACCTTGTACGGAAAGAAGTATTTTTCGTTCCTGGATGGGTTTAGTGGTTATAACCAAATACAAATAGCACCCGAAGACTAGGAGAAGACCACTTTTACCTGCCCATGGGGAACCTATGCTTATAGGGTGCCTCCTTTTGGACTTTGCAATGCCCCAGCCACTTTTCAAAGGGCTATCTTAGCCATTTTCTCTGACTTAACCAATGATTGTGTGGAAGTCTACATGGATGACTTTACAGTCCATGGAAAAGACTTCCAAGAAGCTTTGACCAGTCTAGAAAAAGTCTTGATTAGGTGTAAGGAAACTAATCTTTCCTCAAGTAATAAAAAGTAAAAAATGATGCTCACTGAAGGTATTGTTTTGGGACATCACATATCTGGTTATGGAATGAGAGTTCATCTGGCAAAGATTTATATTATCACACAAATCAAAATACCTTCCTCACAAAAGGAAGTTCGCAGCGTTTTAGAGCATGCTGGCTACTATAGAAGTTTCATTCCGAATTTTACAAGCCTAACTACCCCTTTATTCAAGTTATTATCTAAAGAAGCCTAATTTAAGTGGGATGATGAATGCAAATATCTTTTGAGATTCTAAAACATAAATTGTCAACTACCCCTGTATTAAGAGGACCAAATTGGTCCCTTCCTTTTCATATATGTACCGATGCCTCAGACACAGCCCTTGGGGAAGTTATTGGACAAAGGGAAAATCAAATGCCCTATTCTATTTACTTTGTCAGTAAATCTGTCTCCAGCTGAAGTTAATTTTACGGTCACAAAAAAAGAATTGCTAGCTGTGGTCCATGCTATCAATAAATTTAGACACTATATTACAGGATATCAAGCTTTTGTACACATTGATCATTCAACCATAAAATTCTTAATGAACAAACCTGTAACAAATCCTAGAGTTATAAGATGGTTGTTATTATTACAAGAGTTCAATATCAACATTATTGATAGACCTGGTAAGGATAATCTTGTGGATAATTTCTTATCTAGAATGATTCATCTGGGAGATAACGCACCAGTAGAAGATAACTTTCTTGATGAAAATTTGTTTGTTATATATACATTCACTCGGTATGCAGATGTAGCTAACTATCTTGTGACAGGGAAGATGCCTCAGAAATTGTCTCCTAGAGAAAAACAGAAAGTAATTCAGCTAAGTGCAAACTACATGTGACACGATGATTGCCTCTACAAAACAGGACCAGATTTGGTAATCAGGAGATGTGTAAGGGAAGATGAAATTCATGATATTTTGCAAGCCTGCCATGATGGTCCTTGTGGAGGACACTTCGCAGACAAGAGGACCGCTTACAAAGTTCTGCAATCTAGTTACTACTGGCCTCATATTTTCAGAGATCCTAAAACCTATGTATCCAATTGTGATGAATGCCAACGAATGGGTAAGCCTACTGCACGAGACCAAATGCCACTTCAAGCCCAAGTAGTTATTGAGCCTTTCAAGAAATGGGCATTAGATTTTTTAGGGCCCATTAACCTTGCATCTAAAAAGAAAAAGTATATACTTGTATGCACTGACTATGTTACTAAGTGGGTTGAAGCAAAATCTTTACCAGCTGCAAGTGAACAATCAGTGGTAGATTTCCTTTTTAATGACATCTTTACTAGATTTGGTGTACCTCGAGAAATTGTGACTGATCAGGGAACTCAATTTACCTCTCATCTAGTCAAATATGTTATAGAACAGTACCAAATCAAACAAAGGAAATCTACACCCTACCATCCAAATGCAAATGGATAAGTAGAATCTAACAACAAAGTTATTGAGTCCATTCTTACCAAAACAGTATAGCTACACCACAAGGACTGGGCTGAAAGATTACTAGAAGCCTTATGGGCTTATAGAATCACCTGGAGGAATACAACAGGACATACACCCTACAAGTTGGTGTATGGGAAGTAGGTGCTTCTTCCCATAGAATTCCAGATCAAAACCTTCATGACTGTAGTACAAGTTGGCATGAACTTGGATGAAGCCCAGCAACAAATACTCTTGCAGCTTAATGAGTTGGACGAAATCAGGCAGAAAGCACTTCAAAGAACCACCCTCATTCAAGAGCAGACAACAAAATGGCATGACAAGTATCTCAAAAATAAATAAAAAAATCAACAAGGAGATTGGGCCCTGTTGTATGACAGCAGATTCAAGAACTTCATTGGTAAGTGAACTACTCGTTGGATGGGACCTTACGAAATTGACATTGTCTATGATAATGGTTCAATTAGGATAAAGAAAATTGACGAACAACAGACACCACTACTTGTGAATGGTCACCGGTTGAGAATTTATAACAAACCCCTATCAAAAGAGGAATTTCTGACTCGTATACTACAAAATTCAGATATGCAGGTGATCAGTAAGGAAGGAGACCTTCCTACTGATCCACATTGATTGCTTGGTTTATTAGAAACTTTTGTACATAGCTGTGGATTGATTTTTGTTAATAAGCTGAAGGTAACAAGGGATTATTACCTCCTTTTGTTTTACTTTCGCAATTTTTTTTGTAAGTAGATTTCTATAATTTATTTGATCCTTCACGAACTTGCTAAACATCAGTTTGTAGGCATAAAAAATACTCTGTTCTAATCCGGTACCAACAGTCCTGTGTTGTTCCGGTACTAGAAGTTTGTCCTTATACGGTACTATCAGGACACATTACCTAATTGACAAGGAATGCTACGCATATTTCAAAATCTTATGTCAATTAATATGAAGTATGAAGCCATGCAAAAACCACTTAAGCTGGAACCAAGAAGCCGAATGCAACATCAAATGGCAACCCTTGTGAAGAAATACTTTCTTTTGGTTCTGTTGCCAACTAAAGGGAAGTATCTTTAATTTCTTTTGGTTCTATTGCTTGACAAAAAAAAAGACACAATCTTTACCTATGATTGTTCAAAGAACCATAATCTTCTTCAAAGACTAGAAGTTGCCTTTATCCAGTATTTCAGCATGATTAAAGGGACAAAAAAATATATATTAGCCT
>ML804520.1:198096-210280 GCA_009831015.1 Picea engelmannii | reverse complement strand
AACCTTGTGAGCATCAGAAACAAAACTTGCAAACAATCAAGTCTTCAAAAACCAGTGCTCTGATACCAACTTGATCTAAAAATGAAGAAGACTTGAAAAACTTGAAAATTATTGCAAGTAAATGTTATGTGTTTAAAGAAAATGGATCAGTTTGCAACACATAAATTAAAGGATTACTTATGAAAATTACACATAGACAACAACATAATAAATGAACATAAGCACATAAATACAACAATTTGATAAAGGAGTTCACCCCTCTCTTGGGCTACATCTCCTGGTCCAGCTTCCAATGGATCATTATTATTAATTGCTCAAAGTGATCAAAAACATGTCTTACAATGCTCAAACTGACAAACCAACTACTCCAATGGTTTCAGAGCATCCAAAAACCCCTGTCTAGGCTCTTTCGGCACCTCAATCGGTCGAAAAACGAAGAAGTTAGGCCTCCTGGAAGTCTCCCTCTTCAAGCTTGTTGTCTCTGCATCTACAAAATGCACCCCTGTTGTTTGAACCTGGCTCACACGCAAATTTAAGCGTGAAAACCCAGCACTGGGCGCAACCACGCCAATGGTGAAAACCATAGGACGGTTAAGGGCGCGCCAGCCCCTAACCGCCTAGACACCTGGGCGTATGGGTCATAGAACCACGCGCTAAAATAAATGGGGCTCCGTCCATATAACCGTCGGAACCATATTACAACTGTTGGAACCATATTACAACTGTTGAAACCATATTACAAAACGCGCGTGCACCAATGTATATACCCGTGGTCACATATATATGAAAAGCGCGCGACCAAGGGCTAGGCTAGGCCCGGCCCGGTCGCGGCCCAAACTATACCAACAAGCGGCTTTAAATATAACCCAAAACATATATATATCAAGGTATGAGCGGTAGCCCGATTGGTTATCAGAGTTTGTATAAGTGTTTGTGTGGTGGGGAGGTCCGGGGGTCGAACCCCATGGACTCCATACATTTTACAAACAACAATAATAACCACTACCCAAACAATGAGTGACACGTGGCGCCCATGGATTGGGCCATGTGTTCTCATACCATTTTCCACCAAAGGACACATGTCACTTCTTGATTTGACAACTGTCAACCAACCAGATGTTGCCATGTCATCCGTATGGTCTGTATGGTCCTGCCACGTCAGACTGTACGGACTGTACGGACTGTACAGTCAACACCAAAATTTTTGTCTGTTTGACTTGATGAACAGAACGCGATATCTTCTCCATACGGAGCCCGTTTGACAAAGTAAATATACCGCCGGAACCAGGAAGACGAGATAAACGCAATGGAATTGGTTTCGTCGCATTCCGAGCACTTTGAAATTTTGAGCAAAATTTGATCCCTTGATCACCAATGTTTCCACTTCACTATTTCAGTTGTGGCTACTTTTAGCACACCTGAAAGCTAACCCAGAGGATTTTTCTCGAGAAGGTTTTCAACAACTTCTTTCTCAACTTGAGAAGTTCTCTGGGGGAACGACAACGTTAGGATCTGGCCTTTGATGGTGAAGAAAGACCAGACACATTCAAAGTTGTGCATCATTCACCTTGTGACTCCATGATTCAAAGATCGATTGACGACTCCACTGGTTCGAAATGGAAAGGATCCTGGCTCGAAAGTTTGCTCCTTTTAATTTTTCGGTTGTTCCCGGTTTTCCTAATGTTGTCCCTACTCCAAATGAATGGGGCGATTATTTGCCCATATTTAGAGAGCGTAAAGAGGACAACCCTGCTCAACATATCCTTGATTTTCATGAACTCATGCATCAGTGGGAGATACATCATGAGGATGTATTGTTGAATATGTTCATGTTCTCGTTAGCAGGAGATGCTCGTGAGTGGTATCATTCTTTACCCCCCACTAGCATTTTTTCACTGGGAGAATTTCATGCAGCTTTCACTAGGTACTGTCAAGCGTTTTATTCCTGTAAGTTTATTTTTCATGATTGTCGTGAGGAATATGAAGACAATGATCAAAATTTGGTTGATTCTGATAGATCCTGTGGGGATGAGGACCATGAGGAGGAGGAGGATGCTCTGGGTGAGTTGACAGAGCTGGTAGAATATCTCTCTACAAAGATAGAAGAGTTGAAGGTAGATCATGACTGTTGCCTTTTTGAAGAAAATACAGAGGATTTTCTAGTTTTTGAAGCGGATGTTCTTGACAACCCTACTGATGATGATAGTGTTGAATATTTCATGACCGTAGAGGCCTTACATTCCTCTCCTGACGTGCCTGTTATTCCAAGCTATGATGATTATTCAGATGAAGAGCAACAGAGCCCCACATCGCAGTTTTCTAACCAAAGGAGAAACCAACCTGTATATGACAACTACGAATCAGATTCTGAGCTGGATATGCAGGACTTCCAAGAGTAGACTACAGAGACTTATCCTCTATTTGTCAAAGAAGAATATTACGAAGAAATCAACTATCCTGGGCCTGCAAAAATCACTGAGCAATAGTTTGAAGAGCAGAGCTTTCCCACAGGTCATGTTTATGATGAATATGAATCTGACCCTTGGGAGAGCCAAGAAGAAGAAGAGGAAGAACCAGAGGAGCTACAAAAGGGGCATTTTATCTTCTGTCCAGAGCCGGTCAGCGAGCAACTATCGCCTGAGATTAGTTAGCCTGCAGAAACTTCTCATCCGCTTGTGCCTACCAATGATATTCAGCCTTGTATGAGAAACTGTGGAGCAGAGAAGGGTTTCTGCTACCCACTTCGTCGGATTTTCCATTCATTCTATGAGCCTATCAGTGAGTACATGGAGTGGAATTTCCTTCATATCTTGGAGCCGCCTTATTTCATCTCAACTTCAACCTTTGAAGAGGGGATGAAGGGTGTCACCGTTCTACTGTCATGGTTGCATCATCTTCTAGTGATCATCGATAGAGTAAAGGAGCTTCCAATTAGGAAGTTACTTGAATGGTTATGGTGGAAGTTTTCTTTCACCTAGAATTTTGTGAGTATTTATTAGTTTATGACTGTACATAAATAATCTCCTTAGAGCATGTGTGTTTATTTTTGTTTTTACTTTCGGCTTGTATTTTCAACAGTGTATTTTGAGCTTGACTCCATAGCCCAACAAAAGGTGACTATAACTGCAAACAGAGATATTAGAGCCTTGCAGGGAGGACTCTATTCCCCATGGAGCCCAATGTTAGCACTTATTCTTGCAAGGAGATGTTTTTCCTTTGAAGTTGGCCATTGGGTAACCAAATGCGAGAAAAGGGGTTTAAAAACCCACCATATGCATTTTTATCCAAAGTTAGGGTGCGATTATGCAAAGGCATGCACATACCTGGTCGACGAAAATCCATCAGGCACAGGCTCAGTCTCAGCTGTCGGATCCATCAGATAAATTAGATCGACGACCATAGGGAGGTTGAGAGTCGATCACATCAGAGACTCCCAAAACGTGAAATCGCGAAAAGATCACAACCGTTGATCAAGGGAGAGATCTGGACTATTAGGTCATATTTTTGCGATTTCGTGAGTCAGGAAAGTAGGAGGGCGAGTCCTGAAAACTCGCGACATGCGAAATCATGAAATAATCATGGTCGTCCATTCTAGGGGATGTGTGGTGCAGGATCCAGGCCAAAGAAAAGTCTTCCCAGGAGTGTCGATGGTATGTGGTCCCACAATGAAAATTTGATATGGATCATCTAAAGCAGAGGGGAACGTGGTAGTAGATAATGCAAAATCACGATTTCACATATTGGAGGTTCGAGCATGGAGCACAGTGCAAACTCCCGACACGCGAAATCGCGAAGCGCTCAAAGTTTAGACCCATGGTCATAGCCCATGGCCCTATGGTGTGCATGTCCGGGAAGAATATTAGCACCTGTCACATAGAGCTGGTGACGTGGGGTCTTCGAGGAAGCAATCTTGGCTGTCAATTTTAGAGAAGATCCAACCGTCGATCTGGATATGACCATTTCGCAATTTCGGGCATTGTGATGTTGTGAATCAAGGGGAGTGAGAAATCCTGATATGTGAAGTCCCAAAATTTTATAGGGGATAAGCGTAGGGTCATGGCCCGAGGTCCTGTGGAAAGAAGGAAAGGAGTTGCACCAAAGGGCCAAAATCGCATGTATTGATTGCAGAAGAAGAGCAACAGGGCTCAAAGCACCGAGATTGATTTGAAGAAGTCAGGGCATTGCTTGGGGAATTCATGGATGTCAGAACTCAGCCCGATCCCAATGAAGGCAGTTAATGGAAATAGGGGGTGGTGGTTGAAGCCTCGTTTCACCCCATTAATGGAAAGCAAGAAAGGATGGTCATGGCGGCTAGCTGACAGCCCACAGCTCCTCTGTAAATGGGTTTTCCTGCAAAGTCCGTACTGTTTTAATTTCACGTCTGACAGAGGAAAACATGTGCAGTATGACAGGGTAAGGAGGAAACACAAATCTTTGAATGCAGTGGTCTGATCGTATCCCTGAGGGCCATGAGCAGTTCCAAGTATTTATACTCAATTTTCATATTTTGTAAGCATCGTCGATGGTTGAGTTGGGAACCCGATTGTAAATTTTTAATGAACATTCTGGTTCTTTGGTTATGTATATGCATTTGAGACTTCTTGTCTAATGAAATTCAATTTCCTTTTTCATMTCTTTGTAACGACTGTGTTAAAACACTCAGAATTGGAGGATCTAGTCGAGGGTAGTTATGTTGTTGTGATGTAGGTTTGATCATTGCAATTTTTTCACCAGTTTTAATCAATTTCCTGTGTTATCTTTTCCCTCTTACACTAAKTAGCTCGAAATTGGAGGATCCAGTCGAGTTGTTACAGTAGCATTGTGATGTAGGTTTGATCATTGTGATGTTATAACTGTGTCGTTAGGCATATCTTAGTGCCTGAAATTTTGGGTCCAAGAGGATCTTGTTCTTGAATCTTTTCTTCCTTAGGCTACTGGAAGATCGGATGTCCATAGAAGACTCTTACATTTTCTCACCAAGTCTTCCCTCTTCTCATTTTAAACTCAACTTCGTGACTGGAGTTAGATTAAGACCTCACTTGGCACTTATGTTTTTCCTGGTCCGAGATTTTGAGTTAAAGCGATATTCTCTTGGGTCTGTGCCCATTCGACCACCCTTATTCATTCATTATGACATATAAAAATGATGGGTATCAGGCTTACCTCTGTCGCAATCCAGAGGTGATTTCTGGTGCTAACACATTGGAGGAGGTCATACTCTTATATTCCAAAAGTGTCCCCATCATCCAAGTATTGAGGAGTGAATTACCACTGAAAGGAAGGTCATACAGAATTTTCTGGATACCTTAGAAGGGTCATACGGTTTTGCAAAAGGTGAGATGAGACTTGGTGGATGCTTGTGCAATGGGTTCTTTCAAGACCTATGCTTTGATACCATGATGATTTTTCAATATTCAAGGTTAAGCATGAATTTCATTCCATTTTAGCATTTAACCATAACCATAAATGTTGCAACAACCAAGATCACAAGAAGAAGCACCATGCACAAGAACACAAGAAGTATCTTTGGAAACCCTTCTCAACAAGGGAATAAAACCTAGCCAAATCCTTTGCTAATATTCCTCAAGAGAAATAACTTCACCACCAATATAAACCGTATCACACAAGAGGGTGCTCAAACCCTAGAAGACTAGCACTCAAGAGAGGTGCGCACTTTTCCCAAGAGAATGTACTTGCTGAAATTTCCAAACTTGTGTGAAGGATATGATTCCTCAATGGGGAATTTATCTTTACTTAGACTAACCTGAACCTGTCAATAGAAGTGTCTATTGGAACAATAGGGCCGACCTCACTAGCTTATAATGTAATTAATATTAACTAGATTAATGATCTTTTACATTAATTAACAGTCACATTAAGGTGGGATCGACATGTACCCTTTACATTACAATTAGGGTTATAGGCAGGTCTAACTCTTATACAATATAGAAAAGGATCTGATACACCTACTAGTGCTCATCCACTAGGGTCACATCCATAAGGATGTCCATATCTTTGGCTCACTGCATTACACAGAAGAACCAGATCTTCATACGTTCACATGTGCTCGTCCACAGACATTTCCACTCTACAAATCTTCTTTCCCACTACCTCACACATGAGAATCATCTGGAGTTTCTCGTCAACTCTAATGGTAAAAGGAGTCTAATACATCATATTCATTTATGTTCACATGACGATGCACCCAACACTTTGGGATTTCACACGTTCACCTTATGCTCAACCACATGCATGTCTAACTGAACAGATCACCTTTCCCACTGGACAATCATCTAGAGTTCTTCTCAACTCTCTAAATGGAAGAGGTCATCTCTACGTTTCAACTCTATCTTAGGTAGGAACCATGTACCCTTCTTAGGGGATTTATCTCAGGTTTGTAAGCTGGAGAAAGACTCACATCGCTGCAATGATCCACATCCCATAGGTTTGTAAGTTGGAGAATGTCTCACATAGCTGCAATCATAAAAAATTAGAACACTACACATGTCATATCCTGACGAAGACACGCATCACCCCTGGCCCTTGCCATGTGTCATCCCCCTAATGCATGAATGCTCAGTAAAAGTTTGGTGGAGTACCCGATAATTTAGGAGTTCAAGGCTTCAGAAAGATTGGAAGGCTGGAACGTTGGGGCTAAATCAACCGAAGGGTCGGACCCACATGTTCCTGTCTCTGCATATAATGCGTCACCACGTGTAAGTGGGGACCCTACAGTAGTTTGATACTTAATAACTCTAGGGAATGTGTGTGCAGAAAGAAAAAGGGGAGTTAAGAGTCAAACACCGAACTCCCTTCTAGACTTTGTGTTAAATAAGGAACAAGCCCTCGTCATTGGATTGGACGGTGGGTGGAATTCCACCGTAGATGTATAAATATGGAGATGGTATGAATGATATGGACCCACATGGTCCTTGACTAATAACACCCAAAGACATTTGGAAGGAAATAACTTGCAATCTAGAACTCGGATTTTAGTATGGTGGAAAACGTTAGAAAGCTCTTGGCGAGCAAAAGCCCATGGAGATCCTAGAATTAGGATTTGAGATAGTTAAGGAAAATAAAATTATGATGCCCCATCCCTTAAAAGAGTATTTAGGGGTCGGGTGTGTTACAAATTGGTATTAGAGCATGGAAACAACACTTGAACTACTTGGGCTCATGAATGATTCACATAAAAATATTATTGGAGAACTTTAAGGAGTAACACCCTACCTTATGCCCTTCTATAAGAAACTTGTCTGAACCTCTACTGAAGAGAGGAATGAAACCTTCTACTGTTGATAGATGTTTTGGAAATATGCATTGTATGTTGCTAATGTTTCCAAATAAAGAAGTTGACTTCACTTTGCAATGATACGTGTTGTTCATGAATTAGTAGATCATTAAATAACATACAAAATTTTATCAACACTCAATGAGTCAGTGAATAGTATGAAAACTACATCGTAAGTGATGGTGACACACCATGAGTTGGGGGAAATATCCCACAATAGAGATGAATAATATGATGAAACGAGGGTGGGGGAAACCCCTCCAGATTTGATCGAAACTATAAGAAGCCTCATGGAAGAATTACAGATTTGTAAGGCTTACAATGAAAGGCTGATAAAGGAACAAGAAAAGAAGACTGAAATTAATGCAGCCTTACTGCAAAGTCTATCAGATATACAAAGGCAACTGCAACACGGTCCAACTGCCAGTCATGTGGACAGACATCATACTTAGAAAAATCCAAGTCCACCTGAGATACAAAAGCATGGTCTTGAAAGTGGCCACACCAGGAGGAGCACCTCAAGGAAGGCCCAACATGGAGCCAAGAGACACTCACTGGAAGATTCCTCTAAGGACACTGACACATCCAAGTAATCTTCTAGTGGAAAAACTAGTTCCCATTCCCAGACGAGAAGAAAGAAGAGGAAACATTCCAAGAGGCATGAACCTGAAGAGTTCAAGAAAGCCAAACCACCCACCTTCGATGGATATATTAATAAGGGGGAACAAGAAGAAGTTTGGCTACTGAGCTTGAAGAAGTACTTCAGAGTCCATGACTACTCTGAAAACTTAAAGGCTCAAATAACCATTTTCAACCTAAATGGGAAAGATTTCATTTGGTGGGAGGACCTTAGGAATGTGAAAGGAATCCACGAGAAGGACTTGTCATGGAAACAATTTGAGAAATACTTCAAGAAGAAGTATCTCTCAAAAAATTACTTTGATGGGAAGACCAAGGAGTTCTATGAACTCAAGCTGGGACAACTCACCATAGATTAATATATCAAAAAAATTCTTGAGCTGATGAGGTATGTGCCCTACATAAATGATGAAAAAGTAAAGATGCAACTATTTATTAGTGGATTACCTCAGTCCTACCGGTACAAAATCGAGTTTGATGAGCCAAAGACTTTAGAAGATACTATTCAAAAGGAAAGGTATTTCTATGAGCAATTCAAGAATAAGACAAAACCCCATGAAGACTGGAAGAAGAAACAAAATTCGGGATTCAAGAAGAAGGGGTTTAAATATTCAATATTTAAGAACCATGGGAAAATATCTAGGATAAATATTCCTACTTGAAGTGTGTATTGGCAAAACTTTTCATCCCAGGGTGGAAATAAACCATTCAAAGTAGTCCCAAGTAATAATGATAACACAAAGAGAGAACCCTTGAAATGTTGGGGTTGTGGAGAAGAATGTATGTTGAGGGACTATCCACATAAGCAACAGGACAAAAGGAGGGTCTACAACATCCAGGAGGCTACCACAAATTTATGTATCCCTGGATAATAGACAAGCTGACCACCAAGCTTTAGTGGTGGAGATGGAAGGTATGATTTCCATCCATCTTGTTTCGCTTTTAATTGACCCTGGTTCTGATTTGAGTTATGTCACCCCTCAAACTATTGAGAAAGGTAAATTACAACAAGTTAAACATGTTAAATCTTGGCTGGAGCAACTAGCCACTGGAACCAAAAGGAAGGTAACATATTCCATACTAGCATGCCAATTCATTATGAATGGATTACCCACCCGAGCAACCTTAAACATGCTTCCTTTAGGATTTTATGACCTGTTGATTGGCATGGACTGGTTGGCTGCCCATAAAACCAAGTTGGAATATTACAATAAATATTTGGAGTGTGAAGATGGAGAAGGGAGAAGGATAACCCTATAAGGGATTTGAAAGCCTGTCTCAGTGAGACAAATATCAACCCTTCGAGTGAAGAAGTATTGCATAAAGGGATGTCCCTTTTATAAAATACAAGTGTTGAACTCTGTTGAGAACAAAAAACCCAGCCTAGAGGACCATACCATATTAAGAGAGTATAAATATGTATTCCCAGAAGAGGTGTCAGGTCTAACTCCAAGAAGGGATATTGACTTTTCAATAGAACTTGTACTAGGAGCAGTGTCAATGTCTATAACACCCTACAGAATGAGTACACCGAAGCTAGTTGATCTCAAACTACAACTAAAGGAGATTGGGACAAAGGATACATTCGGCCTAGTGTGTCTCCATGGGGAGCACCAGCCTTGTTTGTGAAAAAGAAGGATAACACACTTAGATTGTGCATAGATTATATACAACTCAATAAGATGACCATCAAGAATAAGTATATCTTACCAAGGATCAATGACTTGTTTGACCAATTAAGGGGTGATACCATTTTCTCCAAGATTGACTTGAGGTCTGGATAGCATCAGGTCCAAATTAAGGATGAAGGCATCCACAAAAGAACATTTAGGACAATATATGGTCACTATGATTTTGTGGTGGTGCCATTTGGTCTTACCAATGCACCAACCACTTTTATGTGATTAATGAATAATGTAATCATAAAGTTCTTGGATAGGTTTGTGTTGGTTTTCATTGATGATATACTAATCTATTCCAAGAATACAAAATACCATGAAGAACATATCAAGCTAGTACTTCAAGTGCTAAGAGAACATCAGCTCTATGATAAGTTTAGTAAGTGTAACATTTTCCAGAAACAAGTCCATTACTTAGACCATGTTATTTCTGAGGAGGGAGTGACAATTGATCCTGACAAGATCAAATCCATTATGGATTGGCCTTCCCCAAAAGATGTATCTGATGTCAGATCCTTTATGGGCCTAGCAGGGTACTATAGAATATTCATAAACGGATTCTCCAAGATTGGTTTCCTAATCACTTCCCTTCAGAAAAAGGGGGTTAAATTCATTTGTACATCAGAATGTGAAGAAATATTTCAAGATCTTAAATACCTTCTAGCCAATGCGCCTTTGCTGAAGATTGCAAACTCAAACAAGGACTTCCTTGTGTGTACATATTCCTGCAAGGAAGGGCTTGGAGGAGTCCTTATGCAAGGAGGACATGTGATTTTCTACAAATCCAGAAAATTGAATGGGCATGAAGTCAATTATGTGACCCACGATGTGGAATTGGCTGCCATAGTACACTCTTTAAAAATGTGGAGGAATTACCTCTTAGGTAGAATATTTGTGCTTATGACAGACCATAGTGGGTTGAGATATTTGTTTGACCAACCAAAACTCAATGTTAAACAAGCTATATGGATGGCTCTCCTTAGTGAGTTTGATTTTGAAATCAAACATATCAAAGGAAAGTAGAATAGGGTGGTTGATGCCCTTAGTAGAAGTATGAAAGTGATTCACTTGGCAGTTGTAAGTGCCAGTGAATCAGACATCAAAGAGAGAGTTAAAAGTGCACAATAAATATATGCATTTTTCAAGACCATGACATCATACCTAAAGCAAGATCCCACAGGGATGAAGTATGAAGGCTATCATATGTTTAATGATGGCCTGCTAACTTACAAAGGTAGTTTGTATATTCTGAATTTTGACGACTTGAAGAGGATGATAATTGATGAACTACACAAAAGACCATATACTGGTCATCCTGGTTATCATAAAATGATAATGACCACTAGGAAAATATTTTATTGGCCCAGACTGGAAAAGGACATAGTTGATTATTAAGATAAGTGTCTAGAATGTCAGCGAGTTAAGGCAGAGAACCGACATCCAACAGGGTTGTTGCAGCCCCTACTAATCCCATAATGGAAATGGGAAACCATCTCCATGAATTTCATCATAGGATTTTCAAAATCAACTAACAAAATTATGTCATTATGGTAGTTGTGGACAAATTGAGAAAGGTTGCTCACTTCATTCCCATTAAGTCGACTTGAAAGGAAATATATATTGCTAATATTTTCATGAAAGAGATATTTAGACTACATGGCATGCCTAAGGAAATTATATTTGACAGAGATACAAAATTTACTTCAAACTTTTGGAGATCTTTGTTTGTTGGTTTTGAAAAACAATTGCTCTTTAGTACATCCTATCACCCTCAAACTGATGGGAAGGCAGAGAGGGTAATACAAGTGTTAGAATACATGTTGAGGATGCATGTAATGCATCAAACCAAGAAGTGGGAAGGCTACCTACAACTGGTAGAATTTGCCTACAACAATGGCTATTAAGATTCATTAAAAATGAGCCCTTTTGAAGCCCTCTATGGAAGGAAATGAAATATTCCAATCAATTGGAATAACCCAATGGACATAATCAAAATCGATCCAGATATGCTAAAGGAAATGGAACAAAAAGTAATTCAAATTAGACAGAATCTGAAAATAGCCCAGGATAGACAGAAGATCTATGCAGACAGAAAAATAATTCCTAGAGAATTCAAAGCAGGGGATCATGTGTATCTTCGAGTTAGACCCAATAAAATATCTTTGAGGATGGGAGATTGTTCCAAGATGGAACCTCAATATTGTGGACCATTTGAAATTTTGGATAGAGTGGGACCTGTAGCCTATAGGCTAGCACTCCCTCCCACAGTGAAGGCACATAATATTTTCCATGTTTCGTTATTAAAGAAATATGTGTATGATTCTAATCATATTATTGGTTGGTTTGTGATTTAGGTGGAATAAGAGGGATAATTCATGTTATAACCTCAATGCATAATAGACAGGAAGGATACCCCACTCAGGAACATAACTATTTCATAGGTCAAGGTGCAGTGGAAACACTTTGGCCCATATGAGGCTACATGGGAAATGGAGGATGCCATGAGACATGCATATCCATTTTTTATTACTTCTATACATACATAGCACATTGAGGACGATGTTCCTTTAAG
>ML804520.1:163175-198000 GCA_009831015.1 Picea engelmannii | reverse complement strand
GGGGTTCCAAGATAGAACATAGATTCTATGAGAGAGATGGTGAGGGAAACCAAGAATGGTTGAGATGACCCTCATCAAACCAGTACCTTACTGGATGTAATTTCTCAACAATCCTCTGACCCAAAAATGAATTACCAGTCAGGCTGGTAGTTGGAAGGCCCTCCTCAAGAGTTAATGAGGAGATTGGGTAGGGTACCCATATGTAAGACTTCTAGACCCGATCACGAGTTGGGGATTTAGACCCATGCAACCTTGCTGAGGAAGGAAAGAAAGGAAGTAATTTGGGGGATAGAGACAGATCTGCAAGGAAGCAAAGTGGAGAAAACAATCTCTAGAAGAGAAAATAGCACTTTTCAACTCTAGAGTTGAAAGAAAAACTCAGAAGCAAGATCGTTCTTGGCACAAGAATCCATGGGCTGTGTTTTTTCTACAATATGATAGACAACACTAACGAGTGACTGTGGAAGTACTCGTGCAGACCTCCTTTCTTGGTATAGAGAAAACCATTTTCCAATATCCTGTGAGAGGAGGAGAGTAACCTTCATCCCTGAATGTTGTTGAGAAAGGAGAAAGATTCTCTCTCAGAGCATCATGGTCTAGCTCGGGAGTGGCCAGTGGTAAATCCATCAGGAGTGGTTGTGCCTATGGTTGGGTGGAAACATGCACCCCTTTCAGTAGTCTCTTTGCGGTTTCCAGTTTCTGATAAGTATATGCATACCCTGTGTAATGAAATGGAAGTGATGGTTGAATCTCTGTGTTTATGGTTAAGTTTTAGAGTGTTAGAACAATTATTATAAATTCTCATTTTCTTCTGTAAACTATTGTATTTACATGGTCTTTTGTTTTCCTCATTTTAATAGATAGAGAGCTATGGGACGTGAGTCTGTAAGTAAGTCTAAGTATAGGCTATGGTTTCTACATTGGCTGGAGATTTCCTCAGGGGACTTTTCCCCAAGATGGACTTTGTAGCGCAAGAGTCGAGATGGGTTTAGCCAGATTATTTTAGTGATGTCGACCTCTTTAATTAAATTCACGAGAAGACTAAGTTCAAATTCGGTGGAAGTAGGGTGCCTCCATCAAACCCTTCACCTGTATGACCAAGGGCTCATGCCTAGGTCCTTAACCAATTCATGTCTAAGAGATCAACGTGTAGCCCATGAGAATTTTTGGAAGACCCATGTGACCAAGGTCTGGGAACCTTGTGCTAGGCCCAAAAGGAGCTAAGGATTTATGGCATCGAAACTCTGGGAGTTCGGAGCTTCCGGGTGTTACGACCTTACCATTTGCAAATCGACCAAAGGAAACTTGTCGACACGGTCAACCACGAGGCTGAATGATGTCTGGCGGTTTCTCTAACCATGGAAAAGTAGACATGTCCCACCATTAAACCTTGACTCAATCACCAATCATGAAGTAATGCGATTCGTAGATCCAAGGGTATTTGGGAGTTTCACTGGCCGTTGGATCTACGTCAAAGCCAACTCCGATGCAGACCACTTCGGGGAAACAATGATGTCATGACCCCAAATTTCCCAAATTCTGGAGTTGTGAATTTATTAGGGCCATGGATTTGGGAATCCATTGCGAATCACTTTGAATCATTAGATATAACTTAATGACAAGGTAGCGCTAACTAATTCGGCGAAGTCCCACTTTGGGAGAATAGAGGTGGTTTAATGCCAAAAATTTTGAATGTCGGAGTTGCGAAGTAATGAAGATCGTTGATATAAGGACCCTTCAAGATCCCTCTCAACCGTCTGATCAACCAAGAATAAGGACTTATCTACAACACTTCGACGAATTCCTACTCCAGGAGGAAAGGAGTCTGGAGCGGGTAGAAACCCCCTAACGCCGAAGCTACGAATTAACGTGAGACATAGATTCATGGATCTACGTGGACACACCTCGACCGTGGGATCTAATGGGTATTGGGAGACAATTGGCGAGAACTTCGAAATTCAGAGCTCTGGGAGGTTTCACAAGTAGGTGAAGCTAGGAACCCCCAGAAGCTGCCAGTCCCAGATTGACATGGTACATCAACGTCACCTAAGATGACATGGAACCCTACCCTATATGCCACGTGTCACCCTATTTCATGATTCTCATATAACCTAAAGGCCATTAGAATGCTACACGTGTCATCTCCTGACGAGGACACGCGTCACCCCTGGCCCTACCGCGTGTCATCCCCTTGACACATGAATGCTTGGTCAACGGTTGGTGGACTACCTGAGACTTTAGAAATATTAGGAGGATAGAATGTTGGGGCTAAATCAACCGAAGGGACGGACCCACCTATCCTTGTCTCTATGTATAATGTGTCACCATGTGTAAGTGGGGACCCATTAGGAGTCCGAAACTTCAGGACTATGGGGATTGTGCGTGTAGAAAGAAAAAGGGTTGTTTAGAGCCAAACACCGAACTCCCCTCTAGCCTATGTGTTAAATAAGGAACAATCCCCCACCATTGGATTGGATAGTGGGTGGAATTCCACCATAGATGTAGAAATATGGAGATGGTATGAATGATATTGACCCACGTGGTCCGTAACTAATAACGCCCGAAGAGAGTCGGGAGGCAATAACTTGCAATCCATAATTCATATTTTAGTATGGTGGAAACCATTAGAAATCTCGTGGTGATCAGAAGTCGATGGAGATTCCAGAATTAGGATTTGAGATAGTTAAGGAAAACAAAATTATGATTCCCCATACCTTAAAAGAGTATTTAGGGGTCAAGTGTGTTAGATTCCTAGTACCGTGGTCTTTGATACCATGTGAAATTGTAGTGAAACTTGCACAGATAATCTAGCAGAAACAATGAACATGAAACTTGCAAAGTTGAGAGAAGAAGAGAAGACTTGGAGAGAAAGAATGAAAGAATTGTATTTCACACTAATCGACACTCAAAAAGTGAATAGTTTACAATAGATATAAACTACATGCTCAAAATAATGCACCATAGTAATCTTCTAGAGAGATGTGGGAATACACTAACAGAAGCCTTAGTGAATTTCCATTTAGTCCTAGTTAACCGATGATGCAGTCATCAGTTAAATATCTCACACAAGTGGAGTGGAGAGAATCTAATGCATGCACAAGTGTAGCTCTCTCCTAGCCTCATGCATGTGAAGTGCACCCTCCTAGTGATGATTCCAAGGTGAGCATGCAACACTTGGGGATAATATTGAGGTTTCCATGCAAGACTTGAATCCACTAGTCTAACCAAAGTACAACTGAGTAATGACTGAAGAGGATGTGGTGCCTTCATATAGGGAATAATAACTCAGACCAAGGGATGCCCTCAACTAGACTAATGAACATAAAAAAAAAATATTAGTTGGGCCTGTAATATATCTGATATTGGATCTCACAAGGCATATAGACCAAGGATGGAGGAAATGAAAAAAATCGCTTCCTCCACTTTTCAAATAACCTAAGTAGGCCAACGATGTTGAATTTCCCCTCAACCCAACTTATGACAATTAATTCCAAATAAATCACTTATTGAATCAAAACATAGTTGAGTTATCAACTAAACATTATAGCGAAATCATAAATAAGAAAACCAAAATCTCATGCACAATACACATATATTACGCCCATCAACTAATCTTAGCATTAAAATGTCTTCAAAGCTTACAAGGGCTCACATACCTGGGAAAACTGGCCCAAATAGAAAATAGACAATACATTTGCACCCGACTGGTTGATCTGTTGCCAAAACTATTATATGATCCTGTATGGAAATAACACGATTGTTACCCTAATACCCACATTGTCCTACACTATCTGCACTACTGTAACGCCAAAACCTGTTCTTATCTGCGCGAACTGTACCAGAAAACCTGCACTATATGCAGCGGCTAATCCTTAGATTGTACTACTTCTCCCTCTCTTCCTTTTCCTAGATCTCTAGATGGAAGTCCTTCTCCACCTATCAAATATCTATTTGAATCATTGTCATTCGTGATCCAACACTCTCTACATCAACACTTAGATGAAATACTCTTCACCCTCTCTCTAATTGATCTCACTCACTCATACAATGCATAAGAAAAAGTCATCATTTGCTTCTACACTCTCGAATGACTTCACACTAGAAAAAATCCTTCTTTGCTATCTCTATGTAAAAGTGTCTTCTCCTTTACCCTATCCTTGATTTTATAAGGTTGAGTTATAACCTAACCCTGATCTCCAAAGTGATTGACAGTTGAGATTACTTCTCACCTCACTTGAGATCAATGGTTATTATTTAATTTATTAATTCTAATTGAATCATTTCCTTAAAAAAAATCAACTTACTAATAAAAACACTCTACTTTAATAACTACTTTAGTTAAAGTAAAGTATCAAGGTAGAAGACATTGTATGACTTCCAAATGCTAGACACCAAGCTTATATGGAAGTACTTGTTTGACGCTACCATGCATCAACACTCTCTCTCTTAGCAAGGAAGGTACTTCTACCACCTGGATGTGTCTCTCCCTTCGCTACCAAATATGCTACCATATTTTATCTCCAATCCACTTGATTGGTTTTGTTATCGAACCAATTGTAGGTTGGGAAAATCTTGACCCAATCCACAAGATGACGAGAACTATGGGAGAGTCTACCCATTGTCACCTTAGATAAACCCTCCCCTCACTTTAGTGAAGGAGAAATCCTACACAAGGGGAGAATCTCTGGTGACCCTAGGGGGAAATGATATGTAAAGTGAGTTTATGGAATATGATTCCCCTATAGGTCAAACTACTAAGTGGAATGTGGCTTGGGAATGAGTCTTGGAGATAGTCAATGGTTTCCAAGTGCTTGAGTACCTGCAGAAGATAGTTGTACCTACCCAAGACACAAGAAAATACAAATATACAAGCCAAGATATCTAATGGACAATTAAGTGAATATTTGTTTCCTATATAGTAGCAGTAAACAATGATACAAATCAACAAGTAAATGATAATCAAAGTTGTTAAATAAGTCGTTGAAAGTCTAGGTAAAGAAGCAAAAGATAAGCTAGTAATGACTAGCATAACTCAAGTAAGATAGAGAAAGACTTTAGAAACAATATAGGGTTTTTCAAAGATGCAATTGTAGAGATATTATAACATCCTTATGGCTTTAGAAAAATACTTTTACAACGGAAAATTACAACCACCAAAAATTACAAGTAGACCACCCAAAAGATGCTAAATGACAAGTAGATTATTATGTCAGCTTTCTAGCAAATTCTGACGGTTGAAAAGAGAGAAAAAGTAAACGTTTGAGAGAAATTTGTTGCAGCCCTAATGGATGTAGATTCAATTTATAACAACAATAATAATTACTGGACAAAATATGACGCCCTAGTGGCTTAAGAAAGCTAGTAGCATGTAGAATTGACTGCACTTCAAACAATTTGAAACTCTCATAAAATCATGTTACCCAATGCAAGAAATTTTATTTCTCCAATGCAAATTTCAGATTAGTGCCTTTAAAATGTTGGGTAAATGGAGTCTTGGATGTAATATTTATATCCACAATATCCCTAGGGGTGTAAAAATATTTTACTCCCTAGGGCATGCAAATCAAACTTAGGTAAATATAGGAGGGTGTACACCCTTGTACTCCTCCTAGAAACCTTTCCCAGAAATGACTTATCAACTAGCAATGATATGAAGCTTGATGGAGGGTTTATGCACTTATACTCCTCCTAGGGTTTGAACCAATAAAATTATGAAACAAGCAAGAAGAACTAACAAATTGCAATTTTTTCTTACAATTTCCAAGAGAGATGTAAGATAAAACCCTAGTTCACAAAGAAATGTCCATTCATAAGCAAGAGAAAAATACTCCAAGAGGTGTGCACCAATGTAGCTCCACAATATACCAAAATAAATCACCAAAAGACATTTTCACAAGAGATAAAGTATCCAAATTTCCCAAAGAGGGCGCAAATTTCAACCAAGTACCCTTCTCACAATGGGAGAGTTATGTCTCAAATGAAATGAGTTTGATCTTTATTTATACCAAACCTATAATATAAAGTTTGTCCACTTAAAAAGGGTAAACCACAAAATAAAGGATACATTTCCCTTTATTTTTCCCCTTTACAAAATTTAAATTTAACTTGCACATGAGAAAACCCTAAAACATGACATCATCCCCTTGAGAGGTGATGTTTTGGCACGTGTAGGAATTCGTTGGGATTGGAGATGAAACGTTGGGCCTCCAAAGGCCTCCTCCTTGTGCACTAGGGTCTTCTCCATCAAGATAAGGCTTATCCCCATCAAAAAGTTCCAAGTGTCAATCAAGTCAACACCACCACTACCAAAACCCTAGCCCCAATAAAACGTCAAGCTCCAGGATGTAGTTCTCTAGCCTCCAAAGGAAAATCATTGGGGAGATGAAGGGATAGAAAAGGTCCTCTAAGGTGTCTCTTAAACCTCCAAATATTATCATCATCATTCTATGTGTGGTCCATGGTATCCTACTCGTGGGATTCATTCCCCAAGGAAGCCCAAGCTAAGCTTGTTCTTCCAAAACTGTCCACCAAGCAAGGTCCTGCAAATACAATGAATGCACCCTCCAAAGGTATCAATTCAAAAATATCATATAAAGTAAAATAACATCTAATACACGAGCCACCTAAACATGTGCATCAAAACTACCTCATCAAATTAAACAGTTGATCAAAGACCCTATGCAATTGACCAAGTTTAGGTATCGGGGGGGGTGTCATAAAAACCCTATTGGGTGAGCCAAAACCCTCAAGTAGGGGATGATTCCAAAGGTAACCCCTTTAAGGTCACGTAGTAGAGATGAGGTGGATGGGGATTAGACTTCATAGGTTTATGGGTTTCATGAAATACAAGGGATCATATCGTCTCATCTATGGGTGCCTTTGTAGAGTGTGTGTTGCACCTTCATTTTCAATGCATCATTTTTCCAATCCCATTTATTTCCATTAATTAATTAATGTCAATAATGAATGGGTACTCCCTATGGGTAAAATAAAGCTTGGGGAGAAGTACCACAATGTCACTTAAAGGGAGAGGTACACAGAGTGCCATAGGGGTAAAATTAAAGTTGTAATGCACTTGTGTAGATCCCTCAACAAGTGGGACATTTTATACATATGTATTTTATTTTGTAGGTATTTTATATTTAGGGAGAAACATTTCATCATTCTCAAGACCTGTTTGGGAGAGCATCTCAAAGGTTATGATTTTGTATTTTGACTTTTTCCAGATACAATCCCTCTGGGCCTTAAGCCCCTTCTTCCCATGAAATGAGGTACATGCCCGTCTTGGGTCAATAAGGCCATAAAACCTAGAATAGGGTGATGTGGTCATGGAACAAGATATATAAAGTGGTAATTATGGTTGGGAATGGTATGATGACCCCTCAAGAGACCCCCAATCACACCCTTTCCCCAAAATTTGGTCACTTACTAGGAAAACAATGACACTCACCAAGGTGAAACAGGTTCAGAAGGATAATGTATAAGAAAGAATTATATAATCAAAATCAACTTCAGTACAACATATTCAAATGCCTCAAATTAGAGTGATACTTACCACAATACCTGACTCATACCTCATGGAGCAAGACCCAATGTATTTTGAAAGCAAGATGGTGTACAAAATGCCATGGTGATGGATCGAGAAATGTGGTGGTGAAGTGGGTCTCCAACTGTGCAAGTGGAAATCACTGGTCAATCTGTCTCTCGTTACTCGATGTTTGCAACCTGAGGGCCTTGAGACATGATCTCCTTAGTCATCCCTAAAAAATTCAGATAACAGGTTGCTCCCTCTGAAACAGAAGCTATCATTTCCATCTCGCTCGGACTCATCTTCGAATACTTCTCTCTAATCATGCTCCTAGAAGCCTATTAATCTTGAGCATCTTGCATGGTCATCTCGAACCATGATTCTTTCTTGAAAAATTTGGAAGGCTGCTCCTTCCCACCTGAACCTGAAGGTTGACTCCTTATAAGCTTCTCAACCTTCAGAGCTACATGTTCCCTATTCTCTACTATGTTTTTTTCCACTATCTACATAGGTTATCCATTTATCTTGTACAAATTTCTCTCTCTAACTCCAAGAACAACTCCTATGTCTGAGATATATCTTTTGGGATTGATCAATGCCTTTCCTTCATGGAACACTATGAAAAACCCATTATTTTCAATCATTGAGACTGAGAGCACAATCCTCCTAATTTTGGGCACCCATAGCATGTACATCACTCTCAACACACCTCTTGACTCCATATGAATGGCATTGTTCCATATCCCTTTACTACATGCTTGTTCCACATACCAAGTTCCACATGCACATCTGACTCTAACTTTGTGAAGCTATCAAACAACTCCCATGCTCCTGTCACATGACATGTGGCTCCATTGTCTGTTGGTTATGCACCAACTGATATGGTGCCCAAGGAAGTATGGTAAACAAGTAAGAACTTTGTATGTTCAAACTTCTTGGTTAACTCATCCATTTGAGTCTTTGCAGATGCAACTACCTCTAGTTGCATTTTGTTTCCATCCTTCTTCTTCTCCATACATTATCTTTCATAATTCCCAAACTTGTGACATGAAAAGAACTTGACTTTGCTCATGTCCTTCTTCTTGTCGTCTTGGGAGGTAAAATCTCCACTGAAAAACTTCTTGAACTTGTCCTTCTTTGCATGGCTGGAAAGAGTAAGGTTATCATCATCATTCTTATGTCGAGCTCCTTTCAATTCTTCATCTCAAAGTTTTTCCTGAACAAATTTGCCCCACAATATTGACCAATCAAGGAGGTTCTCATGTGTCACGATCCCTTTGGTGAATTATGTCCATTGCTTTGTAAAGAATTTTAATTTCGTCCTCACCAATTCTGAATCAATCACTATCTCCCCAACTATAGCTAGTTCATTATATCAAACCTATCAGATTCAAGTGAGATAAGTTGTTACTATGTCTAATAATGTCATCTTGGTGTATTTGTGATTCTCTCTCAGCACCATTTTGTGATTATCATTCTTGCTTTGAAATAAAGCCTTTAGATACTCCCACATGTCCCTAGTAGTTGTCTTTCCAAATAAATGAGGGATCGCATGATCCTTCACTCCAGCTAAAATGATGTGCATGGATTTCACATATTTTTAATTATAGATGACCAGTTCTGCCACATCCATTGGAGGAGTGATATAAGTATTAGCAAATTATCATATCCCGTTCTCCATCAAGACCAACATGATTCTCTCCTTCCAAAGACTTTAGTTGGAAACCCCATCTAGCCTATCTTCAAATTGCAATCCAATTTCCATCTCCAATATCTGATCTAATAACCTTATGTTGAAACTGCCATTATATTTTCATGTATGATCTCTACCCGTGATATCTACTCTAACAACGCAAATGTTACGTTGATACTCACATTTTTCCACACATTCTATGTGACCTGTAACAAAATACCTACGTTGTCCTCAGTGACTGATTTGTCTACAGTACACCTATTTCCTTGAAATTTGTCCTTCGATTTCTTACTGTTGGTTATCAATCTGATAAGATCTCCTTGCAGATATGATAGATGTGCTGGAAAATATAGTGGATCTGTGTTTGGTCCTTCAAACACCCACCACAACACTCCTGATCCAATATATCTATCATTTTTTCAACCTGATATTGACTCCCTCTTAGAGTGGAAACTCTAATACCATGTTTATTTTCCCTCAACCTAGCACCCAGTAGTTAATTCCAATTAAATCACTTATTGAATCAAAGAACAAAAGAGTTATCAATTAAACATTACAGTGGAAGTATAAATAAGGAAACCAAAATCTCATGCACAATAAACAAAGATATTATTCCCATCAACTAAGCTTATCATTCAAATATCTTCAAAGCTTACAAAGGCTCTCATATTCGGGAAAATTGGCCCAAATAGAAAAGCAACAAAGTACTTATGCACATGACTGGATGATTTGTTTCCAAACATGTTGTATGATCATGTTCGACAATAGTGTGATTGTTACCTTGATACCTTCGTTGTTCTGCGCTATTTGTGAAACTATAACGCCAAAACCTGCACTTATCTGTGCAACATGTACCAAAAAACATGCACTATCTGCAGCAACCAATCCTTCAGTTGTATGATTTCTCTATCTCTCTTCCTTTTCTAGATATCCAAATAGAAGTCCTTCTCCACCTATCCAATATATATTTGAATCACAATCCTTCGTGATCCAACTCTCTCTATATCAACACTTGGATTAAATACTCTTCACCTTCTCTCTGTGAGATCTCACTCACTCATACAATGTGTAAGAAAAAGTACTTTGCTTCTACACTCTCGAATGAATCCACACTAGAAAAAGTCTTTTGTTATCTCTGTGTAAAAGTGTCTTCTCCTTTAACCTATCCTTGTTTTTATAAGATTTAGTTATGACCTAACCCTAATTTCCAAAGTGATTGACGGTTGAGATTACTTCTCACCCCACTTAAGATCAATGACTATTATTTAATTCTCTAATGCTAATTAAAGAATTTCCTTAAATGAAAAAAAACTCACTAATAAAATCCCTTTACTTTGACAATTAAATTGGTTAAAGTAAAGTATTAAGATAGAAGGATTTGAATGACTTCCACATGCTAGACACCAAGCCTATGTGGAAGTACTTATCCAATGCTACCATGCATCAACAAATGATCTGTCCATAAACTCTTCACCTCAATGATTTAAGGTTATATCTAGGTTATAGGATTCAAGGAGGAATTTTTGGATTGTAGGTAAGAGTTATTGTGCTTGGGAGAAGGGTGTACGACCTCAAAGGCTCACATATAGGGTTGTTTGGTTTAGGAATAAAAAAAATGCATTCTCTAGTTCCCATTGTTGGTGTGTTTCTTAGTGGAAAAGAAAACTATCCAGAATGGTTAAGGAATATTGAGCACACTTTGATCCTCAATGATCTTTGGGATGGCATTTGTGATGGTGATACCAAACCTACCAAACTGATAGAAAACAAAGAGCTTTCCATATGAATGAATAAAGACAAGGAATCTTATTCCTTGATTTTTCCTTATGTAAGTGAATATGTGATTCGTCATAAAATCTACCAAATATTCTTGGAGTGATCTGAAGAAGTTGAAATATATGTATGATTCACATTCAGAATTGGATATTTCATCCCCATTTGGTGGGATAACTAAGGAGATTATGTCTCGAGGCCCTCAGGCTGCAGATATGGAGTGTCGAAAGACTACATGACTAGCAGTGTCCTTTTTCACAGATGGAGACCCTTCTCACCACCATAGAGGTCGTATATTTTCATATGACATCCACCACACCAGCTGGCTTTCGAGAGCCAATGGGCCTTGCTCCATGAGGTACAAGTCATGTATTATGGTGAGTGTCAATTCAATATTTGAGGAATTTAAGTATGTTGTATCTTAGACTGCTTTAGATTTCATTACATATGCTTGGACATTATTCCTTTTTCCTTGTTTCACCTTGGTGGTTGACATTTTTCCCTAGTATGTGGTATTCCTTGGGGATGATTTTTCTACTAGGAACTCCCTTGAAAATCCATCGTACCATTCTTGACCATACTTACCACTTTCCATCATTGTTTCCCTCCATTTATTTATCTCTTGGTATTTTAGGGTGTATTGACCCAAGAAGGGGTTTTCCCTTATTCTATGGGAAGAAGGGGTTGAAGGCCTAGAGGTATTGTTTTTGGGTAAAAGATAAAAGTCTATGTATAAACCTTCCAGGGGATCCTCCAAGAAATTAATGAAACAATTATTTGTAAGAAAAGGGGGACCCACAAGAAAAATGAATAAGAATGCTTAAAGGGTTAGTTGAAGGATAGGAGGTCTCATCACGAGTCGAACTATAATGATCATGTACATCTAGTGGTATGACATTACCATCATCTGGTCACCAAGCCAGGGTAATGGGTCTTAGTTGCATGGTTAAGAGAAACGGGGTCTCATAACGAGCCAACCTTCTCACTTCCACTAGGTGTTTGTGAGTGACACTTTCATTATCTGGACACCAGGCCAAGACAATGGACTTCAGTTTGTCCTTAAATTATGAAAGAAAAAAATAATATAAAAAACAATAGGCTTGGAAAAATTTCATTGAAAACGAAGGTGCCACACACCCTCTACAAAGACACCCATGGATGAGAAACTACAACCCCTTGTATGTCATGAACCCCATGCCCATTGAGTCTTGACGCTTAACCACTTCATCCACTTTACATGGCTTAGATATGGATCTCTTGGAAAAAATCCTTGACCTAGGGCAAGATCTACCCAATAGGACACCTCGTCAACCATCCCATATCCAAGCTTGGAAGTCACATAATGTCTTTAAGCACTTAATTGTTTGGCAGGGTAATATTTGATGCGCATGCTTAGGTGGATAATTTATTGACTTCATTTAGTTATCATTATATTTTAACTTGATATCCTTGGAGGGTGTGCTTATTTGTCTTTGAAGGATCTAGTTGGTGGACAATTTTGGAGGAACAAGCCTAGCTTGGGCTCCCGTGGGGCTTGAATCCAACAAGTGGATGCCAAGAGGCCACATGTTGGATTAGAGAGATGAAACCTCAGAGGACTAGAATATAACTTGTATGACATAACCTATCCCTCACATGCCAAACATTTTTCCTAGAAGGGTTAAAACGTCACCTTTAGAGGCATGTCATTGCCTAGGGGGGCTAGGGTTTGGTGGTGAGATTACCACTCATTGACACATGGAAAATTTGAGGAGAATGAGGCTTTGACCATGAAGGAAGTGAATTGTATGCTTAATATGTGGCTTTTGGAATCCTAAATACACTCCTTCTACACCAACGACTTGCTCCTAGTGTCAAAATGTCCCCTAAAGGGGTGACGTCACTTTGAATTAGGGTTTCTTTTTGTGTAAAAGTAAATTTTAAGTGAATTGTTTAATATTATTTTGTAAAAGGAGAAATATTATGGTTGTTTACCCCTATTCTTTTGTTTTACCCTAATATTATGTGGACAAACTATATTGGAGACATTTTGTATAAATAGAGATCATAAGATCTCATTTCATAACATAACTCTCACATTGTGAGAAGTATTAGGATGAACTTTTCGCTACTCTTGGTGATTTTGGTGTTTCTCTCTTATGGAATTTATTTTAATGAATTTCTCTTGGTAAATGGATGAGGAGAAGTGATGTGCACCCCCTATAAGGCTTTCTCTCTTGAATCTTGGATGAATGTTGCATGGTAACTAGGTTTTGTTATCTCACTTTCTTGGATTAGGTAAGGAAAACTCTGCATATGCTATTTATTTCTTTCTTACTTTGGTTATTATTGGTGAATACCCTAGGGGTGAGTATGTTATATACACCCTCCATCATTGCTTCATCTCTTTGTTAAATTTTAAGTCTTTCTTTTTGCAAGGGTTGCTAGGAGGAATACGAGTGTGTATACCCTCCTAGATTTACCTAAGTTTGCTTGGAATACCTTAGGGAGTAAGAGGTTTTACACCCTAGGCTTGTTTATTATCTAACTTGTGCTTTAAAGACCCCAATTCACCCAATTTTAAAGGCACTAATATGAATTTTCTTGAATTGGAGAAATAAAATATTGCATGGGGAAATGTGGTTTATTGTTGTATTAACTTTTGCAACTTTGGTTTTGTTCCTTGTACGTAGAGCACATTGCATCCCCTAGGGTGTCCCCATCAAAGGGGTAGTTCTTGTTTCTACTAAAAAATTACATATTCGAACATTAGGGCTGCATAAACCCTAATCTAATTTCTTCAATAACTCCCTAATCAACCATTAAAATTTGCCCAATTTTTTCACACTTATACTACTTGGTCTAACACACGTTTTGGTAAAGTTTGGAGGAGTTTTAGTGGCGGATTTTCTTACAGTAATAAGTTGTTTGTTACTTCCATAAGGATGATATATATTGTTGTAGAAAGTGTTACAATAGCCTTACCTTTTCATGCTAGTATCTTGGTCTTCAAATCTTGAGTTTCACTAATATTTAACCAGTGTATCTCTTGTATCTTTCACTGGATTTCTATATTGGACACATCGACCACACTGAAAGGGGGGTGAATCGGTTTAGGGATATTTTTACTCCTTTACAAAAAACCTTAGTTAGCAATCACCATTTACTCATCATCCATTACTTTCATTTATATCAAGTTATATGTACTCATATCTCAACAAAAAACATCATCAATAAACCATCATCATGAAGAATACAAGGAACACAAGATATATGTACCATTTTCTTTTATATTACGGACTACAATCCTTGGGGTTTTAAAAAAAAAAAATCTGAATAGAGCAAAAAATCCACAAGAGCACCAACTCTCAATGCAAGACTCACCTGCAAATCTCAGTACCAACTAAGAAGACGAATCCAACCCTCAAGCAAAAGACCCAGATTGTGGATAAAAAGAAATATGTCAAACTGTAGCAACATTCTATACCAACACAAGTGCATTACCTATGCACCACACAACCTATCACATCAATATCATCATCCAAATCAGATCTACTCACCAAGATCAATCACCAAGACAACTCTCAACAATATCACTAAGATAACCAACAAGATACATCTAGAAGCACACCATATTCTCCATAAACCAAATACCATAAGTTGGTACGATTCTGTTGTCGCGATTCTGTTGTCGTGGTTATGTTTTCGTGATTCTACTATCGCAGTTTTGTTGTGATTTTGCTGTTGAAATTCTTCTTCCACAATTTTTCTGTCGTGTTTTTTCTGTTGTATTTTTTCTGCCGCACTTTTTCTACCGCAAATTTTCTCTATCAATAGTACCTTCCCAAATAACCCTTCACAATTGGATATTTAATATCCTCAAAGATCATACTCATAAGAGACCCTTTCTCTCTTATTTATACTTCTCCAAGTAGCTTCCTCATTTAACCAACTCTAACCAACTTCCTTTTTTAGGGGCTAACCCACTTCTAACCTCTTGTCCACTTCTAACCTACTTTCTCCTTAAATAATAACTTCTCCACCTCTAATTGAAACTAATTTATTTTTAATTGTTTTCTTGTTGGAACCACTTAACCCATGACTAACCACTTTGACTTTTCAACATATTCTAGGAGCTTCTAGAATAATTTGACTTCTTTGATCTTCTAGGGGCTTCTAGACAACACATGAGGGTTCTCCAACTTCACAAGGTCATAACTCTCTAATTGTGAGGAGTTATGTGACGTTCCGCATATCAACAGAAATGGCATGACAATAACTATCCATCTAGAGTAGTCTCACTTAAAAATTCATGGATCTTCATTACAATATTCCACAATAAATCCTTGGGTTCCTTAACCACACATCTAGGATGACTCAACCACTTAACCATTTGGAATTCACAAAACGTCTTCCCGTGAGGGATTTCATAATAAGGGGACCACTTTGGATTTCATCCATTTGATAATAGGATAGAACTCACACAAGGTTCATAATATATATATATTTTTAAATATCCATATATCCATAACAATAATTTCTGAGAAACACATCAATAAACTGAAACCCAAAATGCAACCATTATTTAATGTCAAAAGATCAATTAATATGACGATATAAGCTTCAAACACTAGAGAAATTAGTTATTCACTCATACAGAACAACTTCAAGTCTTAAAAACATGTTGAATACAACCAAAACAAAGCCAATATCATAAACTATCAAGAAAAATATGTAACATTTGATGTAGAATGGGCGAAATGTTCATACATGTTCCAAAATGTTTAAATAACTAGAGAGAGTTGTGAAGAGAAGTTACAAAACTACCAACAAAGACCATGAGCTCAAAGAAACCCTCTATTACCAGTTGCAATGTGTTTCAATCAATACCAACAAGAAAAAAAGGTGGTAAACCTTGGGATAAAACCCCACAGACATGCATTAACTCCCATTAATTCATATCGCCTCCAAAACACTTGTCAAATCTCCAACCATCACTCACATCCAACCATACATTACATGGTGGAAACTAGGTAATCCCAACTTAGATTCTCAGATCCCACAATCGTACCACAACAGATGCACATTAACAGTCTTAAGGTTAATACCATATTCAACAAATTAACATATAGTTGAGCTCATTTAACCAACGTTCCAATTTTTATGACCATACTATAACGTGTCAATGATATTTAATGTTATAACCATTGTTATACAAACTTATCTAATGTTGTGTGCCATAATAATAATACCCACGATATCAAAGGTTGACATGAGACCATGTTTTGAAAGCAATGTATATGCATATAACAAGTAATTAAACCACCTCTTCTCATATCATTAAAACATTGTAATGAAGAGTTGGAGCCTTTCTAACCCAATTATCATAGCACATGTGCAAGGACCCATTTTTTGAAATGATAATGTTGTGGTGATGTAATAGCACTATATAAAAATGCACATCATTCATGACCTTCATTTGTATGGAGAAACAATATCCACCTATGTAATAAGCATGGCATTATAATGATATAGTCATCAAACATTATTTTTGAAGAAACTGCATGTGAATAGTATGTTATCGCCCCACTAGTGGATAACTATTTCAGAAAGAACATCTAGAGGCACCCAGGATGAAGACATGGAAAGCTGGAAGATGTGCATGTACATGAAAATTTGAAGCCATGATCCTCCTTCATAGTGTAAGAATCACTCAAAAACATGAGAAACATATGACACCCATGGAATTTGGATGGGCATGCTAGACATCCTTGAGAAGCATGTTGCAAGTTGGTAATTTCGTCATCATGGTGACTGCCAATTTAATAACTAAGGCATTTAAGATTGTCTCAGAGAGTCCCTTCTAACTATTAGTCATTATCTCGTTGGTTATACTTCTTCCTCTATCATAACTTGACTTGTTATCTTAGGTTCTTGGGGGATTATGTTACTCTTGGGAAAAATGGAGCACTACCGGGGTTTGTTTTGAATATGTCATCGTACCATTCCTGATCATACTTAACACTTTCCATCTCATCAATCCCTGTCATATCCATTTCTTCAGGTTACATAAAATGACCCAAGAAGAGATCATTCCTCATTCTATGGGAAGAAGGAGCTTTTAGGCTCAGAGGGAGACTAGAAAAATCCTTCCTTGGTTACCTGCTCAGAGGCTTGCCCAATCCCATAGCACTTGAAGATACATCGCCAGGGTGTTACATAGTCTCTCAGGTGTTTGAAGAATTTAAGCAGGCATTTTTCAACACAAGAGGACAAAAGAAAAATAAAATGAATTATCCAAAGAAAGAAAAGAGAACAGGAAAAATAAAATGTCATCAATCATAAAGAATATAGCCAGAGTGCTACATATTTTCTGGGTTATCTTCTATGGCTAGACGTGGGAAAAGGAAAATAAAGGGCTTCGAGGGTATCGCCTCACAAATAATAGGAACCAAGTGTGTAGTTTACCCTCATCAAAGGCACCCATGAATGAAATATTACAGTCCCTTGTATGTCAGTTTCCTAACCTTGAAGTCTAACCCCAGAACCATCTCATAATCATTACATGATAGTGAAGAGACAATCTTTGGGAAATATTTTTAATACTTAGGTGTTAGTCTGGTCTCTCTGGGTCTCTGATAGCATTTCATACCTTGACTTAGTAAGTTGTATAACCTTCTTGATATTTTGACGAAATATGAATATGGGGTTTACTGGTATGGTTTAGATGACTTTTATATTACATTGATTATCTTATCATGCTGACGTTACTTGTTTCCTTGTAGACACACATGTTTTAATTTGTCTTGCAGTTTCTCGCCAAGTGTCATGCCATTCAGATGTTCTAGAATTTTTTAAAAGGTTTTATTATTATTCTAGTTGTTGTCAGGCATCACTAGGGTTAGCCAACCTTTAGTTGGTTGACACATTTTCATTTTGACAGATGCCCATGATATTTCACAGGCCACATCATCACCATTTTTTAGTGACTCTATCTTGTTCCCAACTCAGTTAGATGAATTTTAAGGCAAGTTGTTGCAATATCTAGGGTGACGTCACCCTTATTTGACCAGTTTCTGTGGATCGTTGGATGAATTTGGGTGATAATTTATTCAAGAATTTTTATGATACACAAGCCACTTGGAAGTATTCTGGAAGGAATTTAATTCCACTTGTCATCTCCCAGTAGATTACTTGGCACATCGTCAAGTTTGATTTGGCCTTGGGACTTATTTTTCCACTAGAAGGAGGTTCAATGTACTTAATTGAGGAATAAACTTAATTATTTGACTATTCAATAGCCTTGGGAGGCTCACTGGACATCACCAAATGAATATTTTCCTAGATAGTGGGACTTGGGGAGAATAATCCCTAGCTTCATGGAGGATTTTAATGGATCGATGGAATTTTTTCCTTGGTTAGAGGATGATTGCATGCTTCAAGGAGAAATCGTTAGGCATTTTGCTAGGTCAAATATTCCTTGTGGAAATTTATTTCCACATTATTTTAAATTTATTAAAAAAAAGTTCCCTTTTACCCAAATCACATGGTCAAAGAAGTCAAAATCATTTTTGAAAGGGGATAAATTGATAAATTAATTATTGTGGGATTTTTATTTAAATTGGAATATTTATTGTGGATAATCCCTAGGTGGATTAAATATTTATTAAGGGATTTTATTATTATTTTGTTTAGGAAATATCTTTAAGAGATTAATAAGTGGACAAAACTTGAATATTTTAGGGGATAACCCTAGAATTGGTTATTTTGTGGAAAATTCCAAATGAGTGGAGGATTATAAATCCATCGCTTGATATTTCATTTGGAGATTTTTTTTTTGTGATGCTCCTCAATCATATTATGCTATTTTTCCTATGGTGCACTATGTCTTCCCTCTTGGTGTCTTGACGTGATGTGTTTTTCTTGGAGGTTTTATGGTGGATTCTTAGAGATATTGGTGTGGTGGATCTTTGTTTTGAATGCTCATGCTATCTACTTTAAGTAAATTTTTGGTGATATCTACTTTATATTTCTTATAAGTCTTCATTGAATAATTTTGTATCTAAAGGAAATATTTTCAAGAGCTAGCTAATAAACTACACCTCTTGAGAGTTGTTTCTTGGATATTTTCTTGTACTAGGGACTAGGTAAAACCAACAACCCTTTTGCAGGTTATATCCACTCTTTTGAAGATCTCTTGTGAGCTAGACTATTTTTCCTCTAACCCTCTTGGAGGATAGTGAAAATCTACAACCTTCAAGGGAAACTCACTTCAACATCTTCTATTTCTTCTCCAAGCCTTTTTCACCCCATTGCCCAATAGAAGAAGGCATTGATCTACATTGGAGAGAGTAAAACACTTGCATTGGGAGATACGGAAAAGTATCGAATTGAATTTCTGATTTCGCGGCTACATTCACACCCTTAGAGGCAAGCCACCTTGCCCTTGGGGTAATTTTTTGCAGGCCTCTAGCCTCCCCATTTTCTAAACCCTCATTCTCACCTTTTTCTCTTTCATTTTTCTAACCCTAGATTTCTAGTTTTAGCATTTTTTCAACTAGTTTTAGGAAAATAGCATATGGGTTTTGTACGCCATGCTTAGATATAAAATTATAGATATTTAGTTTTCATTTTGGATGATTAAATTTATGTCGGTACATGGTTAAAATCTACATCCATTGGGAATTTTTTATGCAGAAAATTAACAGTTAGGACAACTTGCAATTGATTAACTTTTAGGGCCTAGTTTTAGCTAGTTCTCATTTCTAACATTTGGATAGTATTCCTAGGGTGTTCTAGTTAGTTTCTAAAATATTTCTTGCTGAATTTGAAGTGATTTTGAAGTTGTTTTCTCTACTACAAATTTATATTTCAGATCTGGTTATAACTCTTAAGTGATGCAAAACCTTCTAAGATCATACCTCACTCATTGAAAAATTTGTTGATTACTTGGGGGGGGGTTTATTTTGAATGTCTTGGCCTTGTTTTGGGAGTTTAATCTTGACATTTAATATCTGATATATCTTCTTAATCACTGCTTCAAATCATATTTCATATCTGGTTAATTTTTAGAAAGTGCCTAAAAAATCTCTTAAAACCACCTCTTAAGTACTAGGCTTAAATTGCAACTTCATCTCAAGTTTTGTGGCAAAAGAAATATGAACTTGTTGGCTAAATTTGAGAAGTATTAAGTGTTGATTTCTATCTTATATAACATCCCATAAATCTGGTTTATGATTCAAACAAGTCTATGGTTCATTGCTAAGTGTCTTTTTGTGGAAAATTGTGGAATTGGAACTAGCTTGTTGAAAACGTTTTGTGGTGATTAAGTGTTGGAATATATCTCATTAATTTTGAAGTAATTTTGAAGTGCTTTATCATTTTTAAGAAATAATTACTTGATTAATATAGCCTTCAAATCTTTCTATTTCAATTGTTAAATAACTCGTTTCTTTAGGAAGATCTATATTCAAGTAAATTGTTAGTAATTTCTATCACTGTTTGATTCACTCGCCGCATTTAGCATTTTCATTAAAAGTTATTTACCTTTATTTTCTTTGAAATTCAATCTAAGTGCTTAATTGAACAATAATCCAAGTGGGATTTATTTTTTGGGGGTGTCTTAGAAAATATGTTTTCAGGTGTCTATAAATGTAGGAGTTGTCGTTACTTTTCCAACACTACATCTTGAGGGCTTATAGTTCTCTCACGTACCTTGAAGCATATTATAATACTATTCATCATACTTAGAGGTATATAGAGGGGCTCCTGTTGAATGGTTGCACATCAGACAACACTAATATCAATTTTTATCCTGTCTTGGAGACCACCTTGAATCCTTGAAACAATTGAGCAAACCTATTGGTCGTGTTGTTATTGTAGTGCACCGAAAAAATCATTCAGGAAGATTACCCTCTCATACCTAGGTGTCTTGAGAACCCCTCAGGTATATTTGAAGGCTACAACAACCAGACACTCCTGTGAGGACCCTATTTTCCTAATCCTGTCGGGTACATGCATTTATTCGACCAACTTTGACATTGCTCTAATACAAAATTCTGGTCACTTGTTACTCGAGACTCTTACATTCATATTAGTGATCAGTGGCAGGGTTAATATATTGGTCCCTACTTTCATATATACTTGGCATAACTGACATTGTGTTGCAGGTGATTTCCCCTTTACCCTTACCTTTACATTTCCCTCATCCATTCATAGCCTTTAGACCACTCTTGACCTTGTATTGTGACCTTCTAGGGCCTTTCTAGACTTTTCCATTGTCTTTCCCCAGTGGCCACCTGGGACTTTTCCTAAGGTGATAGTGGATCTTGTCCCGATGTGTTTTCCATTGGTTGCAATTGCACAAGGCTCTGATGCTACCTACAATCTGTGTGATAACATTTTATGGCACCATTGTTGGGGAAGATTTAGAATATTTCTCGAGCCCATACGAGAAACCCTCCTTTGGAAATCCATATTCCCTTAGAGCCTTTTTCCCTTGGTTTTATTGACGAGTCCACTTGAGGATATTACCCTTTAACCCTTCCCATTTTGGTTATCTTGACAAGCTTACCTAGCGACTCCACCTTCTAAGAACCCAACTAATAAAAATCCTTTTCAACTCCCTCCATCTAATCCTAAGCCCCTTTTCACCTATCAAATAAGAGTTCCTCACAAACCTCCTATTTTAAAGAAACTATTCCAAGGAATTATTTCATTACCTCCTCCTGTCAAAATTCCTCCTTTATGGGCCAACCACCTGATCCAGATTATTTTTGGAACAAAATGAGAGAAGAGATATAATAAATAAATGTACAGAGATATCGTGGATATCCAATAATATAACAAAAATGTATCAGGGATGAAACCATAAACACAGAGATAAAATAATACACAATTTTCTATTAATGAGCGAAAATATACAAAGACTGTAAAAATACAGAGTGAAAGACTTGCTGGAATAGTGGTAGATTATCTCTAAGAAGAGATGTGATGGCTACTCACATTTACAAGGAGATGATATTATAATGAGGCTCCAAATAACTTTTTATCATAAAGAAAATCCAAAACCTTAACCCTGAAAGATGAAAATCCAACAGTTTTGTGGACCCCGTTTTGGGTAGTTTGGTGCATCAACTTCCCGAGGGTGTAACTTTTGCATACGATATTTTTTTTGGGTGCAGGATTTCTCATTGGAAAGGTATCTTCGAGGAGATTCATTTTGGGGCTCAATCAGAGAATTTTAATATCACTGAGAATCTCGATCCCAAAAAACCTTCATTTAGGCCCTCAAAATGGCCCCAGAAGTTAAAAACTGCTAAAAATAGTAAATTGTCAAAATTGCCAGAAAAATATTTTGAGCAAGTTGGAAAAGGTGGGTAGCCACCGATATTGACCTGGATCAATCCTCCCTCCTTAGGAATCAATGGTTTCCATTTCATTGAGTTCCCGGGGGAGAGGGAAAAGAGTTTGTTGAATCTGCATCTTGATGAGTTGCTTTCCTTGTTGAAGAAATTGTGATGCTTAGCTTTTTGAAGGTTGTCACGAACCTGTGGCTGGAAGGGTTGGACCTTTTTAACCAGTCTGGATACATGAGATGCCTCTATGAAGAAGGAATATTTACACTTTGTTGCAATCTTGTCGACCTGCTTCTGTTGGATAGAAGGTACTTGGATTGAAGTTGCAGTGGTGTTCTTCTATTCACGCTTTGAACAGATTGTGAAGAAGCTAAATTTTGTAGTATGAGATACCACCTTGCGGCACTGTTTAGGTGGGACAATATTAAGAATTATCTCTGGTATCCTGTAGAGATCACCCCCCAGAGTAACAATGAAACTACAGGGTTGAGACTCATAAATAACATGGCACTTCCACATATATGGATGGTCCAAGAGAACATCACAGACATCCAGTGGAGAAAAATCAAATAATACCTCAACCTTGAAGGGATGGATGTCGTATGACAATCGAAATTGTTGGCTGACATGAAGATCTCGTCACTGGATAATCCACCCACTCTTGTATGGCTACGGGTGTGGTGTTGTCGAAAATCCCAACTGTTTGATGACCTCTTCTGAGATGAGTGTTATCACTGAAATTTCATTTGCAAATTGTTACAGAAATCCAGCATCTCCAAACACCTATTAGTTCATCCATGGTCCAAAAAATGAATTTCCAAAGGGAACAAACTATAAAATTGGTTATAAAATCAACATGTTCTCAGAATGCAAAGGAAGCGTGCGCACATGCGCTAGTCAAAAACGTCGGAAATGTGCACATGTGCCCGATGCATGACTGTGGATGAAAAAATTCACGCACACTTCAGAACGACGCATTAATGATTCTGGTCGGCCTCCCACCCACTTTTGGTTCAGCTCCCAAGTCGGTTTGACCCCCAAATCCAAGATGAATCTGAGTGGGGGGTTGGTCAAAGACCTAAAGGTGCCCTAAAGGGCCCCTTGTTCACACTAAAGACCAGTTGAATAATGCCTCAAAGATTTTCTATAAAACGAGGCCATGGCTGCACTATATTTCCAAGAATATATTTGTATTGTTATGTTGCCTCTATTCTCCTGTAAGGAACCTCTTTCCTTATTGGATCATATAAGCATAATTTCATTAGGCTATTCACATCACCTCTTGAGTGAATGAGATTTTGATTTCTTCACCATTTCCTTTTAGTTTGTTATTTGTAAGAAGAGCTCAATCATTGGGGGTTCAAGAGCCCTCCCTTGAAGGAAGAGGGGACCCATAAGTCTCCCTTTCTCTTTGGTGTTTGTCCACTAATACAATCTATCCATTGGTGGCATGAATATCGGTCTTTATTTTGTTCTATTTTCCCTATGCACTTTAGTTTAGTTTCTTTAATTGTTATTAGATTAATTGTTTATTTGCTTATTGTGCTTGATGTTTCTAACTCTTGCACTCATTTCTGTCATGTCTAGCTAAACCAATTGGACTTGTAAGTGTCATTCTTTTGCTCATTTAGGTGATGAAAATGATACAACAGATTGACGACTCCACTAGGGATAGGTATGAATTTCCTCCCCATTTGGGATGTTTGAGCACTTATTTTTGGTTTATTTGACTTGCAGGGATCATAACCGGTCCAAGCCTACTTGCAAAAAGATAAATTTAGAGCTAAGATAAGAGAATTTCATCCAAAATTTTCTTCCCGACCGTGTAACAGAAAGTGCGCGGGCTTTTTAGCCCACATGCATGTCTTCTGAGCACGTGCGCCAAGAGAACCTTGTTCCGCGACGCCTTTTGTGCAACTGCGCCAACAGGTCATTTTTTATTTACGCATTGGCGCCACATGCGCCTCTGTCTACTCTGCGACCCACACACCTGTTTAGGAATTTAAACATTGTAAGGGTTTTTGTGATATGTTGAAGGCCCATAGCCTTCTTAATCTTGATTCTATGCAAATGGTAATATGCACCACACTTAGATTCCCTCTCCACATGAAGGGTTATTCAAAACATAGTCACTTAGGGGGTTAAAATCCATATTTATCCTCTTTTTGTTTTCATTTTTCCATATGGATGGCTTGCTTTGATTAAATTTAAGTTGGAATCATTCTATATAACATATATAACCACTTGCATTGGGACCATAAATTGAACTTCAATCATAGAGTATGCTCTTCTCTTGCACCATAGAGTGATCTTGAGAATCAGAAAAATGATTGAAGGAAGATTTCATCTTCCTTAAAGACAAAATATTTAGGAGAGGACAACAACCCCCTTTGAGACTCCTCTTATTTTATTTTCAAAAACATATTAAATTGGTAAGGTCCCACACATGCCCACACGCTGCAAATATAGGACAAGTTGAAGCTAATTTCTTAGTTTACATTACTAGGGGAGTTTAAAGGTTATTGTAACGAGCCCATACATGCTCACATGTCTGCAATATAGGATAGTCTTTTAAAGATTTCTTAGATTAAATCACATTCGGGAGTTTAAAGGATTGGTAAGGACCCACATGTCCACATGTTAGTTCTCCAGGGACTTTAAAATTCCGCAAGGTTGTACCAATGGCATCTAGTAAATTAGGTAATCAAGACTTGTAAGGACCACACGAAGTCTAGATGTTGCAAGGTGACACCTAACTTATTAAAAATTTGGCACACTTTCAATTGTTTACACATAAAGTCACTACTCACTCACATAGTTTCATCTAGAATCGTGGAGGTTGAAGTAAGTTTCCTCCAAAGAGATTCTGAAATGCCCCACCCTTTTCTTGATGAAACTATCCACTCCCACTTAATTTGAATGAGATTGGTTCACACCCCCAATCTCTCAAAAAAACCACATCTAATTTTTTTCTAAAAACTCACTAAGTTTTCCTCCAAAGGAGGTGCCAGAATAATTTTTTTATTCTAGGTAGGATCTCGGGGATAGGAATCCAAAAAATTCCCCGTTATCTGGTTCTCACATCTTCAAACACTAGAATTTGTCAAATAGCGAACTTTAAATCCTCCAAGTCAAGTGTTCCTAACACCATAAGGTAGGGAGATACCCGTGAAGGGTTGAAGGTTGAGGTCCGGTTATTATGTGCATCCCCCCTTGAGGCACCCACCTCTTAGACGAGATCCGTCCCGTGACCCATTTCTGAGGCTGAAAATCTAAATGCTACAGTTTGACTGAGGTACCTAGTGACCAAATTTTAGGACATATACCCAGATGGAAGTTGTGGGCTGCAATTTCACCTTGATCGGATTTTTTGTGGCTATTGGCAAATATCGCCAACTCTTTCAGGATATGCACCCTCTACCCCTCATTATAACTGATTATTTCATCCTTCACTAGTTCCTCTTCCAGTGGCTTCAGACCCCACTATTGAGTGCTATTGGAAGGTCCAGTGCTATTTGAGAGGAATGACGTTACGTTTTTTTAGGACACAAGCATTTTCTTTCTTTGTTCTCCCATGCAGAAAAAATCCACCTATCCACATATATGCTTCTTTGTCAATTGATTTATGTATAATGATCTTGTGATTACAAAACGATTATGAGATATATTGTGAAGGTCCAAGTAATACAAAGTCTCTTGTTCATTTATTACTCTCATCACCAGTTTCACACATTCATTTTGCTAGACGGACATCATAGGGGACCCATAGAACCCCCGTCGTTCTCGACGTTTGTGAAATCTCCCTCCCATTCGAGGAGGAGTTCCTCGTCTTGCCCACTCATCGACTCAAACCTCTCACACCCCTGTGAGTGCTACTATCTTGGGATAAACTTTGTTTGGTTCCACTTTACTTGGGTCCACTTCCCAAGGTCAACCATCCACTAGATTTCCTTTATAAAGAAGTGGGGGGCACACTTCTTCCCAAGGAGGAAGAACCACCCCACCTAACCCCCCTCACAGGTCAGGTACCCAAACCACTCACACCATGGTTGGAACTAATCCTCCACCACCACTCCATATGCCATACTTGGCTTCCCTCAACATACCAGATCTGAGTAAGCTCACCAACGATCCTATATTGCATGACCCCATATGGCCTGCAATGCCTACCAAATTACCTTCAAACATTCCCAAGTTTGAAGGGAAGGTAGGAGACGGACTTGCCAACCATGTCATGACCTTCCACCTATGGTGCTCTTCAAACAACATCATGGATGACTCCATCCAGTTATGGTTATTCCAATGCACACTCACTGGCCTATCATCCAAGTGGTATGTAGATGAAAAATCAGGGTCCCATGTGACTTTTGAATCATTGGCCAAAGAAATTTTGACCTTCTTTCAACTACCAATCCACCATGACAATGGTCTCGAAATGCTATCAAAGTTTAAACAAATCTCAGGCACACATATCGTTGACCACATTCACGAATGGCATTGGCGACTTAGCTTATGAAAAGCAGAAACCACCAAGCAACAATGCCTCGATTGGTTTCTCAGATCACTTGTCTCCCTCCTTGCCAAAGATGTGGCCTCCACCTTCCCCCAATCTGAAGAGGAATCCATTAGAAAATCTCAACAATATGACCTCATCTACGCATAGTCGAGCTTATACATAGTACTACTTGACATCCCAAGACCCGTACCATTCGGCCAAGACAAACCTGGGATGTCTCACTCAACGAACGGATTGATTGGTACCACAACACACCATAATCAGTACATCCAACCACCACCAATGTATGGTACACCCCAAAATCCACCAATATATGGAGGACTTCCTTATTACCCCCCTCCCCCTTACCCACAACCATAACCTATTTTACCCCCTCCACCCACGAGTGGACTCGCATCGACACCCACGATGCATCCGACTATAGAACCAAGTTCTGGTACCCCCTCTACCTCAGCTTACACCCTAGGAACTAGTGAAAGAATCACACCTTCTTATGTACCATATAGATCATTGCCACAAAATAATCCGTACTTTCCATTTCCTGGTCCCCCCCCCCACCCATGGCTCCACCACAAGGACAACCACATGTTGGGGTTAATTTTTTTCAACCCTCTCCCATTCAACAATTTCAAATTTTTGAACAACTGAATACAAAAAATCCGGTCCATCAGTCGAATAATGCCAAAAAGAAAGGAAAAAAACAAAAGAATAATAATCCTGGACCAGGAGGAAATAACCCCCAACAAAACCAACCTGTTGGGGGCAATTAGAATCAAGGGAATCAAAACCCCCAAGGAGACAATAACAACAAACGCCAAGGGAAGAATAGAAACAACATCCGGACAAACTTCCCTTGTGCCCTTTGCGGTGAGTATGGCCATTATACTCACCATTACCCCCAAATTTCTCACTTTAAACAGATGACAGAATCTATGAGCGGACCTCGTTCCCCAACACCACCTGCCCCCAGTAGGCCCCACAACAGTATGTGCAACAACCACCCCTGACGGTGTTGAAAAACCCAATTCCACACCAAGGTGTCATGAATACCCAGCAGGAGATGCAACCTACCCCACCACATATGGGACAGTATCAAAACCCTGGCCCACCACAGATCGCACTATCCTCCTCACTAGTGAAGAGGAAGTTCTTCTACAAATGCGCAATCATCAATAAAATGTACCCCCTGAATATACTCCCACCACATGGGACGCAGTTCCAGTTACAACGTGACCCCATCTGATGATTCCATTCCCTAACACTAAAACCCCCCTTCGTATTCCTCGTATCCCCTTATGACGAAATGTCAACAACCCTCAGGCTAGGAAAACACACAATTACAGTTTGGTCGATGACCTGGCACAATCCCCCACCGCCATGTCAGTCTTGGAAGTCCTCCAAAACTGTCCCACTCAAATAAATTCCTTACTCTCCTCCCTGGGGGCAGTCGACCCTACTGATACTAGACTCATCACATTTGATCTAGATTGTGGAGAACCTCGTCTCCCCGCTTTGGTGGCTTTCTAGATACCCGTCAAAATTTAGAACATCACAGTTCATCGATGCATAATCGATGAATGTGCATCCACATGCATCATGTCCAAAACCGTATGGAAAAACCTTGGCTCCCCCGAGATCATACAATCCGCCATCACTTTGAGAGCTTATGATGGACCACCATCCTCTCCTGAAGGGCTCTTTCAAAATGTCCCCATCGAACTTAGGGGAAAGACTATCCTTATTTACATTGAGGTTATCGATACCCCACTCGATTACAATATCTTGTTCGGTCGTAGCTACATGTATGCCATGAAGGAAGTTGCCTCTTCTGTGTTTCGAACTATGATGTCCCCCCACAATGGGAAGATCATCACCATCAATCAAGTTTCACATTACGAGCCTAACCCTTCCTCCAATATCGATAACATTTTACCTTTTCTCCACACTAATCTCGATGTCTACCCACTCGTTGAGATGGGCCTCTACATCTTCAAAGATCCATCCTTGCTAGGGACATACCACAGAGCACCCCCGCTCATACATCTCTCAGCTCAAGTATGTGTCATCTCTTCCAACGGAACTAGCACTGGAGATACCATTCCTCCCACTAAGGCTTATTCACTTCCTGATGTCACACTAGTCACAAAGCGCCTCCCTTAGGAATCCCCTAAGAACTCTCCATCACCACTTGTTCCCGATATCCCTCCCCCCTAGGGTCACATCCCGGTTTGGGAGACAGTCCCCGAAGCCATTACCCAAATCCCCTTCTTCTACCCCCCACCAGGCACACAAGCTTTCCAGGTAGATTCCATGCTTATTCTACCTAACATGGTGCTTTCCATCCCAGTTTGGTATCTGCACCTACCTGAGATGGTTCTTCAACCATCCCTTCCTCCCCAAACCGAGGGAATCCCAATTTAGATACCAGACCTCACTCCGACCGCACCACTCTCACCCCCACTCGCTAGCACCACCGCTACAGCTGGGGGCAGAAGGAAGAAGGAAGAGCCCACCGCTCCACTCCCCCCCCCCAGAGTTCAAATTCCTTGTGCATTATGCGAGAAATAAGGACACCCCACCAATCTATGTCCCTCTCTCCCCGAGTTATGCAACTTAATCTAACTTCCTCAAGCAACCACACTTCTCGTCACTCCACACAACGTACCAAGTACTACCACCACGCCTCCAACCACCGGTACCACAGGGTTACAAACCAAATTCACCTGTGCCATCTGCTAAGAGTATGGCCATTACACCCACCATTTCCCTGCGCTACCTCAATTTCGACAGACACTAACGGCAGTACGCCAGAGATTTCAGCAAGAGTCTCCCCCATCCACGTCATCAAGTACCCCTGTCATAGACATCCACTTTGTCACGACCTCAGTTAACGAATGGATGAGATGCCCTTTCTCTCTCTATGAATCACTAGATCATTTCACATACCAATGTCCTACAATCCTTGAATACGACGTCGCCAAATGACCTTTATTCAGAATCCTACACCTACCTCACATTCGACGGTACCAGTGATTTACCCTACTCCATCCCCTAATGTTGTTCATATCCTCTCTCCTAAGCCTGAGACACTCCCTACTCCTCCATGGTTCATGGATATCCTATATCAGGATTTTCCCCCAAACCCCCCCAATTCTCTAGTTCATTTCCCCACGGAAATTTTACGCCCGACTACCATTTTCAACCCATAGTATCTCGATATTTGGCTTATGTTGAGAAAACCATAGCAACCCCCTTACATCACCACCCTACCTCTTCACCACCAGAAGACAACCACATGGTGCCAATCACCAATGTTACTCCCTTGGATCCCCTATATTCTCGATAGTTCCACTGCGGCGAAGACATCCTCGAGGAATTAACTACCCCCGATTGTCGATGGGATCCACTCCATCACAGAGCGCTCTTTATTTCACATGAATCTTTTACGCCTCCTAACCAAAACTCCATATACGCAATCCAAAACAAATATTTTCTCCCATTGGGGCATATAGACTGGTTCAATAATCCTACTCCTTCCCTCGACGCTTTTGAAGAAGGTAACATGGCTAACATTTCCCCCACTGTCAAAATTAATATTTCCATCAAACTTGGAATCATAGAGGAAATCATCATTGGCACCGCATGCTCTCCTGAAGAAATCATAACCTACACAACTCTCTTCCAAAAACACCGAGACATTTTTTCCTGGTCATATACAGAGATGCTCGGCCTCGATCCCTCTATTTTCGAACATCGTATAGACACATGGTCTGATATCACCCCTATAAAAAAAAATAAACGCCCATTACACCCATCCAAAGCACTGGCCATCAAAGCCGAGATTGAAAAATTATGTGCTAGAGGGTTCATATACCCCATCGCATATACATCATGGGTCTCCAACCCTGTCCCTGTCAACAAAATACAGGGCACTATTCGTGTCTACACTGAATTTCGTGATCTCAGTGATGCCTATCCCATAGACATTTTTCCAACTCCTTTTATCGACCAAATTATCGATGATTGTGCCGTCCATGAGGCTTTTTCCTTCATGGACGGTTTCTCTGGCTACAACCAAATCCAGATTCACCTAGCCACCAATCAGTACAAAACCCCATTCACTACCCCATGGGGTACTTTTGCATATCGTGTCATGCCTTTTGGCCTTAAGAATGCTGGTGCGAAATTTCAATGGGCCATGACATACGTTTTTCATGATCTAGCTCAAATCATCCTCACCTACTTAGAAGATCTCATCGCTCGATCTAAGAAACACACTCAACATCTAGATGAATTATGCGTCATCTTTCACAAGTGTCGTCAGTACAATATATGCTTTAACCTCCTCAAGTGCATATTTTGCATCACAACCGGACACCTCCTTGGGTTCAACATTTCCCAATGCGGCATCACTGTCGAACCCCTCAAGGTCCAATTCATCACTGAAATTCCACCACCTCAGAATTTATGCCAACTCCAAAGCCTACAAGGAAAAGATAACTTTCTACCCCGCTTTTTCCCCGATTATGCCACCTGTGCACACGGTTTCCTTTGCTTATTGCGTCACGATATCCCATTCCAATGGGATGAACATGATGAAATCGTTTTTGATGATTTAAAATAAGCACTCTCCAATGCCCCCTTGATTATTCCACCCAACTATGACTGCAACTATATCCTCTACTTATCGGCCCCAGTCATCTTAGTAGCAGAAGTTCTCGTCCAACTAGGGGATGATGACCATGAGCATGTCATTTACTATATTAGTAAAAATATTTTAGGGCCACCCTTGAAGTACAATCATGAAGAGAAACTCGCCCTTGCATTTTTCCTCACAGTCCAGAAACTGCGCCATTACATCCTGCTTCGCACTACCAAAGTCGTAGCAGATTCCAACCCCATGCAATACTTGCTCAGTCACTGGAAAATTAATGGAAAATTTGCCTGATGGATCATCATTCTTCAGGAGTACGACCTCAAAGTTTCAACACCCAAGAGAAATAAATCCCTCATCCTCGCCGAACTCATTACGACCTTTCCCTCAGAGACTACCAGTTCACCCGTCAATACAGACTTCCCCGACGAACACCTCTTCTACATCCCCTCGGATGATCCCTGGTACGATGACCTCCTCATCTACCTTCGAACATAGAGGTTTGGACCTCACCTTTCCAGGGACGATCGTCAATGTATTTTCCATTATGCCCCTTGATATCTCCTTATTGGTGACATCTTATATCGACGAGGGGTTGACACCATCCTTCGTCGATGTTTGACTATCAACGAATCTGACAAAGTTCTCAATGATTTCCATAATGATGCTTGCGGAGTCCACCTCTCAGGGATGTCCACCACCCAAAAAATCATTCGAGTAGGCTACTTATAGCCCACATTACTTCACAACTGTATCTAGGCTGTGAAGCGCTGTGACAAATTCCAGCTGTATTCCCATAAAGCCCGAGCGCCACCTGCTCTTTTACACCTAGTCATCACCGTAGACCCATTTTGCAAATGGGGCATTGAATTCATGACTTGTAACCCTCCATCCAACAATGAACATAAGTACATTATCGTGGCAGTCGATTACTTCACCAAGTGGGAAGAAGCCATGCCCACCTTCAACAACACCATTGACACTGTAACATGTTTTTTCTTTAATCACATCATCTCTCGCTTTGGAGTCCCACTACAGTTAGTCTCTGATCATGGGAAAGACTTCGAGAATGAGATATTCATCAAACTCTCCTCCAGGTTAGGTTTCTCTCATGAGTTCACCTCCCCATACTATCCTTAGTCCAACAGACAGGTAGAGGTGGTCAACAAGTTCCTCAAAACCATGTTGCAGCGCATGGTTAACAAACATAAGACTAATTGGCATAATATCTTGTTTTCCGCACTTTGGGCTTATCGCACAATAGTTAAACCTACCACTGGATTTACACCATTTCATCTTGTCCATGGGGTCAAGGCCACTCTCCCGATCGAGTGCAAAATTCCCACCTTACGCACCACCATTGAGCTATTACCCGACACTGCTCCAATGGAGCAGTGTTTGCTGAAATTAGAGTCGCTGGATGAAGACCATCAGTCTTCGTTATAGAAAAATGAGGTAGCCAAAAAATGGTCGAAGGCCACCTTTGATTGCCATGTCAACCTTCACTCATTCCATGAAGGCAACCTTGTCCTTGCTTACGATATCGCTCATGATACCCTTGACCATGGAAATTTTGAGTCATCATGGCATGGACCTTACATCATCCAACATTGCCTCACTAAAGGCGTATACATCCTGGCCTCTCCCGAAGGCCATCCTCTCAAAGAACCCGTCAACGAGTTGTACTTAAAGAAATTTTACGCTTGAGCATAGCCACTCTACACTAGGATTTTTCTTTTTTGTACACATTTCGTAGAGTTTTTAATATTCTTTTCCCCCCATGCCTAGCGTCTGATCTACCATTTGTGTTATTGACAAATTCCTCCTCCATTGGCCTACCACATCGGTTATGCCAACGGAGCTAGTCGATGGACATAAAATCTCGCTTTGGCCGCTTGGGCCCTCTATACCCCATCACATGAACTACTCCACTCTAGCGACATATGTTTGGGCTTAGCAACCAACAACCAAGCAGAATACACAACCATCATTGGCCTCCTTTCCAAGGCCAGTCACCGCCATATTCATTACCTTAGCATCTTACTAGATTCCCATCTCGTGATTCTTCATCTCAACAATGTGTACCATGTTCGTGATCCTCGCCTCTTCCACAAATACCTACAAGTTATACTTTTATCTCTACATTTTGATTCAATCACATTTACACATATTCCAAGACAATTCAATCAAATGGAAGATAATATGGCTAACCTAGTGTTATATTGGCATTTATCAAATCAATATACCAGTACATATACATAAACTATCAAAATCTTGTCACCGCATCTAGATTAGACATCATAAAAAATAACAACAAAAACCCATCATCACATGTGAACATCATATAGATACAAAATGTATATCCATATATATATATATATATATATATATATATATATCGATCAATGTGCCATCAATGTTTACAAAAAGTAGTACAACACGTACATCATTCATAGGCAGGTGAACCACCTCATCCCTATAAGTATAAAATCGATGTCACATCACCCTATACCAAATGGGCTCGCAAGCCCATATATGAATACAAAAATACACATACAGAGGCACTCATGGCACCTCTATAGCTCCACCACCTGGTCCTCTCTCTGGAGGAGGTGCCCCACCAACTAGAGGTTCCTCAGGTCCTCAAGGCAACTGCCCAATCATAGTCGCCCCCGCTATAGCTTCTCTTTGGATCAGGGTCTGCAACTCCGTCAGAAGGCCCACATACTGGTCCACGACTCCCTCATCCTGAATCTGAGTCCACATGCCCTCAGGCACTCCCTGTAATACCGCCTCAAATCGGTGGTGAAAATGCTCAAACTCTCTGTCGGCCCCCACCGGAGAAGCATGTGAAGACCCTACATTGAGGTCATCATATCGACATCTCCTTCCTTTTCTCTCATCAGCGGCTGACCTCACAACAACCTCATCCCGCCGCCATCTGTCCCCTGCCCGTGGCTCTCTCCGCGGTGGTCTCACGGGCCCCTGACGCATTGGCACTCTGACCAATTCTATCTCTCGTCTGCTGTTGTTGGGAAATAATACCCTACGGACCAACAAGCTAGGGCTTAAACTTGCATGCAAATCATGACCCTAAAGAAATCACTTTTAACCTATCACCCCCGAACTAAAACCCCTTTTTCACATATAAGCATGGATAGGACCTACTAACCTTTTTCCTCATGTTTGGTGTAGATCCTCCGTTGTGCTTTGTCCGCTTTCTTACGCTGCTCCTTCCAAAAACAACCCTGCAATCAAGACAAAACACTACGCATGCATGCTATTTTTCTACTTTAGGGTTAGAGTTTAAGCATAAATCAAATAA
>ML804520.1:98453-137849 GCA_009831015.1 Picea engelmannii | reverse complement strand
GGAAACAATTGATTCACCCCCCCCTCTCAGTTGTTCAACAGATCTCTACCCACCGCCACAATCACGGCTCTCGAACGCTCGACACATCCAACAAGACTCTCGAGCACAACATGGGAACCCTATTTAAAAACCAGGCCACCAAGATAGACACAAAAGAAAACTCATCGGAGTCGGTTGCCCGAAACTTGTTCATTTTCCCTATCATCTTGGTGTGTAGCATGACACCCCAAGAAAATTGCTCACCACTCAGTGCCCTTTGCATGATATTCAACTTCCCACCACTAATTCGTTGGGTAGCTAGAGACCAATACACTCTCATAATCATCGATTCAATGCAATGATGCATAAGGGTGTTCATCACCCCAACCCTCACAACCAATCTTGACATAAATTACTCTCCAAAACAATATGTTTGGGCCAGGTCAGCCAACTGTCCATCCTCAGGTAACACAGGCTCAATCAGTAGTGAGATCCCCTGAAAAAGGAGCCCAGTCAATAAATACACATCCTCGGTCACCGAGAATTTGATTTTCTCCTATCGCACAATAAAACACTGCATATCTGGGCTCCACATCAATATCATGAACTGTAGTAGGTACTCATGTGCCCGCACTAGTGAGCAGTCAAAAAACTTTAGCAGCCCACATGTTGCCAAAGGTCCCCACATAGGCGGCTTCTCATCTCTCACTGCCTCTCTTAGGTGTGCCCAGTCTATATCCTTCCAATGGACTGGCATCATCAAAATGGTCACCTACGTCCACATATACATTACTTGATCAGACATCACAACCCATAAAAAGACTAAAATCTCCAAAAAGATAAGTTTTTACACCCCTCATCTTTACCTCAAGGGCGCGACTGTTTTCCCAACAGGCGTGCACATATGCATGCCTATTCATCCCATAGTTGTGCACTCATGCACAACTATCGGTGATAAAGGGGTGCATGCATGTGCCCTTGTCACACACACAGACATGCATTCAAGTGTGCATGTCCGCTACACAGTCACGCACACATGCACAACTATCAGGAACACAGCCGCGCACGCATGCACAACTGTGCTTTGAATAGGCATGCACCTAATGCACACTTTTTTTCCCTATTCGGGTGCCCCTGATCACGGCTATCCCAATTATAGTCGCACACTCATGTGCGTGAATCATTCGATCGCCCGTGCACTGGGGGGCCCACCCTCACAAAGTCCCTCTGTACGACCCTGCCCACAAAAGAAATCATAATTACTATGCAGGAGGATATGACCACTAACCTGGCTCTCGCAAACCTCGGATCAGCTAGCTCAAACTCCCAGAATCTCCAAATATCCTCTCAAACCTCTCGTCAACTCACTATAGCCACAGGCACACATGAGGTGGCAATGTGGGCCCTACAACTATATATAGTCCCTTTTGCCAAAACTTCCATACTCAATTACAGGAGCTCCAGTCGTCCTTTTTCTGATCCATCTTCAGCCACGGGATCAAGATCCTGCCACCTACATAGTCACATTCCCTAGGTCACCATCCGTCCTCGGCCCCCGAGGAGCCTTTTTCTCACATCCCACCCAGGTATGCATGCTCATGTTCAAAATTATCCAATAACTTTTCTATGTTCTTTATTTTCAGATATTTTTCACATTGGGTATTTGGTTTTCATGTGTGCAGGTACTTGGTCATCACACACCAGCACAGCCCATTCAGGTATATGATCGACAATGGCATGTAGTCATTCCCTCTTAATATCCATTGCAACTCCCAGTCACACCCTTCAGCATTCGCCTCTAGGATCCCTCCATCCGGCTCTGCAGTACTCTCACTCCACTACGTTTTTAGTACTGTCACCTAGTAGCATTCTCCCCTCCATGAGTTGTCCCATTCATGGTGCTCTTTTTGGAACTTTGACACTCATGCTGCTTTCACCCCCTAAGGATGGGAGTCCCGATAGTCTTACTCATGTTCATGAATCAACTACATACTCCTTCTCCTCATTTTGCTAGCTTTCCCAATGGACTCCTAGGACATCTCCTACTGATTATCATTTAACTGCACCTCCGCAGTATCATTCACCCTCCATTTCATCCATAATCATATTTCCCATCTGCAAATTCCCCTCCACTCATTTACCTCATACACAAACCCACCTATGGGGCCCCCACCCTCCACCAGTTTTCCACGCAACTTGCGCCCTCACAGGCCAAGCCATCTTGCACTGGGGCACCTATTTTTGTAATGTACACTTATCCCAAATTATTCTTTATTTATTTGGTAATTGTAAAAAGCCTTTGTTTCCCGCATTTACCTAGCTTTTTGTTGTCTCCCTTATTGACCTTCCTTTTTCGGCAATGCAACCCGTGTTGCCCTTGGTTGGGGAATTCATTACCTCCTACTCTTCTTGAACTCATCCATAAACCCTGAGTATCCCACGGTCCATATACCTCTGATCTCTGAGTTTGTCCACTTTTTCATTCCTCTAGCACAATTTAACTCAGATCTAGTTGTCCCCTTGACACTAGATTCAGTTTCATGGTTGTTGCCACTCATACTTCACCTATATCCCCAACCAAGTGAAACCTGGAGTCTCACCGCCTCTTGCCCTCATCCATGATCCTCATCAGTTCCTGATTTCATCTAGTGGATTTCATGAAGCCCTTTGCTTCTTGGAGTCACATCTCCCTTTCTGTCGACATCAACACAGTTTCTAGGAGGGCGACAATATCTTGACTCTCATTCCCTTTACAATGAGGAGTCTCACACAACACAGAGAAAAACACCATTATTCTCTTCTATCGTTGACCCCCATAACATTCGACTTCAACTTTATCTCATGTTACGGTGGGTCTTACTTTGCGACTATTGCAGTTGTTTTTATATCTGTCGAAGACCTCTTAAATTTGTTGGGCTATCAATGCCCGCGAATTATCAACACTTCTTACAGGTTTCATTGCCTGTTTTCAGAGTATGTTCACCATCAGAATCATTCTCTTCCATTATCAAACCGCCCCGGAGGGTGCTGCAGTTATCTACGTCAACATACTTCTTTAGTTACTGTCTTACATATTTTTTTAGTTACATGACACGAGCATGGGGCATGCCCACCTCGTTTGTACACAATTTTTTTTTTTCACACCTTAGCGAAAGGTTTGGGTCCCACAAGTTCCCCTCTCCCTCCAATGGGTCACTCTTGCAATTCCTCTCAACACTCTGTATTACAATGGTACTCTCAGTAGAATAAAAATTGATGTATTTCGGCTATCCGTATCCTCCTAACCTCACACATCAAGGGGCATATATTATCATTGAAATTTCATCCGCAAATGGTTACAAAAATACAGCATCTCCAAACACCTATGAGTTCATCCATGGTCCAAACAATGCATTTCCAAAGGGAAAAAACTATACAATTGGTTATAAAATCAGCATGAGCTCATAATGAAAGGGAAGCGCGCGCACGTGCGCCAGTCAAAAACGTCGAAAAAGCGCACATGCACTCGATGCACAACTGTGGATGCAAAAAGCCGTGCACACTTCAGAATGGCGCATTAATCCTTTTGGTCGGCCTCCCACTCACTTCTGGTTCATCTCCCAAGTTGATTTGACCCCCAAATCCGAGATGAATCATAGTGGGGGGCTGGTCAAAGACCTAAAGGTGCCCTAAAGAGCCCCTTGTTCACACTAAAGACCGGTTGGATAATGCCTCAAATATTTGCTATAAAAATAGGTCATGGGTGCACTATATTTCCAAGAATCTATTTGTATTGTTATGTTGCCTCTATTCTCATGTAAAGAACCTCTTTCCTTATTGGAGCATATAAACATAATTTCATTAGGCTATTCATGTCACCTCTTGAGTGAATGAGATTTAGATTTATTCACCATTTCCTTTTAGTTTTCTATTTGTAAGAAGAGCTCAATCATTGGGCGTTCAAGAGCCCTCCCTTGGAGGAAGAGGGGACCCATAAGTCCCCCTTTCTCTTTGGTGTTTTCCCACCAATACAATCTATCCATTGGTGGCATGAATATCGGTCTTTCTTTTGTTCTATTTTCCCTATGCACTTCAGTTTAGTTTCTTTAATTTTTATTAGATTAGTTGTTTATTTTCTTATTGTTCTTGATGTTTCTAACTCTTGCACTCATTTCTGTCCTGTCTAGCTAACCCAACTGGACTTGTAAGTGTCATTATTTTGTTCATTTAGGTGACAAAAATGACACAACAATGAGTTTCTTCTAGATTCCACTATCAACAATAAAATTTAGTGGGGTTCCCTTCAACCACATCTGTGAATGAAAAATGCGCTCCCCCTCTTCAGGATCTATTGGTTCTTCTGGTTAAATTATTGCGGTTGCGACAATCGCAGTGGGGTCTTCGTCGATGATTTGTCTTCTATCAATAGTTTTAGAATCAGATTCTTAATCAAGGTTTGGATCCTTTTCTTTGATCTCAGCCACTAATGATTGTTTTGAGCGACATTCATTAGTGTTGTTCTAGGGTTTTTTGTGGAAATCACACCATTTTCCGGTGTCCTTCGTCTTTCTGTGACCCTTCTTTTCCTATGGATTAGACTGGTTTTCGGGGGTCTGTTTGTTAGGGATGTTGTTATCATAATTTGGATGTCATGGAATTTCATACCCAAACTCCCATTTGTTCTGGTGCTTAAATTTCTGCTCGATTTTAACAGAATATCGATAAGAAACACCGAGTGATGAGATGTCTAGAAAATCCATTTAAGTTTGGATGTATCTGTGTAGAGCCCCACAATATTTCAGAACCAAATATATTTCAGAGTCTTTGATACCTAGCTTGGTGCACAAGGTATGGAAGGTATTGGTGAACTCCGTAACTTATTGGCCCCTCTCTTGCTGCAGTGTGGTCCATCTCATGTATTGGTCCTCATAGTTGCCAACATGGTAATACTGTTCCTTTATCGCATCCATAAAAAACTACCAAGTGGGATCAACCCCATATATTCCAAACTCCTCCGTGGAAATTTTCTCCCAGTAAGTTTCCCACCAATGTTTGACATGGGGGAGAGCCTTAAGGAGTGAAAAGGTGATATTTTCCCCGTCGGAGAAATTATGAACAAGAAATAACCTTCTAGCATATTTAACCATTTTTCTAGGGCATCCACATCTATATGTCCTTTAAATATGGGAATATCAAAATTAACTTGTACATTGAAGGGTGAGGTGCCTCCAAAGTGGTTGCTTGATGAAGATGTGCCTATTGTTATTGACATGCGTTGAAGGATGTGGAAAACATTCTCCATCATTTCGTCCCTCTGTCGCGTGAGAGCTTTCTCAAGCAACAGATTAATAGAATCATTTGCTTAGTCTTTTTATTTTCTTCCTCCATGGAGGGTTTCCTGGGCATGTGAGAGAGATTTTCTTTAAGAGATACAAGCTTGAGACCCAACTTTCTATATTCGGACCTCATCGGGGACATGCACTGAAAAACGATCAAGAGCACCCTGCTCTGATACCACTAATCCAGATTATTGTCGGCATGAAATGAGAGAAAAGATATAATAAAGAAATGTACAGATATATCATGGATATACAATAATATTACATAAATGTATCAGGAATGAAACCATAAAAACAGAGATACAATAATACAAAATTGTCTATTAATGAGTGAAAATGTACAAAGACTATAAAAATATAGAGTGAAAGACTTGCTAGAATGGTGGTAGCTTATCTCTGAGAAGAGATGTGATGGATACTCACATTTGCAAGGAGATAATATTACAATGAGGTTCCAAAGGCCTTTTTATCATAAATAAAATCCAAAACCCTAACCCCGGAAGATGAAAATCCAACAGTTTTGTGGACCCCGTTTTTGGGTAGTTTGGTGTATCAACTTCTTGGGGGTGTAACTTTGGCATATGATCTTCATCTGGGGTGTATGATAGCTCGTTGGAAAGGTATCGTCAAGGAGATTTGTTTTGGGGGCTCAATCAAATACTTTGGCTATGATTTAGAATCTTGATCCCGAAAAACCTTCATTTAGGCCCTCAAAATGGCCCCGGAAGTTAAAAACTGCTAAAATAGTAAATTGTCAAAATTGCCAAAAAACTATTTTGAGCGAGTTGGAAAAGGTGGGTGGCCACCGATATCCACCCAAACCAATCCTCCCTCCTTAGGAAGAAATGGTCTCCATTGTGTTGAGTTCCTAGGGGAGAGAGAAAAGAGTTTGTTTAATCTACATCTTGATGAGTTGCTTGCCTTGTTGGAGAAGTTGTGTTGCTTAGATATTTGAAGGTTGTCATGAACCTGTGGATGGAAGGGTTGGACATTTTTAACCAATCTGGCTACATGGGATTCCTATGTGCAAAATGAATCTTTACACTATGCTGCAATCTTTTTGACCTGCTTCTGTTGGATAGAAGGTGCTTGGACTGAGGCTACAGTGGTGTTCTACTATTCATGCTTTGAACAGACTGTGAATAAGATGAATTTTGTAGTATGAGATACTACCTTGCAACACTTTTTAAGTTGGATAATCTTCGGAATTACCTCTGGTATCCTGTAGAGATGATCCCCAGAGTAACAATGACACTACGGGGTCGAGACTCATAAATAGCAAGGCGCTTACACATATATGGCTGGCCCAAGAGAACATCACAGACATCCAGTGGGGAAACATCACATAATAATTCAACCTTGAAGGTATGGATCTCGTATGACAATTGACATTGTTGGTTGACACAAAGATCTCATCCCTGGCGAAACCACCCAATGTTGTATGGTTCTGGGTGTGGTGTTGTTGACAATCTCAACTGTTTGAGGACCTCTGTTGAGATGAGGTTCTTATGGCTTCCACTATAAACAATAAAATGAAGTGAGGTGCCCTTCACCCACATCTGTGAATGAAAAAGACACTCCCCCTCTTCAAGATTTGTTGTTTTTGGTTGAATTGTTGTGGTCGCGACAATAGTATTGGGGTCTCCGTCAATGATTTTTCTTCTATCAGTATTTTCATAATCGGATTTTGAATCAGGGTTTGGCTCCTTTTCTTTGATTGTGGCCAATAATCATTGTTTTGAGCGACGTTCATTAGTGTTGTGTCAGGGGTTTTGTGGAAATCGCACCATTTTTTGGTGTCCTTCTTCGTCTTTCTGTGACCCTTCTTTTCCTGTGGCTTGGACTAGTTTTCGGGGTGCTGTTTGTTAGGGTCATCTGTGTCATACTTTGGATGTTGCAGAATTGTAGACCCGATCTCCCATTTGTTCTCATGCTTAAATTTTTCTCGATTTTAACAACATATCGATAAACAACACCGAGTGATGAGATGTCCATAAAACACATTTCAGTTTGGATGTATCTGTGTAGAGCCCCACGATATTTAAGAACCAAATTTGTTTCAGAGTCTTTGATACCTAGCTTAGTGCAAAAGGTATGGAAGGTATTGATGAACTCCACAACTTCTTGGCCCCTCTCTTGCCGCAGTGTGGTCCATCTCATGTACTAGTCCTCAAGGTTGCCAACAGGGTAATATTGTTCCCTTACTACATCCACAAAAAATCCCCAAGTGGAATTGGCCCCATATATTCCAGACTCCTCTGTGGAACTTTTCTCCCAGTAGGTTTCCCACCAATGTTTGAAATGGAGGAGAGCCTTAAGGAGTGCAAAGGTGATCTTTTCCCTGTCGGAGAAATTATGAAAAAAGAAATAACCGTCTAGAAGATTTAACCTATGGGAATATCAAAATTAACTTGTACCTTGAAGGGTGAGGTTCTTCCAAAGTGGCCACTTGATGAAGACGTGCCTATTGTTATAGGTAGGCATTGAAGGATGTGGGAAAAATTCTCCATCATTTCGTCCCTCTGTCGCATGAGATCTTTCTCAAGCAACAGATTAATAGAATCGTTTGCTCCATGATTTTTTTGTTCTTCCACCATGGAGGGTTTCCTGGGCATGCGAGAGTGATTGTCTTCAAGAGAGACAAGCTTGAGACCCAACTTGTATATTCAGACCTCATCCGGGACATGCACTGAAAAACGATCAAGAACAACTTTCTCTGATACCACTGATCCAGATTATTTTTGGCATGAAATGAGAGAAGATATATAATAAATAAATGTATAGAGATATTGTGGATATACAATAATATTACATAAATGTATCAGGGATGCAACCATAAACACAGAGATACAGTATACACAATTTTCTATTAATGAGTAAAAATGTACAAAGACTATAAAAATACAGAGTGAAAGACTCACTAGAATGGTGGTAGCTTATCTCTGAGAAGAGATGTGATGGCTACTCGCATTTTCAAGGAGACGATCTTACAATGAGGCTCCAAAGACATTTTTATCATAAATAAAATCCAAAACCCTAACCTCGAAAGATAAAAATCCAATAGTTTTGTGGACCCCGTTTTGGGTAGTTTGGTGTATCAACTTCCCAGGGGTGTAACTTTGGCATATGATATCCGTTTGGGGTGCATGATAGCTCATTGGAAAGGTATCATCGAGGAGATTCATTTTGGGGATAAATTAGAGCCTTTGGCTATAATTTAGAATTTTAATACCGAAAAACTTTCATTTAGGCCCTCAAAATGGCCTCAGAAGTTAAAAACTACTAAAAATAGTAAATTGCCAAAATTGCCAGATAACTATTTTGAGCGAGTTGGAAAAGGTGGGTGGACATAGATATCCACCTAGAACAATACTCCCTCATTATGAAGAAATGATCTCCATTTTGTTGAGTTCCCGCGGGAGAGGGAAACGAGTTTGTTGAATCTGCATCTTGATGAGTTGCTTGCCTTGTTGGAGAAGTTGCGTTGCTTAGATTTTTAAAGGTTATCACGAACCTGTAGCTATAAGGGTTGTAAATTTTTAACAAGTCTAGCTACATGGGATGCCTATGTGAAAAAAAAATCTTTACACTATGCTACAATCTTTTCGACCTTCTTCGGTTGGATAAAAGGTGCTTAGACTGAGGCTGCAGTGGTGTTCTTTTGTTCACGCTTTGAACAGACTATGAAGAAGTTGAATGTTGTAGTATGAGATACTACCTTGCGACACTTTTTAGGTGGGACAATCTTCAGAATTACCTCTGGTATCCTGTAGAGATGGCCCCCCAGAGTAACAATGATACTACGAGGTCGACTCATAAATAACATGACGCTTCCACATATATGGCTAGCCCAAGAGAATATCACAAACATCCAACGGGGAAACATCACATAATACCTCATCCTCAAAGGGATGGATGTCGTATGACAATCGACATTGTTGGATGAAACAAAGATATCGTCCCTGGAAAAGCCACCCAATGTTGCATGGTTGTGGGTGTGGTGTTGTCATCAATCCCGACTGTTTGACAACCTCTGTTGAGATGAGGTTCTTCTGGCTTCCACTATCAATAATAAAATGTAGTGGGGTGCCCTTCAACCACGTCCATGAATGAAAAAGGTGCTCCCCCTCTTTAGGATCTATTGGTTCTTCTGGTTAAATTGTTGCAGTCGTGACAATAGTAGTGGGGTCTACGTCAATGATTTTTCTTCTATCAGTATTTTCATAATCAGATTCAAAATTAGGGTTTGGTTCCTTTTCTTTGATTGTGGCCACTAATGATTGTTTTGAGTGACATTCATCAGTGTTGTGCTAGGGGTTTTTGTGGAAATCACACCATTTTCTGGTGTCCTTCTTCTTCTTTTTGTGACCCTTATTTTCTTGTGGCTTGGACTAGTTTTTGGGGGGTTGTTTGTTAGGTACATCTTTATCATACTTTGGATGTTGCGGAATTACATATACGAACTTTGGTTTTTTCTCGTGCTTAAATTTCTTCTCGATTTTAAGAACATATCGATAAGCAACATCGAGTGATGAGATGTCCAGAAAATCCATTTCAGTTTGGATGTATCTGTGTAGAGCCCACGATATTTCAGAAACAAATGTATTTCAGAGTCTTTGATACCCATCTTGGTGAACAAGGTATGGAAGGTATTGGTGAACTTTGAAACTTCTTGGCCCCTCTCTTGCCGCGGTCTGGTCCATCTCATGTACTGTTCCTCATAATTACCAACAAGGTAATATTGTTCCTTTACCACATCCACAAAAAAATCCCAAGTAGGATCGAACCCATATATTTCAGACTCCTCTATGGAACTTTTCTCCCAGTAAGTTTCCCACCAATGTTTGACATGGGGGAGATCCTTAAGGAGTGTGAAGGTGATATTTTCCCTGTCGGATAAATTATGAACAGAGAAATAACCTTCTAGCATATTTAACCATTTTTCTAGGTCATCCACATCTATCTGTCCTTCAAATATGAGAATATCAAAATTAACTTGTACCTTGAAGGGTGATGTGCCTCCAAAGTGGTTGTTTGATGAATATGTTCCTTTTGTTATCAGTAGGCGTTGAAGGATGTGGGAAAAATTCTCCATCGTTTCGTCCCTCTGTCGCGTTAGAGCTTGCTCAAACAACAAATTAATAGAATCGTCTGCTCTATCTTTTTTATTTTCTTCCGCCATGGAGGGTTTTTTGGGCGTGCGAGAGAAATTTTATTCAAGAGACACAAGATTGAGACCCAACTTGCTATATTCGGACCTCATCGGGAACACGCACTAAAAAATGATCAAGAGCATCTTGCTCTGATACCACTGATCCAGATTATTTTCGGCACGAAATGAGAGCAGAGATATAATAAATAAATATACAGAGATATCGTGGATATCTAATAATATTACACAAATGTATCAGGGATGCAACCATAAACACAAAGCTACAGTAATAAACAATTTTCTATTAATGAGCGAAAATGTACAAAGACTATAAAAATACAGAGTGAAAGACTCGCTAGAATGGTGGTAGCTTATCTCTGATAAGAGATGTGATAGCTACTCACATTTGCAAGGATATTGTCTTACAATGAGGCTCCAAAGGTATTTTTATCGTAAATAAAATCCAAAACCCTAACCCCAGAAGCTGAAAAGCCAACACTTTTGTGGACCCCATTTTGGGTAGTTTGGTGTATCAACTTCTCGGGGACATAACTTTGGCATACAATCTTCGTTTGGGGTGCACGATAGCTCCTTGGAAATATATCGTCGAGGAGATTAATTTTGGAGGATCAATAAGAGCCTTTGGATATCATTGAGAATATATATTCTGAAAAACCTTCATTTAGGTCCTCAAAATGGCCTCGAAAGTTAAAAACTGTTAAAAATAGTAAATTGACAAAATTGCCAGAAAACTATTTTGAGCAAGTTGGAAAACGTGGGTTGCCACCGATATCCACCTGGATAGATCCTCCCTCCTTAGGAAGAAATTGTATCCATTGCGTTGATTTCTCGAGGTAGAGAAAAAAGAGTTTTCTAAATCTGCATCTTAATGAGCTGCTTGCCTTGTTGGAGAAGTTGCACTGCTTAGATATTTGAAGGTTGTCACGAACCTGTGGCTGGAAGGGTTGGACCTTTTTAACCAATATGGCTACATGATATTCCTATGTGTACAAGGAATCTTTACACTTTTCTTCAATCTTGTTGACCTGCTTCTGGTTTATAGAAGGTGCATGTACTGAGGCTGCAGTGTTGTTCTTATGTTCACGCTTTGAATAGAATGTGAAGAAGCTGAATTTTGTAGTATGAGATACTACCTTGCAGTACTATTTAGGTGGGACAATATTCGAAATTACCTATGGTATCCTGTAGATATGACCCCTCAGAGTAACAATGACACTACAGGGTCAAGACTCATAAATAACATGGTGCTTCCACATATATGGTTGGTCCACTAGTCTTGACGAAGTTTGTGTTCAAGCCACTCACCTTGAGAATAGGGGAAAGAATGTTCAATAAGATCCCATAAAGAAACCTTCCAATCTCTCACATAAGCCTATTAAGAAGTTTAAAAGGAAGGACAAGAAGACCGCCACATTGACGAGAGAAGGAGGAAATCTATCTTGCACTCATTGCAAGAAAAGCGGTCACGATGATGAACACTATTGGAAACTGCATCCAGAGAAGAGACCGAAACAGTTCGGTGGAAAGGGGAAGACACAAACCGTTGCTACAGTGAAACAAGATCTTGGTTCTGATTCAGGAGATGAAGGAAATATCACAACGGTTGGAGTACAAGGTAAATATTCTCGTCATGCTAGTTCAAATTCCAATAATGAATCTCATGATGATGAAAGAAAGAGGAATGAATTATTTCACATAAGATTTGTATCTAAACACATTAATATAGATACATTATTTGATCTGGGTTCCCAAGTAAACTTAATATCTGAAGCACTTTTCAAAAACATGGGTCTTGAAACGAAACCACATCCAAAGTCTTATCCTCTTGGTTGGGTATGTGATAAAGAAAAACTTAATGTCACCAAACAATGTAGGGTCGGATTTTCTATTCCTTTGAAGTTGATTGATGAAGTGGATTTGGATGTTGTATCACTTGATATATTTGGCATAGTGTTGGGAAGTCCTTATCTTTATGATAGAAAATTAGTCTTCTTTCATCATGAGAAAAGATACCACCTTACTAAGGGGGGAGTGGAATATATTGTTAAAGCTCACAGCATGAGGGTAAACACAACACTTATTAGTGTAAAACAAATGAAGAGACTCATAAACACTAACAAGAGATATGTACTCATGTTCGTGAGAGAGAAAGATGTCAGAACATCCAACACTTTCCAAGGATGTGATCCTTCTCATTAGAAATCTTTAATTGATATTGTTTCTAAGTATGATGATATTTTCCAGGAACCATATGGATTACCCCCTAAGAGGGAAATCCAACATGAGATACATCTTCAGTAGGATTCTCCTCTTCCTAATGTGGGCATGTATAGGATATTAGTTTTGGAGATGATAGAGATCAATAAGCAAGTACATGGCTTATTGGATCAAGGGGTCATCAGGCCCAATTCATCTCCTTGTGGTTCTATGATTGTGATGGTGTCAAAGGAATATGGAACATAGATAATGTGTTTCGATTACCGGGCCTTAAATAAAATTGAAAAATCAATACCCTCTTCCTCGTATAGATGATTTACTTAATTAGTTAAAGAATGTTGCTTATTTCACTAAGTTGGATTTGCGTAGTGGATACCATCAGATCAGGGTTGTAGAATAGGATGCATGAAAGACTGCCTTTAAAACCAAACAAGGATTTTTTGAGTGGTTAGTTATGTTGTTTGGGCTTTGTAATGCTCTATCAACTTTCATGCGTGTGATGAATGGTGTATTCAAGCCTTTCCTAGATAATTTTGTGATTGTATATTCAGATGACATTCTTATTTTTAGCGAGACTTGAGATGAACATGTGAGGCATGTAAAGCAAGTATTGGATACTTTGCAAAGGGAAAAGTTGTATGTAAAATTGTCTAAATGTGAATTTGGAAAGATTGCACTTGTATACTTGGGTCATATTGTATGAGGAGGACAATTAAAAATTGATCCCTCCAATATTGATGTAATTGTAAATTGTCCCAAGACAAAAAGTGTGACTGAGGTCCAAAGCTTCTTAGGTGCAGTATAGTAGTGGATGAGGTTCATTTCAAACTTTTCCTTTATAGCAACTCCTTTGCATGCCTTCACTAGTGTGAAGAACACTTTTCAGTGGGAAGGAAAGAAAAAAAAAAATTTCGACACTTTGAAGGAGAAGATCAGTTCTGCACCAGTATTAGCACTATCGAATATTCAACAACCCTTTGAGATGGAGATAGATGCTAGATGATACACCATGGGTGAAATATTGATGCAATATTGTAAGCCTATCTATTACCACTTTGAAAATTTTAACCAAGATGTTGTTAATTATCCTACATAGGATAAAGAGTTGTATGGATTAGTTCAAAGAAAAAATAAATGGAAGCATTACTTGTTAGGGAAGGAAACAATCATACATACAGGTCACCAACCCTTACAATATCTCCAAGCACAAACCAAACTCCAACAATCTTGACACTACAGATGGATGGGTTTTCTACAACAATTTCATTTGGTAATATAGTACAAAAAGGGTACAAGTAACAAGGTAGTTGATATGCTTTCTAGACCTCCTATTGATGCTTCTATTATTTTGAAGAATACTTATTTATCTCATGATAGCTATGTGGAACAATATTCCATTGATGAAGATTTTAAATAAGTATATGAGAATATAACCCATGGTGAACATGTAGAGAACTATTGTCTGTAGGGAAAACTACTCTACCATCTTGGAAAACTATGTATTCCTACAAGTGAACGAGTCCATGTAATATGAGAAGCTCACACTTCTCTTGTGTCTGGGAATTTTGGGGTAGGAAAAACTATGGCTCATTTGTAGAGGTACTGTTACTGGCCTCAAATGAAAGCAATTGTAACTAAATATGTAAAGGGGTGTGTGAGGTGTTCTACTTGTAAGCCAACTAATAAAAAACTGGGGCTATACTCACCACTTCATGTTCCATCCCATCCATGGGAAATTATCTCCATGGATTTTGTAGGGGGTTTACCAATGTCAAAAGGGGGTCATGACTATTTGTATGTTGTAGTGGATAGGTTTAGCAAGATGTGTATATTGATGCCATGTAAAAAGTATATCACTAATGAGTAGACTACTAATCTCTTATTTCAGTATGTTTGGATTCACTTTGGGTTACCCACATCCATTATCTCGGATCAAGATACTCAATTCCTTGGGGATTTTTGGACAAACTTGTGGAGAATGATGGACACCAAATTGAAGAGAAACACTGCTTTCTATCCACAGAATGATGAACAGATAGAGGTTGTAAACCGAACAATGGTACTTTTTCTTCAAGGCTACTGCAACAAGCATCATAAGTTATGGGATGAATAGATACCATATGTACCACATGCTTACAACCGAGCCTTACATTCCTCCACTTAGTGTTCACCTTTTGAGACATGTTTTGGGTAACTATCTAAAGTTCTTTTGGACTTGATGTATGGGATATATGCCTATTCAAATGAAGAAATAAATGAAGAAAGGGCTTGCAAGTTCATTCAGAGGATCCAACAGGTACATCAAGCAGTCAGGGAACAGTTGAAGAAAATTCAAGAACAGTATAAAGATCGACATGACAAACACAGGGTTGATCATCAGTTCCTGGTTGGAGACCGGGTATGGATTCACAATAGGAAGGAGATATTGAAGGGTGAAGGTAAGAAAATCAAGCCCATTTTCTATGGACCCTTCACTATTTTGGAGAAAAGTGGTACCAATGCTTTTCGTCTGGATCTTCCACCATATATGCAGATTTATCCAGTTGTAAATGTAGAGAACTTGAAACTTTTTGAGCCTCCCTTGATCATGGATTAGGATGAGGAAAATTCAATACCGTCAGTTGATGAGATTGATCCTAAGTACTTATATGAGTTAAATAAATATATCATCCTAGAAAGAAGGACGAGGACTTCACGTAGGGGTGATGTTGATTATCTTCGAGTAGGCTTAAATGGCACACATCCAAGAAAGACAAAGTGGATTGAGAAGGACAAAGTGAGGGAACTCTTCTATCACTTATGTGTTGATTGATGAAAGATTTTGGTGGTCCAAAAATCTCTTAGTGGGAAGGCGTGATAAAAAAAGGATCCAGAGAAGACTAAGAACAACTCAAAACTCACAAAAGCAACTCAAGATGCTCAGAATGGCCTCGACAGACAGAGAAAGGGAAAAAAAATTCAAAGTTCTTGTAACTTAGTGAAAATAACATCATCGAAAAGAACACGTCGCAAGATTTCCAACAATGCAAATGACTAAAAAAACAGAGTTATGGATCGAAACATATTCAGGGTCAAAGTTTGGTCAACCTAGCCCAATCAGCAGGGGATGAGTCAACATCTGTACTGTTGATGTCAGCATCAGTGTGGATGATGTCGGCATCCATACAACATACATGGCATGAGAAGGAGGTGACACATGTCATGCTAATATCATCATGACATCAACATGGTGATGTGGCAACACTAGATGCTGCCATGTGTCACTCATATTTGGCATTTCTAGGTTATTCTGTGGACCAATAAGATTGCACCACATGGCAGGCCATATAGTCTGTACAACGATGTGGCACTGACATAGTGGGCTGAGTTGGCAGCTGAAGTGGCATCCGTACAGTGATCAGGCAGGCTGACAGTACATTGGTTGACGTGGTCCAATAGGTGGTTGCCACGTGGCCTAGTCATGGGCTTCCATGTGGCAGTGGGAAATTGCCCAATGAGAACCTGTGATCGAAAATTCAAAAAAAATAAAGATTTGGCGGGTCCGTCGAATCTAGCAACCAACCACCGGATAGAAGCTTCACCAAATTTAGTAGAACGAAAAACGACATATATATATATATTGCAACAGTCAAGCCAAAAGGGGAGGCCCGTGGGTTTGACCCCAGGACCTCCCCCCATTATAACACCTTAATATATGCACCATAACCAACAGGCCAACGGCCCCACTTTGTAAACAACGCCATTTTTATTATTTAAAAAATGCATCCGCCGAGTGCTGGGAGGAGGGAACGCATGGGTACGGTCGGGCATGCAACTTGGGAAAAATAATCATCATTTATTGCAGGTTGCAGGGCACAAAAACTAAGACAAAATTCTTCTTGGGCCTGGGAGTGCCAGAGTTGGATTGAGGCATGAAGATAGTCATTTTTGGGTAATTCAATGCCACAAATTCAATGGAGCTATCTGTTTTATGATATGAACAATACTTATGTAGCTTGATTTCATAATGAGGCATGCGTATGTATTTTTCCAAATTATTTAGTTGAGTTAATAAGAAGGCCTACCCATTTGAGAGCAGGACCCGAAGACGTAGTCCACCAGGGAAGAACTCTATTATCAAGTTTTTTGTGTTCAGATTTGATGCTTATGTCTCTTCATTATTGAGATTTTCCTTCTTTAATGGAACACTTTAGTTTATGTTCATTTAATTCAATTATTTATAAGTCACTCGATGAAAATATCCTCGATCACTAGTATAAGTCAGATAACAATTTAAGCTTATACCAATGGGAGGCTACCCTATGACCATACTAAGAAAGCCATATAAGTATACGGTGGCCATGTTATGCAGGTTATAAGGAGATCCATATGCCTCCAAATCCTTGCTATCATATATGCCCCTCATTCACTATTGTGGAGATGAAGGATCATCTTTCAACTGGGCTAACATTATGCCATCCAACTTAGCAGAGGCATCACATCAGTTTTGGAAGCACAACTTGAGACTTTTCCAAAATTTCATATGTCCTCATACCTCATGGATAATGTGTGTTTCACACCAATACCCAAATATGGGATGGGCATAGAAACTAACAGACCCAACGATACACATGTACTGCAAGATATTTTGGGAGCAAAAATACAAGATAAATATCATAATATTCGTGAGAACTTCATGACCCCATTGTATGAGTTCACATTTTTCTCGCCAACCCCATGTATGACTGACAAAGCATTGGTCGTAATCAGGAGTATAGGAAATTGTTACATGATAGAACGTGGAACATACATCAGGATATACATGGACATGAAATCACTGCATCTACTGCCCCAATTTGTCCCAGACAAATTAGTGCTCCAGGAGGTAGCCTATTAGATGGTAATCAACAAAGTCAGGTGAATACTCTATGGGGATAACAAATCTATATGGCCCCTACTCCCATTATGGATTGGTGCTTACTCACTCAACAACACCAAGAAGGATCGGGACAAAGTGGATACACTGCTCTCATACCACTTCGGGGAAGAGAGGTTCAAGAGGCACAACCCGAAGAAAATAGTCAAGGACCACTTTAATAAGATTGAAATTCCTTGGGAATATACTTCATAATATTGGGAGGAGAAAGAGGTCCATTACGTATCTAGGACCTATGACAAAGTAATTAATAAAATACAAGGAAAACCTATCGGAAGGATTGTCTATAATCGTACTAAGAAATCCATATCAATATATGGTGGTCATGCTATGTAGGTTATATGAAGATCCATATGCCTCCAAATCCTTGCTATCATATATTCCCCTCATCCACTATTTTGCAGACAAAGGATCATCTTTCAACTGGGTTGACATTATGTCATCCAACTTATCAGAGGCATCACATCAGTTGTGAAAGCACAACCCAATACTTTTCCAAACCTTCATATGTCCTCATACCTCATGGATAATGTGTGTTTCACACCAATACCCAAAGATGGGATGGGAATAAAAACTAACAGACCCAATGATACACATATACTACAAGGTATTGTGGGAGAAAAACTACAGGATATAATATCATAATATCTGTGAGAACTTTATGACCCCATTGTATGACTTCATCTTTTGCTTGCCAACCCCCTATATGACTGAAAAAGTGTTGGTTGTAATCATGAGTATAGGAGATTGGTACCTGATATAACATGGAACATACATCAGGATATACATGGACATGAAATAACTTCATCTACTACACCAATTTTTCTGAGACAAATTAGTGCTCCAGGAGGTATCCTATCATACGGTAATCAATAGAGTCAGGTGAATACTCTATGGGGATAAGAAATCTATATGGCCCCTTCTCCCATTATCGATTGGTTCTTACTCATTCAACAAAACCAAGTGAGATCGGGATGTAGTTGATACACTTCTCTCATACCACTTTAGGGAAGAGAGGTTCGAGAGGTACGACCGGAAGAAAATAGTCATGGAACACTTTAATAAGATTGACGTGACCTGGGAATATACTTCATAATATTAGGAGGAGGAAGATTTCCATTATGGATCTAGGACCTATGAAAAATTAATTAATTAAAGAAAAGGAGAACCTATCAGAAGGATTGTCGATGAAGAAAAAGAACACAAGGAAGTAAAGAAAAAAGAAGAAGAAGCAACAATAAAGGCATTGAATGAAACTACATCCAGGAAATCAGGATCACTAGAAGAAGAAGAGATAGTAATAAAGAATAAGAGTAGAAATAAAGAGAAGACGCATAAGAAAAAAAAGGATGTTACAGAGTAGAAAAGGAGAACTGATCAGGCCAAAGCTAAGGCTAAAGCAAATGTGGCAGCAAAAGAAACTAGTAACGTTGCAAAAAGGGCAACTGAAGAACAACACAAGAAAGACGATGAAGAAAGAAATAATGATTCTTCATCGATGGAAACTCATATCCCAGAGATACCAATAACAAGTGTCAGTGGAAATACATAGTTCAATGGGATAGTTTTGGGGATTTGTACTCTGTTTAGACCAAGTGAAGTACCCAACTTAAAGGAGTTCGCATACAAAAATACATCTGGTAGGATTGTGTAAGAGAAAATAAGAAAAGTACCAGTCACACAAGGAAATCCAATGTCATTCCTCACACAGACCCTAGTGAAAGGAAATGTTAGTGAATACCAAGTCTCCATAGCATCTGTCGGCACCGCTTTCATGACGGTGATGGAAGATAATGTCAGGAACTTATACCGCCAAAACCTAGAAAAGGATGCATGAATCAGGGAGCTAGAGGAACAACTCAGACGAGTAAAGATAGATGAGAGTAGCTTGAAAATATTCAAAGCTAATGTAGAGAAGGTCAAGGAAGAGCTAGAAGAATCCATTGTGGATATATATTCCCATTTGCACGTATTTCAATAGATGGTAGCTACTATTATGGAACAACATAGAAAATTTCAAGTCAAAAATACCTAGTTTAATACCATCTAGGAAGGCATAAGTGTTATTAAAAGATGAATAAAAAAGAACCCAGATGAACCAGTCCAGATTCCACCTCCCTCAAGCATAGACAGAAAGGTAGATCTCACTTCTCTATATTTCTTCCAGCAAACTGGGAAAAGATCAGACAAACAAACAACCATCTCAATTGCAATTTGTTCATGACCGCACAAGGACACACAAGAGCTAGAAATTAGAAATACTTCCATTATGGAAGAACTAATATTAAAAATAAAATAGAGTAAGAGTTGTAGGAGAGAGGTAACATAATCAACCACCAGGATGACTATGGGATTAAATGAACAAAATCTCATACATCTTACTAAAGTTCGCACCATGATTCAAGCCTTCATGGCTACACTAGAAAAAGACATGAAAACTCTTGAAGACAACACTATTATGCATCAAGCTACCCTTAATAAGTTGACATACTATCCTATCATGGCCTTCTACGATTATATGGAGATATGGACAACATACATCAGGGACAAGAGTCCATGAATAAGATAAAATAGCAATTTGAAATTGTTGTTAACTGTATTCTATTTCTTATTTTTCCAACTAGTTTCATCTTTGTCATTTTCCTTACACGTGTCACAAATAAAGTAAAAGGAGCTAAAAGGTTTCTTTTTTTCTTGAGGAATGCAAGAAGTCACTTTCAGGAGTCAGGAATAATTGTATAAATAAGGGATGGGACCCATTTTGAAAGGGATCTTAAAGAATTGTATAGACTCAAGAACTATTTCAAGGAAGTATCTTGTGTTAATGAATATTGAGAATCCCTCAAGGCCATATTTTTATAAAGAGAAGAACTTATGTGTATTGTTGTTTACTGTGAACTATTTCCAACATAATTTTTGTTAGTCACATGCACTGTAAGGACATACCTTGCTTATAGACTTTTTTGGTGCAATCTATGTTACTCTTGTAGTTTTTTTCATTCTTTCTTATTCTTAATGTCCTGAGCACATGAGTTGTTGTTGTATGCATAAATATAATTTATAATTTTCTGGTTATATATTTGTATGCATGTGTTTCTAACTGTGCACCTTCATGAAAGATATCTGGGGTTTTGTAGAGTTTTGTTTCATTACAACTCATTCAGATATGATAGTTTTCTCCTATCTAGGATATGATAGATTAAAAGTATATTAGATTTCCTTTATGTATTTATATAGTGTTCATATACATATTTTTCTTGCATAACCATCCATCTTTCACCCTCATAACTAGTAATGGCATCCGGGCCAAAATCTGGGTGGGTCTCCTAAACCAAATGGTGCATAATCTAATCGAGACCATGTATCGGGGAGAACACCTTGTTGTTGTTGGGAATTTCCACCCTGTCAATAGGATTCCATGTAGATTTTGAACTATTTCCATGAATGTTGCGGATATTGTACTTGATTTAAAAGGATGAGAAAAAGAGAAAAAAATGGGCATACTTCTCAATCAATCCACTACTACCATGATAATAGTCTTTCCTTTATATTTGAGTAAAACTGTAATAAAATCCATTGAAACTTATTTTCAATGTTGACTTGGTATAGGTAATAGTTGTAGGAAACATGTCGTCTTGATTGTCTCTCCCTTATTCTATTGGAAAACCAGACATTTAGAAACAAACTTTTGAACATCATTTTTAAGACCTTGCTAGAAAAAATACTTCTTGATCTTGTGGTAAGTTTTCAAGAACCCTAAATGTCCTCATATAGGATAATTGTGCAACTACAAAAGTACCTTTTGTTTGAGTAGGGGATTCTTAAATAAATATAGGTGATCAAGATACTATAGCATATCATTATCCCATATAAATTTATTTAATGCACTGGGGTCTTTTTGTAGTTGTTGAATGATCTTTCATACCTCTTGATCCAAATTCCATTCTATCCTTTATTTTTCCACCCAATCAAATTGCAAAATAGAAATAGAACATATTGAACCCTTTGTTTCTTCTTTCCTTGAAATTGCATCTACCAAAATATTATGTTTTCCTTTCTTGTAGATAATTTCAAAGTCATAACCTAGCACCTTTGTAACCCAATTTTGTTTCTCTTCTGAAGATAATCCTTGCTCCAGGAAATACTTCAAACTATCATGATCTGTTTTTACTTTGAAGTGTCTTCATATTAGGTAAGGGAACCATTTCTTAACTGCATGTAATATGTGTTGAGTATATTGTCATTGATGTCAAGGGTGTGGCAACCAGTTTGTATCAAAGTCAACAGATAATTTAAATGCATAGATTATGTTTGAGGGAAGCATTCACATGATGAGGCTACACCTATCTCTATTTTATACAGATGCTACAACAAATAAATAAATCAGCAAGGCTTCTCGTCTATATGCAATATATATCTATTAAGTACTTGCAAAAGTGCAAGGAAAAAACATAATTCCCCATTGGTGGGCGCAGGTCAATTTTGAGGAAAAGCCCATTTTCGGAAAGTAAAGTGTAATTTGAAAAAAGACAGCTGGAAGGAAAAGCAGCACGTGTAAGAAAAATCTGCATGCAAAGGAGGAAAGAATGCAAGGCACATATGCAGTAAGACCTAACCATGTTAGGGTTAGGGTTTTGGCAAGAGATTGTAATGGCTAATAAGACTGTAAAAAAGTATAAATAAGCACCTAGGAGGTCTAGATCAGGGTTGTCGGTGGTGGTTGTTGCTTGGAAGTGGGTTCCAAGTTAATTCTGACTTGTAAGAAACTCGTGTGATACCTTTTTGTAAGTTGATTAAGTTGTAGAAGATTCAGGTAGCTAGATCTTGAGGGTTATATCACAAGCTGAGGAGCCTGGTGTGATCTAGTCTGCCTCACAAAGGTTGTGGAACCTCTTTCTTGATTGTATGATCATAATTGTAGTGCGTGCAACACCAATTATTGTAGCAACCTAATAAAGAACATAAGAAGCCAGATCGTTGTAGACGTATCCTACGAGGGGTGAACCACGGTAAAATCTGGGTACTATGTGATGATTGAATGTTTGTTTTCTTTATGTTAATGGTTGATCATATTTAATTCATGTTAATGATTTATTTATACATATGTGGTTATATATATCTATTAGATTTCATGCACGGGGTTAAAATATGAATGGATCTTAAGAATAATAGATTGAGTAACCAGTTTAAGGCCTGAGAAAGATCCATTCCAATCCCAGATCCCCACTCCTTCCTAGATTGCAAGCACTTGAGCTTTGCAGTCACCCATAGAAATATCTCGGGTGAGACTACTCAGTACATTCTATGAGTTGTGTTTTCTTCTAGTTTACCAGGAGGGCCGATAGTTTTAGAGGGTTTTGTTGGAAACTTGTTCAGATCTGAACTTGAGCCAGCCCAAGAAGTAGTTAGAGAGATCAATAACCAACAAATGGTTTTGTTTCCAGTTGGAACTTCATGGGATTGAGAGAATGGGATCCGTGGAAGAAGCATGCGGTAAATGAAGGTATAAAAAGGGAATGTTCAGATCATGGAATCCAATGAAGGCAGAGATCGAAAGATGGTTGAAAAAAAATGTGCCTGAATTTGCATAGAGATAACAAAAACACTAAGATAACACCATGAAAATATTTGGACAAGTACATGTTTAGAGACCTAGATGAGGTATTTTTATGTAATTTCCCACATATCTTACAGGAGTTTCTATTGAGATAGAAATAAAACCACCCTACAAATCGAATCAGACAGCTTGAGTGGAATCCTGTGGAGATCGCATAGTTACAACAAGTTAACAAAAAAATCACACGCGCAATAGATTTTTAGGTAGACAGTATTGTTGTAGGGTTTATCACAGAATTTGCAGCAGATACCGCAAACTCTTACAATGCAGTAGAAAGGAGGTTTTAAAAGGATCTAGAGGTATATCATATCATTGTATACTTCACTCAATATGTTATTGAATAACAACGATGTGATGACTATGGAATCAAACAACTAAACTTCCCTGCATGCATGAGGGAAGGGGAGAATCACTGACAAGAGGTGGAGAAATGGAGGAAGAGATGGATAAGGGAAAGAAGGAGGAGGCCATGGAACCAATAATGATGGAGGAAGATCAGATAAAGAAGATAATGGAAATAGTTGGAAAGACGTGCAGTGGAGTACCCTACCAATATAAGATGAATAATAAGAAGAGAGACATAGTAGATAGAGAGGGCTTGAAAAGTGATGAAGAAGAGGTAGAGGATCTCCGGACTATGGAGAATATTGATAAAATCCTATGCGCAACATATGAAAGGAAGAAAGGTGGTCCAAGGGAAATAATAGAAGGAAGAACTCCCATCCAAGTCAGTGTAAGTGTGGAACCCATAACCCCATGTGCGACTAATACACCAGAAAGAACACCACCATTTAGACAACCAAATTTTAGTGAAATAAAGACATCAGGAGTACATCCAAATAAGGACAAACAACTGGAGGACACAATTCAAGAAGTATTTGTTGGATTACTGAGAGGCGGGGGGGGGCGCTGAATCAGTAATAGTGTAATTGTAATCCTTTTTATCCAAATAATCCAAGTGTTATATCAATGTAGAATTATTATCTAATAATGAGAAATAAGAAATGAAAAATCACACACATACACAGTACACCAGTGTTTTACGTGGAAACCCAAATCAGAAGAAAACCACAGAATGATTTATCTTATATGTCTTGAAGAATTACATTCATTGGAGGCACCAACTTCCTTTGTTTTCCAGCTGCAACTGGAAGGAGGCTCCAACCCCCTAGTTTCTCAGGCTACAACCTGAGGAAAAATCCAACTCCCCAATTCTCTGGCTACAACCAGAAGGAGGCTACAACCCCCTATGTTCTCCAGCTACAACCAGAAGGTAGCTACAACCACTTATCCTTGCCCCGTCCAACTGACCTAAAGTAGAAGTAGAATGATGGAACCACTGTCACACTCTCATTGTGAGATATACTACTGTAAACATGTACCAATAAACCTGAACCATGCATCAACCATGCATAAACATGTACCTCAACCTGTAATCAACATGTACCATAAACAAGTGCATCAACCATGCACCAACCTATACCAAACAATCTGTAATCAACCTGTACCATAAACAAGTGCAACCAACCATGTATCAAGTATGTACCAATCATGTGTCAAGTACTCATCAACCATGACTCATCAATATGTACCAACATCATCAATTATACACCTCATGTATGTGCCAACTCATCAACTACTTGTCTCAACCATGTACCCAATTTGTACCTCAACCAAAATCCCTCATCAATTTCATCATCCAAATATGATTTTTAACTTTGTAATATACCTGATGTATATGATCACATACCTTCAATCCTTCCTTAACTTTAACAACAAGAGACTATCATTTTCATTAAACGTTTCTTTAGTCTCACAAGACTAGTTTTGGATTAATCAACAAACCTAACTTGAAATAATCATAAATTTGTACCTGTAATGAATAATTATCTGAAACTGGTACACAATGTTCTTCAGTGTGTTTTATGCAATTTCTCCAGGTTTCACTACTTGTAACCTCTCATAAAAGGAGTTACGGAAAAAATGGCACACCTTGCTGAATTCTGGCTTATTCTTGAGAGAGACCTTGTAGAGCGTGCCCCGCACGAAATATTTATTTAATTGATCTGAAACTATTACAAAGAATACTACATATTGTACTCTAACCAACACATTTGGTCTTACTGAATTTGGATCTGTTATAAAGAAGTTATGACGTTTTTACCTGAAACACCTTAGAAAACATCATCAAAAGAATTTATCCTTCCTTGAATTATGGCCTTCTTTTCTTCACTTTCCTCGAAAATGCATATTAGATATCCTTTGGTTACCTCAAAAAAATATAGGTATTCAATATTCTCAAGTGTGTCTTAAATGAGAGAGCCTTTCCTCTTATTTATACTCTCCAAGTAGCTTCCTTAAAAACATCTTCTAGGTCACTTTGCCCACTTTCCTTATTTTAGGGTTAACCCACATCTAATTTCTCCATTAAATTTATTATTGAATTAATTTATTTTGTATTCACTTTGAGTTATAGTACACTCATCACTTCACTTTATTATTTACCTTTTAAAATCTCTTAAACTACTTTGACTACTTTGACCTTTTCGGGCTTCTAGATGACATATGAGGGTCCTCCAACTTCGTAAGGCCATAATTCTCAAACCGTGAGGAGTTATGCGACGTTACACATACCACTAGAAATGGAATGACATGTAATATACATCTAGAATAGTATTACCTGAAAATATATCAAAACTCATACCATTATCCATCAAACAATCTTGGGTCCATTACCCAAACCTGGGTTCTCCAACTTCTCATGGCCATAACTCTCTAACCGTGAGGAGTTATGTGACGTTCCACATACCACCGGAAATGGCATGAAAAGAACTATCCATATAGGATAGTTTCACTGACAATTTCACTGGCGTTAATCTCATTATTCCACAAATAAGAATGGGTCCTCTAACCATACTTCTAGGATAACTCAATCCGCAAAGCGTCTTCCCGTGAGGGCTTTCACCATAAGGGGACCACTTTTTATTTCATCCATTTCTACTTATTATCAACCATGACAAGACAATAATGATTCATATTTACATCAAAAAATATTGGGTCCATTGCCCAACCTTTGAGCTACGGGGCTTTCTTCAAGGGTTGACATCAATGACAACCAACCTTAGTCAACATTCTCCCCCTTTGGCATTGATGGAAACACTATGATGCAATACTGAAATCATATCACTCATGCTCCCCCTAGAACCATGCCTCTATCCTCTACATATGATAAATCTCTCCCCCTTTGTCATCAATGGAAAATGTATCTTTCCATCCGGGGTTTCTCCCCCTGATTGAATTGTCCTCTTATGGTGCTTCCTCGTGTAAATATAAGACATATAAGATAAGCATTCAAAAATAATTCATTTTGGAATAGAAATAACTCCAAGTCTCTGGAAAAGATATTGAAATGATTCCTGTGGAAGTGGTTTTGTGAATATGTCTGTCACTTTTTCTTTTGTGCCCACATACTCAACTCTGATGTTCTTTTCTGCAACCTGCTCCCATAGAAAGTGATACTTTATTGGAATGTGTTTCGTCTTGGAGTGCATCACCGGGTTCTTCGAGATATTGATGGTGCTTGTATTATCACAATAGATTGGAATGGGCACATCATACTCAACATGTATATCTGTCAGAGTTTGTTTCATCCAAATAACCTGTGTACAACATGATGTTCTTACAATATACTCTGCCTCGGTTGTAGATAGAGATACTAATGATTGTTTCTTGCTTAGCCATGATACTAAACACTCACCCAATTAGAACGTTGCTCCATTGGTGCTTCATCAGTCATCAATACAACCTTTCCAATCTTCATTTGTGTAGGCAATAAGTGATAGCTCCTTTCCTTTTAGATACCATAATCCAAACTCTTTTGTTCCTTTGAGATCTCTGAAAATCCTCTTCACTAATAACACATGCGACGCCTTTGGTGCTGCTTGAAATCATGCCACATGTCCAACTTCCTACATTACATCTGGTCTAGATGATGTCACATATAGTAGGTTGTCATTCATTTACCTATATTTCCTCTAATCTGTAGACTTTGAATCATCATCTTTTCTCAACTTGCAACTGGTTTGCATGGGAGTGATAACTGGTTTGCAATCTTCCATTCTGAACCTCTTTAACATTTCTATGTTGTACTTGGTTTGAGAAATAAAGATTCCTTGGTTTCTTTGATGTATCTGAAGTCTCAAAAAGAAGGATAGTTCTCCAAGTAACGAAATTTCAAATTCATTTTGCATATCTTTTGCAAATTTATGGCTTAACCTATCATCATCACTACCAAAAATAATATCATCAACATAAACTTCAATTAATAAAATATTACCTTCACTTACCTTGATGTAGAGGTTGTTTTCTACACTTCCTTTTCTGAACCGTGCCCACTGAAAATACTTATCCAGTCTAGAGTACCATGCTCTAGGAGCCTGTTTTAGACCATACAAATCCTTCTTTAATTTACACACATAATCTGCATTTTCTAACAACTGAAATCCTTTTGGTTGTTCAATGTAGACTTCTTCTTCAAGTTCCCCATTCATAAAATATGATTTTATGTCCATTTGATATACTTTAACATTTTTGGAGCATGCATAGGCTAAAAGCAACCAGATTGCTTCCATTCTAGCAACTGGGGAAAATGTCTCTTCAAAGTCGATTCCTTCAATCTGTGCATATCCTTTACATACCAATTTAGATTTTTTCCTTGTAACTTGTCGATATTCATTTAATTTATTCCTGAAAACCCATTTTGTGTTGATCACATTCTTATTCTTTGGTAATGGAACCAGTTCCCAAGTGTCATTTTTCTCTATTTGATCCAATTCTTCATTCATGACCTTATTCCAAAATTCATCCTTGTTGGCTTCTTCAAAACAGTTTGGTTCAATTGTAGATAAGAGTGCTAGGTGTGTTTTTTCTRGTGAACGGATTTTTCTTCTAGTCTCAACTCCTACATCTTTGTTTCCAATAATCTGATCTAAAGGGTGAATCTTTTGTACTCATTTGCTAGGTGTCTTTGGAGATACTTGCTKAACTTTCTCTTATGWTTCTGTCGGATTCTCTTCATCTTCTGCTTCTTCTTATTCAAAAATTTATTCCATTGATTTGTTTTCTTCTTCCTTTGATTCCGGTCTGTCTGTTTCATCAATTTTTACGTTGATGCTTTCAACAACTTTGGTCAATCTTAAATTGTAATACTTGTATGATTTTCTTGTACTTAAGTAACCAAAAAGTGCTCCTTTGTCCACACAAGAGTCAAAATTTCTCATTCTACTATCTTCTCTTTTGATGTAGCATTTGCTTCCAAAAACTTTGAAGTGATTCACATTTGTTGGTCTTCCTTTCCATAGCCCGTAGGGAGTTTTATCAGTATTGTTTTTTATCATTACTTTCTTTTGTAGGTGAACGGATGTATGCACTGCCTGTGTCCAAAATATATTTGTCAATTTGGAATCCATTAGCAGTGTTCGAGCCATTTTCTGTATTGTCCCATTCTTTCTTTCAACAACTCCATTTTGTTGAGGTGTCCTAGCAACGAAGAATTGTCTTTTTATTCCATGACTTTTGCAGTAGTCCATAAATTCCTTTGAAGTGAACTCTCCTCCATTATCAGATCTCAAGCATTTTATTCTTGAATCCATCTCATTTTCAACCATTTCCTTGTAGATTTTGAAGTTTTCAAAAGCTTCTGACTTGTTCTTGAGAAAGCAAACTGTAGTCATTCTTTTATAATCATCAACTAATAACATAAAATATCTCTCACCATTTAAGCCCTTTATTGTAGTTGGTCTAACTAGATCAGTATGCACAATTTCCAGTGGTCTTGTTGTTGAATATTCCTTTAATTTGAACCCGGTCTTTGTTTGTTTTCTTTGTTGACAATGCTTACATAAAGTGTTGGTTGGTTTCATGATCTGGGGCATTTCTTTGACTGCTTCACTTTTTCTAACTTTGACAAGGTTATCAAAATGCATGTGACCCATTCTTCTGTGCCATAGCCAACTTTCATCTTCTTTTCCTAGACAACACTTTTCATTTCCAATTTCACTTAACACATATATGTTGTTTGAAGTTCTTACAGCTGTACCGACCAATTTCCCTGAATCTTCTCTTCTTATCTCACACTTTTGTGAATCGAAAGTAACTTTATGACCTTGGTCACACATTTGACACACACTTAGAAGATTATGTTTCATATCTTCTACCAGTAGAACATTTTGTGCATTTTTATTCTTGTTCCCAATTCAGACTGTGCATTCTCCAACGATTTTGGATGAATTATCATTTTCGAAGGAGACTGATCCATTTCTTTACTTTCACAATGTAATAAATTTGTCTTTATCACCTGTCATGCATTTTGAACACCCATTGTCAACATACCAACCATGTTTCTTCTGCTTAGCTTGTAGAGCGACTGTGCATTCTTCATTGCTATACTGATCTTGCTTTCTTATCCATGTCATTTTCTGAGGTTCTTTTCTCTGACTGTTATTATGTTGAGGTTCTTTAGGAGGGACTGTCATTCTACAATTTTTGGCGACGTGTCCAAAATTGTTACATTTGTAACATTCCACTTTAGTGCTCAAAGATTCAAACTTGTTGTAACTTCTTCTTTTTGTTTCACCAGATCTTCTTAAGTAACCCCTTTGTGTATGAATCTCAAAGTTGTTATTGCTCCTATTGTTAGCTCTGCAATTCATAGTTTTATGTCCAAAATTATTACATGCATAACATAAACCAAAAAATATAGTTTAATACCTGGGAGTTGAAGATCTTCTGAAAGAAGGTGCTCTTATGAATCCTTCTTCTTCTTGAGTCCTATCTGTCTGATGTTGATTCTGAAATCTGATTCTTCTCGGTGGAGGAGTGTCCCTATAATCTTCTTTGTACATCTTCCTATCCCCTTTGATTGTTTCTGCATAGCTTTTTGGATTTGTTTCTTGCTCTGTTGTTTTGGAGATTGATCCCTTTTCTGTCTGATTGTATCCAAGTCCAGACTTGTCAAGATGAGATTTTTGACTGTTGATAATGTCATCCAGAACTTTTGAGTTATTCTACATATTGTTTTCTTGAATATCCTTTCTTAGTGTGACAATCTCCGCTTCCAAGTTTCCAATAATCTTGTCATTTTCTTCGAGTTGTTCTTTGAGTGCTTTTTCAATTCTTTTATCTTCTTCTATTTGAACCTTCAATCTTGTGATCATTTGTTCTAGTTCTCGAGTGTCCTTTTTCTTGTCTAGTTCTGCTTGCTGCTTCTTCTTTTTCTTCTTTTCTCTTCTGATAACGTCTATGGCACACATTAATTCTTCTCGATAGTCAACTTCTGTCTCTTCAATTTTATCTTCGACTTCTTCATATCCTTCTTCGGATTCTTCATATTCTTCTTTGGAGTCTTCTTTGTCAGAATATTTTACTGTCATGAATCTAACTCTTCCTGTCTTAGTGTCATTGATTTCATCTTCATCATCTGATGATGAGATGTCTTCTTTGATGCATAAGCTTTTCTTGAAATCTTTCTTTGTAGTTATTTTGCCTTTATATGCGTATTTTCCTTTCGAGTAACCTTCATCATTTCTCTTTTTCTTATGAGGACATTTGTTAGAAAAATGACCAATACAATCACAATTAAAACAAATTAAAAGAAGTTTACCTCTATACCTACCATTTGTTCCCTTGTTCAATCTTTTGATGAAGTTGGCCACTTCTTCATCATCTTCTGATACGTCATTGTTGCTGCTATATTCTTCTTGTTCCTTTTTCTTTTTCTTTGATATTTTGGATGCTTTGAAGGCTACTTCTTTTACATCTGGATTTTCCTGTTCAGTTCTCATTTCATATGCTGTGAAGATTCCATGCAGTTCGTTCATGCTTATTGAGTTCAGATCTAATCTTTCTTCTAGTGCTAATATATTAGGGTTGAATCTCATAGGAAGAGATTGTATTACCTTTTGAACAATTATAGATTCTTTGATTTCTTCTCCCAATCCTATAATTGCATTCACTGTTTCGTCAACTCTTAAGAAGTAGGTTGCAATATTCTCATTTTCCTTCATTTTTAGTTGTTCGAACTGACCTTTGTAAGTTCGAAGTTTTGCTGCTTTGACTTTTGTATCTCCTTCATAAATATTTCGAAGCTTGTCCCAAATCTCTTTGGTGGATTTACAATGTGCAAATTTGGTGAATACTATTTCACTAAGACCATTCAAAAGTGCATTTGTATCTTTGGAATTATTCTAACCAAGTTTCACTGCTTTGTCATTTGTTGGTGGAACTGTTGGTACTGTGTATCCATCTACAATTGATTTCCAAAGTTCAAACCCTTATGCTTGTATATATGTCTTCATCCTTATTCTCCAAAAAACATACTTCTGTCTATCAAAGTGTGGTATTCCATTTTTATATGAGTTGGTACTCTCCATGATGTACCTTTCATTGGTTAAACTGATTTCTGAAGGAACCTACTCTGATACCAATTGTTGGATTACTGAAAGGGGGGTGAATCAGTAATAGTGTAATTATAATCCTTTTTCGCCAAATAATCCAAGTGTTATATCAATGTAGAATTATTATCCAATAATGAGCAATAAGAAATGAACAATAACACACATACACAGTACACCAATGTTTTACATGGAAACCCAAATCAGGAGAAAACCACAGAATGTTTTATCTTATATGTCTTGAAGAATTACATTCATTGGAAGCACCAACTTCCTTTGTTTTCCAGCTGCAACTGGAAGGAGGCTCCAAGCCCCTAGTTTCTCGGGCTATAACCTAAGGGAAGCTTCAACTCCCCAATTCTCTAGCTACAACCGGAGGGAGGCTACAACCCCCTATGTTCTTCGGCTACAACCGGAAGGGGATACAACCATTTGTCCTTGCCCCGTCCAACCGCCCTGAAGTAGAAGTAGAATAATGGAACCACTGTCACACTATCACTGTGATATATACCATTGTAAAAATGTACCAATAAATCTGAACCATGCATCAACATGTACATCAACCTGTAATCAACCTGTACCATAAACAAGTGCATCAACCATGCACCGACCTATACCAAACAATCTGTAATCAACCTATACCATAAACAAGTGCAACCAACCATGTACCAATTATGTACCAATCATGTGTTAATTAATCATCAACTATGACTCATCAATATGTACCAACATCATCAATTATACACCTTATGTATGTGTCAACTCATCAACTACTTGTCTCAACCATATACCCAATTTGTACCTCAACCAAAATCCCTCATCAATTTCATCATCCATATATGATTTGTAACTCTGTAATAGACCTGATGTATATGATCACATACCTGCAAACCTTACTTAACTTTAACAACAAGATACTAGCATTTTCATCAAACGTTTCTTTAGTCTCACAAGATTAGTTTTGGATTAGTCAACAACCCTAACTTGAAATAATAATAACTTTGTACCTGTAATGAATAAATATCTAAAACTAATACACAATGTTATTCAGTTTTTTTTATGCAATTCCTCCAGGTTTCACTACTTGGAACCTCTCAGAAAAGAAGTTATGGAAAAAATGACACACCTTGATGAATTTTGGCTTATTCTAGAGAGAGACCTTGTAGAGTGTGCCCCTCACGAAATATTTATTCAATTGATATGACATTGTTAAAAATAATACTACATACTTTACTCTAACCAACACATTTGGTCTTACTGAATTTTGATCTGTTAAGAAGAAGTTATGACGTTTTTACCTCAAACACCGTAGAAAACATCATCAAAAGAATTTATCCTTCCTTGAATTCCAGCCTTCGTTTCTTCACTTTCCTCAGAAATTCGGCTTAGATGTCCTTTGGTTACCTCAGACACCTATAGGTATTAAATATTCTCAAGTGTGTCTTAAATGACAGAGCCTTGCCTTTTATTTATACTCTCCAAGTAACTTCCTTAAAAACATCTTTTAGGTCACTTTGCCCACTTTCCTTATTTTAGGTTTAACCCACTTCTAATTTCTCCATTAAATTTATTATTGAATTAATTTATTTTGTATTCACTTTGAATTATAGTACACTCATCACTTCACTTTATTATTTACCTTTCAAAATCTCTTAAACCACTTTGACTACTTTGACCTTTTGGGGCTTCTAGATGACATATGAGGGTCATTCAACTTCGTAAGGACATAACTCTCAAACCGTGAGGAGTTTTGTGACATTCCACATAACACAAGAAATGGAATGAAATGTACTATCCATATAGAATATTATTACCTGAAAATATATCAAAACTCATACTGTTATCCATCAAACAAACTTGGGTCCATTACCCAAACCTGGGTTTTCCAACTTCTCATGGCCATAACTCTCTAACCACGAGGAGTTATGTGACGTTCCACATAACACCAGAAATGGAATGAAAATAACTATTCATATAGGATAGTTTCATTGAAAAATTCACTGGCATTCATCTCATTATTCCACAAATAATCATGGATTCTCTAACCATACTTCTAGGATAACTCAATCTCCAAAGCGTCTTCCCATGAGGGCTTTCACCATAAGGGGACCACTTTGGATTTTATTAATTTCTACTTATTATCAACCATGAAAAGACAATAACAAGTCATATTTACATCAAACAATATTGGCTCCATGACCCAACCTTTGTGCTACGGGGCTTCCTTCAAGGGTTGACATCAATGACAACTAACCTTAATCAACAATCTCCCCCTTTGGCATTGATGGAAATACTCTGATTCAATACTGAAATCATATGATTCATGCTCCCCCTGGAACCATGGCTCTATCCTCTACCTATGTCCTCTACATCTTATAAATCTCTCCCCCTTTGTCATCAATGGCAAAGGTATGTTTCCATCTGGGGTTTCTCCTCCTGACTGAACTGTCCTCTTATGGTGCTTCCTTGTGTAAATCTAAGACATATAAGATAAGCATTCAAAAAGCATTCATTTTGGAGTAGAAATAAATCCATGTCTATGGAAAATATATTCAAAGGATTCCCATGGAAGTGGTTTTGTGAAGATGTATGCCACTTGTTCTTTTGTGCCCACATACTCAACTCTGATGTTCTTTTCTGCAACCTGCTCCCATAGAAAGTGATACTTTATTGGAATGTGCTTCATCTTGGAGTGCATCACCAGATTCTTTGAGATACTGATGGTGCTCGTATTATCACAATAGATTGGAATCAGCTCATCATACTCAACCTGTATATCTGTCAGAGTTTGTTTCATCCAAAGAACTTGCATACAACATGATGCTGCTACAATATACTCTGCCTTGACTGTAGATAAAGATATTGATGATTGTTTCTTGCTTAGCCATGATACTAAACACTCACCCAAGTAGAACGATGCTCCACTGGTGCTTCGTCGGTCATCAATACAACCTACCCAATCTGCATCTGTGTAGGCAATAACTGATAGATCCTTTCCTTTTGAATACCATAATCCAAACTCTTATGTTCCTTTGAGATATCTGAAAATCCTCTTCACTGCTAACACATGTGACTCCTTTGGTGCTGCTTGAAATCGTGCCACCTGTCCAACTGCCTGCATTACATCTGATCTGGATGTTGTCACATATAGTAGGTTGTCAATCACTGACCTATATTGACTCTGATATATATATTTTGAATCATCATCTTTTCTCAACTTGCAACTTACGCATGGGAGTGATAACTGGTTTGCAATCTTCCATTCCGAACCTCTTTATCATTTCTCTGATATAATTGGTTTGAGAAATAAAGATTTCTTGGTTTCTTTGATGTATCTAAATTCCCAAAAAGAAGGATAGTTCTCCAAGTAACGACATTTCAAATTCATTATGCATATCTTTTACAAATTTCTGGCTTAACCTGTCATCATCACTACCAAAAATAATATCATCAACATAAACTTCAATTAATAAAATATTACCTTCACTTACCTTGATGTAGAGGTTGTTGTCTGCACTTTCTTTTCTGAACCCTGCATGCTGCAGATACTTATCCAATCTAGAGTACCATGCTCTAGGAGCCTGTTTTAGACCATACAAGGCCTTCTTTAATTTACACACATAATTTGCTTTCTCTGACAACTGAAATCCTTCTGGTTGTTCAATGTAAAATTCTTCTTCAAGTTCCCCATTCAGAAAAGTTGATTTTACGTCCATCTGATATACTTTAACATTTTTGGAGCATGCATAGGCTAAAAACAACCGGATTGCTTCCATTCTGGCAACTGGGGCAAATGTATCTTCAAAGTCGATTACTTCAATCTGTGCATATCCTTTACGTACCAATCTAGCTTTGTTCCTTGTAACTTGTCCATCTACATTTAGTTTATTCCTGAAAACCCATTTTATGCCGATCACATTCTTATTATTTCGTCTTGGAACCAGTTCCCAAGTGTCATTTTTATCTATTTGATCCAATTCTTCATTCATGGCCTTATTCCAAAATTCATCATTGTTGGCTTCTTCAAAATATTTTGGTTCAATTGTAGATAAGAGTGTTAGGTGTGTTTGTTCTGGTGAACGGATTTTTCTTCTAGTCTCAACTCCTGCATCTTTGTTTCCAATAATATGATCTAAAGGATGATTCTTATGTACTCGTTTGCTAGGTGTCTTTGGAGATACTTTCTAAACTTTATCTTCTATTTCTGTCGGATTCTCTTCATCTTCCTCTTCTACTTCATCTTCTGCTTCTTCTTCTTTGAAAAATTGTTTCGTTGATTTGTTTTCTTCTTCCTTTGATTATGGTCTGCCTGTTTCATCAATTGTTATGTTGATTCTTTCCACAACTTTGTTCAATCTTAGATTGTAACAATTGTATTCTTTCCTTGTACTTGAGAAACCATCAAGTACTCATTTGTCCACATGAGAGTCAAACTTTCTCCTTCTTACATCTTCTCTTTTGATGTATCATTTGATTCCAAAAACTCTGAAGTGCTTCACATTTGTTGTTCTTCCTTTCTATAGCTCGTAGGGAGTTTTATCAGCATTGTTTCTGATCATTACTCTGTTTTGAATGTGAAATGTTGTATGCATTGCCTGTGTCCAAAATATATCTTTCAATTTGGAATCCATTAGCATTGTTGGAGCCATTTCCTGTATTGTTTTGTTCTTTCTTTCAACAACTCCATTCTGTTGAGGTGTTCTAGAAACAAAGAATTGTCTTTTTATTCCATGACTACTGCAGTAGTCCATAAATTCCTTTGAAGTGAACTCTCCTCCATTATCAGATCTCAAGCATTTGATTCTTGAATCCATCTCATTTTCAACCATTTCCTTGTAGATCTTGAAGTTTTCAAAATCTTCTTACTTGTTCTTGAGAAATAAAACTGCAGTCATTCTTGTATAATCGTCAACTAATAACATAAAGTATCTCACCTTTTAAGCCCTTTGTTGTAGTTGGTCCAACTAGATCAGTATGCACAATTTCCAGTGGTCTTGTTGTTGAATATTCCTTTGATTTGAACCTAGTCTTTGTTTTCTTTCCTTGTTGACAATGCTTACATAAAGTGTTGGTTGGTTTTGTGATTTGAGGCATTTCTCTAACTGCTTCTCTTTTGATGACTTTGATAAGGTTATCAAAATTCATGTGACCCATTCTTCTGTGCCATAGCCAACTATCATCTTCCTTTCCTAGACAACATTTTTCATTTCCAATTTCACTTAACACATATATGTTGTTTTAAGTTCTTGCAGCTGTACCGACCAATTTCCCTGAACCTTCTCTTCTTATCTCACTTTTGTGAATCGAAAGTAAATTTATGAACTTGGTCACACATTTGACTCACACTTAGAATATTATGTTTCATATCTTCTACCAATAGAACATTTTGTGCATTTTTATTCTTGTTCCCAATTCAGATTGTGCCTTCTCCAATGATTTTGGTTGAATTATCATTTCCAAATGAGACTGATCCATTTCTTTCCTCTCGCAATGTAAGAAATTTGTCACTATCACCTGTCATGTGTTTTGAACACCCACTGTCAACATACCAACCGTGTTTCTTCTGCTTAGCTTGCAGAGAGACTGTACATTCTTCATTTCTATACTAATCTTGCTTTCTTATCCATGTTGTTTTCTAAGGTTCTTGTCTATAACTATTGTTATTCTATTGAGGTTCTTTAGGAGGGAATGTCATTCTATAATTTTTGGCCACGTGTCCAAAATTGTTACATTTGTAACATTCCACTTCAGTGCTCAAATATTCAAACCTGTTGTAACTTATTCTTTGTGTTTCACTAGGTCTTCTTGAGTAATTTCTTTGTGTATGACTCTCAAAGTTGTTATTGTTCATGTTGTTAGCTCTGTAATTCACATCGTTATGTCCAAAATTATTACATGCATAACATAAACAAAAAAATATAGTTTGATACCTGGGAGTTGAAGATATTCTGAAAGAATGTGCTCTTGTGAATCTTTCTTCTTCTTGAGGCCTATATGTTTGTTGTTGATTTTGAAATATGAATCTTCTCGATAGAGGAGTGTCCCTGTAATCTTCCTTGTACATCTTCCTATCCCCTTTGATTGTTTCTGCATATTTTTTTGGATATGTTTCTTTCTCTGTTGTTTTGGAGCTTGATCCCTTTTCTGTCTGATTGTATCCAAGTCCAGACTTGTTAAGATGAGATTTTTGACTGTTGATAATGTCATCCAGAACTTTTGAGCTATTCTGCATATTTTTCTTTTGAATTCATTTCTTAGTGTGACAACCTTTGCTTCCAAGTTTTCAATGATCTTTTCCTTTTCTTCTAGTTTTTCTTTGAGTGCTTCTTCAATTCTTTTATCTTATTCTATTTGAACCTTCAATCTTGTGATCATTTGTTCTAGTTCTTGAGTGTCATTTTTCTTGTCTAGTTTTGCTTGTAGTTTCTTGTTTTTCTTCTTTTGTTTTCTGATAACTTCTATGGCACACATTAATTCTTCTTGATAGTCAACTTATCCCTCTTCAATTTCATCTTTGACTTCTTCATATCCTTCTTCGGCTTCTTCATATTCTTCTTTGGAGTTTTCTTTGTTAGAATCTTTTACTGCCAGGAATAGAACTATTCCTGTCTCACTGTCACTGATTTCATCTTCATCTGATGATGAGATGTCTTATTTGATGCATAAGATTTTCTTGAAATATTTCTTTGTAGTTCTTTTGCCTCTATATGTGTGTTTTCCTTTTGAGTAACCTTCATCATTTCTCTTTTTCTTATGAGTACATTTGTTATCAAAATGACCAATACCATCACAATTAAAACAAATTAAATGAAGTTCATCTCTATACCTACCATTTATTCCCTTGTTCAGTCTTTTGACGAAGTTGGCCACTTTTTTATCATCTTTCGAAATGTCGTTGTAGTTGCTATATTCTGCTTGTTCCTTTTTCTTTTACTTTGATCTTTTGGATGCTTTGAAGGCTGCTTCTTTTACATCTGGATTTCCTTTTCAGTTCTCATTTCATATGCTGTGAAGATTCCATACAGTTCGTCCATGTTTATTGAGTTCAGATCTGATCTTTCTTCTAGTGATGATATCTTAGGGTTGAATCTCATACAAAGATATCTCAGTACCTTTTGAACAATTAAAGATTCTTCGATTTCTTCTCCCAATCCTATGATTGCATTCAATGTTTCATCAACTTTTAAGAAGTAGGATGCAATATTCTCATCTTCCTTCATTTTTAGTTGTTCGAACTGATCTCTGTAAGTTTGAAGTTTGGCTTCTTTTACTTTTGTATCTCCTTCATAAATATTTCGAAGCTTGTCCCAAATCTCTTTGGCGGATTTACAATTTGCAAATTTGGTGAATATTTTTTCACTAAGACCATTCAAAAGTGCATTTGTATCTTTGGAATTATCCTGACCAAGTTTCACTACTTTGTCATTTGTTGGTGGAACTGTTGGTACTTTGTATCCATCTACAATTGATTGTCAAATTTCAAACCCCTATGCTTGTATATATGTCTTCATCCTTATGCTCCAAAAAGCATACTTATGTCCATCAAAGTGTGGTATTCCATTATTATATGAGTTGGTACTCTCCATGATTTACTTTTCAGTGGTTAAAATGATTTTTGAAGGAACCTGCTCTGATACCAATTGTTGGATTACTGAGAGGGGGGTGAATCAATAATAATGTAATTATAATCATTTTTCTCCAAATAATCCAAGTGTTATATCAATGTA
>ML804520.1:50957-89773 GCA_009831015.1 Picea engelmannii | reverse complement strand
AACACCGGAATGAGCCTCCTTCCCTTAGGGTTTTGATTCTAGGGCCTTGCCATTGCAGCACCATAGAACCCTACCCTCCAGTCTCTGAATTCTAAATCCTCCCAAGATTTCTTTTTCCCTTGCTTTTGACTCCATTTCACCCTAAGGCACTGGTTAGACTTACAACGTTGAGTTTGTAATGTTCAAAATCAGCTTTTAAAACTTTCATTTTTGAAACCCTAACTAACCCTAACGCCACTAACTAGGGCTGACGTCATACTTGACACAACAATCCTTCCAACTAGCAATTGAAGAAATTAATGATGACGTCAAGCATTTATTGAGCTATTGTTGATTGAAAGTAACGTTGGCTTGGTCATTATTATAGACATTGATAAATTGGTGATCTTGCATAAGTTGTCTTGTAGAAAGTTGACCTCATTTGTCTATAATATTGCTTATTGAATGAAATCATATAGTCAAGAAGTACTAACCCTTTGAATTATAACCTGCAAATATACATATAGTGTTGTTATTGTCTTGTTCCGGGTAGGTGTTCTCAACAGGGACTTCACTTCTTTATTGGCTGATTAGCCGGAATATCTGATACTGGTGGTAACCTGAGAGGAGGGAAAAACCTTAAACTCCTAACCTTATATTCTTTGCCTCTTCAAACCCCAGGTTACCATGGACGTCTCCCCTAGGCTAACCTCCCTAAACAGAAAGAGCCCCCCATCGAGGTGACATTGGGTGGGGAAGGTTCCTGTTTCGCCAGTTTGACCCTTATCCTTTAGCCATTTGACCTAAAATACAAACTGTGCGATAACAAGGATCATATACAATAATCTCTTTCATTTTTCACACAACTGTCATATTTTGGGAGATATGGATGACTGAGTTGACCCCTATTTTCAGTAGTCGGCCCACCTTTCATGGCAGATAGTTCAAAGTTTTCAGGGATTCGTTTCTATTTTTGGTCAGGTTGTTGAATTCGACCTCTTGAGCCTGGGGGAGAGTATTTTCTATAAATTGTTGTAATGTAAATGTGTTAAAGGTTGGATGTTGTGGAATTGAACTTTGAGAACACTATTGTAAAAGAAAACTTGGCTAGAAATTATAGACAAAATTTGTAGCTAATATTTTGGGATTCCTGTGGTATGTGCTTTAGCCGTGTTTTTCTTCTGTGATCATATGTTTGAATGTATTGTTCCTTTCCATTACATTTCCATGTTTCATGTGATTTATTTCTTAGGTGCTAAACAAAATTCATTACTTCAATGCTTTGTTTTGGAGAAGCTTCACATTTATGTTCATTTTCTTCTGATATAAATGAATTCATGAGACCATGCTCATTTTGAAAACCTCTCTATCTCCCATATACACAATGAAAAACCCAAAGTGCTAAATTTTGTGCCTATCTTTCCCCATTATATATTTTCAATTCTGATCTTTGAAGCCCAAACCTAAAGCCAACATCCAACAAACCATCAATAAATCAAACTTCTATATAGTAATAAATAGCCTAAAATATATCATAAACAAAGCTAGATCAAATAGAGAAAGCCCTCTCTAAGTCTTGGAGGGCTATATCCAGGACTCCAAGTGGTTTGATGTTACCTCAATGATTGCCTCCACAACCTTGGGCAAATTATAGAGTGCTAACATAGTGGAGACCATACTGGGGACAAGCTTTCAGGTTCTCCAGAAAAGTATATCAGGTTCAGATTTGACTTTTGATGGTGAACAAAATCCAAACATGGGAAGGTTGTATCATTCACCTGGCGATTCCATTGACTGTAGAATTCAGAAACATAGATTCACTGGAAAATCCACTGGCTCAAGATGGGATCCATTGCAAGAAGGTATGCTCCTTTAAAACGATACCACATTCAAGGATTTCCAAATCAAATGCCTAAGGTAAATTGGAAAAGAAATTTGCCTATGTTTAAAGATGAAGATGGTGATGATGTTGCTCTACATATGGTGAGATTTCATATGCATGCACGCAAGATGAAAGTTCAATTTCCTGAAGATTGTCTCTTAAATATGTTCATGGCTACTCTAGAAGGAAAAGCACGGTCTTGGTATGAAAGATTGCCTCCTACTTGTATTTATTCTCTCAAGGGTTTTCACTCGATATTTTTTGAGAAGTATAGAGAGGCCTATCCTTCTTTGCTTTTAATTGAGGATTGTTGTGATCACTTTGAGAATTTTATTCAAGAGTTGGAAAGTGTTTATGGTGATGAAGAGTTTATGGATGATGATCTCTTGGAGGATTTCAATGAAAACCTTTTTCAACACCATGAGAGGATCATGGATTCTACCCTGGATGATAGTGAAATTGAACATAATCCTAATGATGACAGTTATCTTACATCCTCTAAAATAGATGATAATTTGAAATAGTCTAGCCATTCTTTTAATAAACAATACATATATGAGGATGGTCATTTCGGCTGTTCTTTATTCATTGATGGAGATCAAAATTCTAAGTTTATTTGCATAGAAACTTCAAAGAATAATGTTTCATCCATTCAGTTCAACAATAGTGTTCACCGGGTTTGTTCCTTTGAGCCTGAAAAACATTTCCAACAGTTTTCAAATGATCGAGACTGGGATGAGGAGAATGGATCAGTTTGTTCTTCACATAATTAATTCTCCCAGTGTTCATCTCATGAAGAAGAGAAAATTGTTTTAGATTCCTTGGATGATATTTGTGTAGTTGCCTCAAATGGAGATTTTCAAGAACATGTTATTCTTTTACCTGATGTACTTGACAATATTGATGAACAGATTGTATCCATGTCTTTTGAAGATAGTCTTCAGTAGTTGAAAGACCGTACCCTTCCTCTTGCTAATCATCAAACAAAGGTAATTGATTACGTTGTTGGCCCTTGACCACGTTTTGAGGATTCTTGGTCATGTTTGACCTAATTTTGGGTCTTCCATAGGCTATCGAAGGTAGAGTGCAAGACAAAGTGGAGATCACAGAATCTTGGCCCCTTTTAGGACCCTTTTTGGGATGTGGTATTATGTACTGGGTATGGGAATGTCGGCCCATGGGTTCACCCATGCTTAGGCCTATTTTGTATGTATAAATAGATACTAGGCGATGTAGTGAGGATATAGAGAAACAAATGGCTAAGTGTTAGAGTTGGATTTGTGTGATCAAGAGTTGTAAGTTCTTTGGTGCATAATTTGTGAGACTTGCAGAGCTAAGTGCAAGTCATTGTAAGATACTGTGGAAGGTTGCGCGCTTAGATCTACTAAGGCAAGGAGGATATAGCGAGCTGCGCATATCTCTTATCCTCTACGGAGTAGGGTTTTTGAGGCTTTGTGCATGTAACTGATTGAAAGAAGATAATAGAAGAGAAGAAGAGTTGGTGGACGTAGCCCCAGGGTGGGGGTGAACCACGTATATGTTGTATTTATTTGCTTGGTGCAATGTATTGATGTGTTTCTGTGTGATTTTCTAAGTGTTTTATGAATGTTAGATAGATTTGTTGTTGCTTTGTGCTTAATAAGGTGAATGAATGCTAGATCTGACCTATGTGAGTATGCTTAGTGCTTGAATCTGTTGGATCTAATGACTTCCTTTCATGCTAAGTGTTATTAGATGTCAGATCTAGTTAAATACTACAATGCTCTGTAATTGTGGTTTGTCTACACTATTACTAACAACTAAATATTGATGAATATTGACTGTTAACTGCTCTATTAAGTGTCTGAATCACAGATCTATGTCCCAGCTAAGGTTGTAGACATCTAAGTCCTACAACCACCCCTGCCTCTACCTCGGGTGAGACTTCATCTGCTTCGCAGGTGTTGCCGAAAGGGCCGGTAGTTAGGGTTTTGTTGGTGCGTTGTTGTAGCGTTGAACCCTGGGTTTTACCCTATGCCAACAAATGTTTTTGTTGCCAGGACATGAAACTGTGATTACTGGGAACTGAGGAAGAAGAATCTTTGTGCGAAGATCTAACCTGAAACTGTGATTGCCGGGAACTGAGGAAAAATAAGCTTTGTGCAAAGACCGGACCTGAAATTATGAGAGCTATGTGCGTAGATCTATCGCTCTAGTGCGTAGAATTCTGCGAAGCTCTGTGCTAAAGAAAGAAGTATGATCTGAAGAAAAGAGGTAAGATCTGAACGCTTTGTGCTCTAAAAAAGGTAAGAGTAGTGAAAATTTTTAGATCTAGAAGCCTTGTGCTCTGTGCAAGTAAAATAAGTGGAAATTTTGTTTCTAGAGTATGGATCTAAGTATGTTTGATAAGATTTTTCCTAGCTTGAAAATTAGGGAACTGATAGATGAAAGAAGATTTGATATGAGTAGATATGATAAGAATAGTGAAAGATATGTTATACTTATGCATAGAGAGAATGTTTGGACTAACATATGGATGCATGATCCTAGAAATAATTTTTTGTAGGTTAGCTATCATGATCCTAGCGCGTAGTACAGGAGAGGTTGGGGATCAATTAAAAGAAAGAGAGGATTAACCCTTTGTTACAGTTGCATAAGATCGGGACATCTGGCTAAGGAATGCCCTGGAAAGAGACCTAGTTGCCTCTATTGCAAATCTCTAGACCATGAAGTATTGGATTTCCCTAGAATGATTGCTAAGGTTGAAAGAATGAATATGAACAAAGAAAACCCTAAGGCAGATCTAGAAACTGATATTATGATAGAACCCCAGAAAGGATCAGAGAAAGTATTACTATAGATGCAAGGAAACCCTGAATGATCACCGACATGTCACTTTATCAGAGGTATTTAAAGAAAAAGGAGTACATTGAAGCAAGAATAAGAGACTTTAACATTGACTGTGTTCTGGATGAGGAAACACAGGTGAATATCATGACTTAAAGAACTTGGAAAATTCTAGGAAAGCCTGCTATGATTCCTTCATTGGGAGGAATAGGATTATTTAGAGGAAAGATGATAACCCTATGTGGAAGACATACCAGGATATCTATGAGTGCTCATGGAACTTCGACAGACGAAGAATTTGAAGTTGTTAAATTTATTGAGAACAACACTCCATTTTATATGTTATTAGGAAAACCTTGGATTGAAAAAGATCAGGCCAGAAGAAAAGAAGAGGAAATCCTAGAGAAGAAGAAGAAAGAGTTAAAAGATTTCATGACTAGGAGGATTGGACATTTGATTGAAGAACATGAGAACCTGACGAAGTTATTTCCAACCATAGATTTGGATATCGAAGTTGGAAGAATATTAGAATACCCACAGAATACTGAAGTACCTATTCCATATACAGATGAAGTATTACCTTTGATTTCTATGAAGGAACCTCAACAACGCGAAGTTACTTTGCCGAAATAAGATAAGAATCAGAATGGAAAAAGGAATTTCGAGATGAAGCTCACTGGAAAGAAGGCTGTAAAACTAAGTAGGAAGAGAGATAAGATTGAAAAGTTACAAAAGGTTCCTAAGGGAACTTCGCAGAAGGAAAATTTTCAAAATTGGAGATTCACCAGAATATCATAACAACGTCACATGGCACTTCGCCATGGCGAAGAAATATAGCCATTATAGACAGTATAACCATTCGACCGATAGCCCGAACAGGTAGAAAGACATTTATGGTTAGAAATTTTTCCACCAGACTGTTGGGACTGTGCCACAATAGACATAACTAAGTTAATGAAGGCTTCTCTCCCATTGCAAGAGATTCATTGCTGAGTTATCTATTTATCCCGTCATTCCACGCAACGAGAACACTTTTTCCAATCGTGACTATCGGAGCTCACAACATAGTTGATTTCGCACAGTGACCACTGCATTAGTGCCATCTATCCCATTGCATTGAACAGTTACTCTTCGAACCCAATACATTCAACCACGAGCGTGCATGTTGAACGAGCTTAGCACTACAGAGAAAATTGTCGAAGAATTTATTATTGACATAATGAATGAAAGGGTAATGTCTGAAAGAGAGATGTTTGCAAGTATTAAAGTGTCATCGGCGATAGGAATGTGAGCCTCTCCGTCGACTTCTCGCGGAGCCAAATCATCCCGACCATCAGCAGAAAAGAGAACCAAACACATAGATGACCTAGCTAATGCGAAGCTAATCCTGTCCATATTGTCAGATTACATCCCACCTCTAGCCGAAGTAGTGAGTCGAGATAGTGTGCCAAGAGAATTTGAGTACACCATGATTACTGTGTACCTCCCGAAGGGGATACACGGAGTTCGCACACAACAAGATAATATCACAACATTGAAGTTCAGTGACTTCAACCTCGGAGACCGCAAAAACTACAGCATGCTTGCCCCATATAAGTACCTAACCAAGACAAAGGGGAAGAACTCAAAGTTAATCCCTCAGCCATGGAGGATGAACCTCGCGCAGTCCACTCTATTAAATGTCATGAATATCCCACACTTCGGAAGGCACCAGGAAGTCAACGCATGTGTCAAGCTGCTACTATCATGTTACCATGGCAGTTACTTATGGCTAGACCAACGGATTATAGTTGACCGGACGTTGATCCATAGGATCACGGGATTAAGTATGCAAGGAACTAATCCGTAGGAGTTTTATCCAGGAAAAGCCACCGACCGCACGCTAGCACAGAAAATCAAGGATACATATGGCGATGTCGAAAAGGGAATGTGAGGCTACAAGGTAGCCTCCATCCATAATGGCGTAGTGTGCCTCGCCTATCAGTTAATTGCGGGAAAGTTAGTAAGGAAGAACAGACCTACGTAGGTCACAGGCTTTGTTCTTGACCTCGCAGGAAAGTGCGTAGAAGGTTTATAGATGAACTAGGTGAAGTACATGTTGAATCAACTGGAGCTAGATTGTCGTGAATCCTAGGATCAAGGCTACGAGTTCCATTTCACATGGCTCCTGATCCTTATCGCCTTTGTTTCCTGGGAGATGCCAGAAGGTGTGACCTTCCTAGATATTTAACCATTTGATTCGTTTGCTGCAAATTTTGCTACCCTTTGGTACTCGAGTGATATGAACAAACAGTGGCAGTCGAACGGTGTTTTTCATACGTACTACCTTTAGTTGAAGAGATCCATAGAAGCAGAACCTCGCATGACTCCAAACATATTACATATATTCCAACCTCTGATGAAGTACTATGCAGATCGACACTTCATCTACCTTACAGTGTGAGCCAATGAACATAAGGAGCAATTGCAGTCATACTACAAGCTCACGGAAGAGGATCTTGAGGAGATCACTAAGGACTGGTTGACAAACCTCCTTATTTTTGCAGATCCTGCAAGGATGTCCGACCCTAACAGCCCAGAAACTATGCATGATACACCCAGACCCAGTAAAACGAAGAAGAATGAAGAAGTACAAGAATTAAGCAGTGCCTCAAGAAAGATTTCTTCAGTATCACTTGACCGAGGGGGTGATGACGAATTAGAAGACATAAATGGTATAGGATTTGAACAGAAGAAAGGTGAAGTAACACCGCCGAGAGATGAGACCGATCTCCTGAAGAAGAGGAAGGTTTCTCCCCTGAAACCTTCTTCCTGGAAGAAATCAAAAGCCATCGTGACCAAGATGAATACTATGCTTACTACCGATGATTTTGATTTCATCATTGTAGCGCTAAACGACGCCTCCCTAAAAATTGCAGAGAAACAAGAATATAAGAAAGAGGAAATGTATGATAGACTTAAGGTTTAGTTCTGAGGGGTACAACAGGCCCTTCAGTCCATCCGCCCAATGTCCACTGTGCTCTTGTCATCAAGAGAACCAGAGTTGGGGGATGAGTTAGCCCAACTCTGTCGATTAGTTGATGCGGTCGAAGCTCATCTTCGTCACACACAAGAAGAAGTAGAACAAGTTACCCAGACCTTGAAGCAAGTACAAGGAAACATTGTAAAACAACACAGAATTGCAGAACATGAGAAGGTTTCTCTCCACGCCAAGTTTGACGAAGAGAAATCACAAATGCACCAAGAGAAAGAAAAGTTGCTCGCAGGGAAACTCGAAGTAAAAGAATCAGTCACCAGGGCACTTCGCTCTGTGACAGGATTAGAGCCACAGGAAGAGGACCCAATTGAGCATCAAGTAGATTAGCTCGCGGAAGACATCCAACAACTATAACAAAGAATAACAGAGCTAGAGCTCCTCATAGTGCCCAACACTCCATAGGATGTAAGAGATCAAAGAGAATAAATTGCACGAAGCACAATTGAGAGAATAAAGGCCCTTTCCATGGAATGCAAGAAACTCAATGATCATAGTGCCCAAACCTACGAGAAACTCACTGAGGATCCAGAACTAAAGGCACTGGAGTCGCAGCTCCAAGAGGTGAAGTATCAAGCAGAAACATTACAGGCGCAGTTGAATCCCCTGTTAGCTGTGGAAAGAATGAAGCGATCCCAAGAGCAACACACTGCCCAACATCAGTTACATAATATTAAGAGAAGAGTTATGGAAGTAACTCAGAGGCTCCAACCTGTATAGAACGAGGCTTACCAACTGTTCCCAGAAATCAAAGGTCGAGGAGAAGAACTGGAGCAAGTTGTCACTACAGTTGAACAACGCCTCGAAGTACCTGTCAACGAAGAATTCATACAAGATTTCACTGAATAGAAGGTCGTAGCACAACAACATGTCGAAGTAGCTCGAGCCGAGATCAAGGATTTTGAAGCCATAATAGTCATATTAGAGTGACTCGGGACGAGTCATAGGTAAGTGTTGGGGTCCTGTTGGCCCTTGACCAAGTTTTGAGAATTCTTGGTCATGTTTGACCTAATTTTCAGACTTTGACAGGCTGTCGAAGGTGGAGCGCAAGAAGAAATGGAGATCACAGGATCTCGGCCCCTTTTAGAGCCCTTTTTAGGATTTGGGATTATGTAACGGGTATGGGAATGTCGGCCCATGGGTTCACCCATGCTTAGGCCTACTTTGTATGTATAAATAGATGTTAGGCGATGTAGTGAGGATATAGTGAAACAAATAGCTGAGTGCTAGAGTTGGATCTGTGTGATCAAGAGTTGTAAGTGCTTTGGTGCATACTATGTTAGACTTGCAGAGCTAAGCGCAAGTCATTGTAAGAGACTGTGGAAGGTTGCGTGCTAAGATCTACTCAAGGAAGGAGGATCTAGTGAGTTGTGCATATCTCCTGTCATCTGTGGAGTAGGGTTTTTGAGGCTCTGTGCATGTAACTGATTGACAGAAGATAATAGAAGAGAATAAGAGTTGGTGGACATAGCCCCAGTGTGGGGGTKAACCACATATATGTTGTGTTGCTCTGCTTSGTGCAATGTATTGATTTGTTTCTGTGTGATTTTCTTAGTTCTTTATGAATGTTAGATAGATCTGTTGTTGCTTTRTGCTTAATAAGGTGAATGAATGCTAGATCTGACCTATGTGAGTATGCTTAGTGCTTGAATCTGTTGGATMTAATGASTTCCTTTCATGCTAAGTGTTATTAGATGTYRGATCTAGTTAAATACTACRATGCTCWGTAATWGKGRTTTGTCTRCRYTRTTACTAASAACTRAATATTGATGAATATTGACTGCTAASTKCTCTATTAAGTGTCCAAATCATAGATCTGTGTCCCAGCTAAGGTTGTAGACATMTGATTCCTGCAACCACCCCTGCCTCTACCTCGGGTGAGACTTCATTTGCTTCGCAGTTGTTGCCGAAAGGGTCGGTAGTTAGGGTTTTGTTGGTGCGTTGTTGTAGCGTTGAACCCTGGGTCTACCCCTGTGCCAACATATGTTTTTGCATATTTTTTTGTTGGCATGTTGGAACCATTAAAAGAAGAAATGTTTTTGTTCCCTCCAAGTCAACAAGAGGTAACTTGTCATGTTTTTCATGATCCTTTGGGTAATCTGTTGAAAGTATTAGGAAAGGAGGAGTTTGTTTTGTTTACCAACACAAGTTTTGGAATTAAGTTTCATTTTGGATGGCCAACATTTATATCATTATGTCTATTTAAAGAGGATTTGAGCAGAATTTCAGTGAGTGGCCATCTCCATGCTTGGATTTATTGGAAATATCATATCATTTGAATGAGCAGGTTGTGGATCAGCTAGTATAGATAACCGTTTGAATAAGCTCATTCATTTGAGCATCTTTTTCATCAGTGTGTGGTTTCCAGTAGAGTTTGCAGTTGACAGTGTATAGTTAAGTGTTCAGTTTAATTTGAGTCAGTTTAAAGATTGTAGTTGCAGTAACTCCATGGCCCAATGGATAAGGCATTGGTCTACGTGCTCAGAGTTCTATGGTTCTTAACACCTCTCGAAAGAGATTCCATCCCCAAGTGGAGCCTATGTTGGGGTCCTATAATCATAGGTGACTTGATTCTTCAGCTATCTATTTGGCATCGCTCTCATGATGAAGACATTTGGCTTGTTGGGCTCGGTTGATTTCATTTTTTCCTTGCATCCATTTCGTTTGATCCTTCATCACCTTGCTGCATCCTTCATACACCTCTGCACCACTCACTCCCTTGTCCATTTATCCCATTGGCTACATCTCGCCCACCACTCATCCCTGCATGAACAAAGTTAGATAACCATAGGATAATAAAATATTAATTAGTTTAATAACTATTTAAGTTAATAGTGTAAATATTAATTAGTAGGTTAGTAGTTAGATTAGTTTAATAAAGTAATTAATAATAAATAAATAATTAGATTAATTGATAGTGTTAGTAATTAGTAATTAGGTTAATGATTTTAGGTAAAAAATGAGGTTAGTGTAATAATATATTAGAATTAAACATTAATTAAAAATCAAAATACAATTAAAAGAAAAAAACAATTAAAAAATAAAATAATAAGAAACATATAAATAATAAATATAAAACATAAAATAAAAAACAATAATATAAAACATAAAATAAAAACAAAAAAAACATAATACATATAATAAAAACAAAAACAAAAACAAAAAAAAAACGAATTAAAAAAAATAAAAAAATTAAAAACTATATCCTAAAGTTCTAACACCCACGTCCTTTCCCCATATATTGAACCCCCCTTACGTCACTCAACCAAAAGGGGGTCTGATATGAAAAACTACAATAGAAACTTGTTACCATAAGGTGAACTTGGACCCCCCTAATACCACTTACCACCCTAGGGGGTCCGAAATACCACCTTTCTCCTCCAAAACCGCCTTCCCAAAAAAAAAAACTATTTTTTGGCACAGTTCAACATATCATCTTCAAAAGAGAATAGCAGGAAAACATGAATGGATTTTGAAAATCTGAGAGAGGTTTTTGTTCAAAACGGGTAGAATAACAATAACCTCTACATAATTTACATAGGTGTCATAATTTGGGAGAATCAAATCCATCTCTGAGCCCTATTTTTCAAGCTTCCATTTTTTCTTGTTTTGGTCATGATCTTGTGACAAATGTTTTGTAAATATGAAGATGAATTTAGAAAAACCGAAAGAGGTTTGTGTTAAATATAGGCTCATATACAATAAAATATTTTAGTTTTTTCATAGCTATCATATTTTGGGAGATACAGATGACTGAGTTGACCCTTATTTTCAGTAGTTCAACCCACCTTTCATGGCAGATAGTTCAAAATTTTCAGGGATTTGTTCCTATTTTTGGCCGGTTTGTTGAATTCGACCTCCTGAGCTCGGGGGAGAGTATTTTCTATAAATTTTTGTAATGTAAATGTGTTAAATGTTGGATGCTGTGGAATTGAACTTTGAGAACACTATTGTAAAAGAAAACTTGGTTGGACCTTATAGACATAATTTGCAGCTAATATTTTGGGATTCTTGTGGTATGTGATTTAGCAATGTTTTTCTTCTATGATCATATGTTTGAATGTATTTTTCCTTTCCATTACATTTCCATGTTTCATGTGATTGATTTCTTAGGTGATAAATATAATTCATTACTTCAATGCTCTGTTTTGGATAAGCTTCACATTTATGTTCATTTTCTTCTGATATAAACGAATTCATGAGACCATGCTCGTTTTGAAAACCTCTCTATCTCTCGTATACACAATGAAAAACCAAAAGTGCTAAAGTGTGTGCCTATCTTTCCCCATTATATCTTTGCAAGTATGATCTTTGAAGCCCAAACCTAAAGCCAACATCCAACAAACCATCAATAAATCAAAACCGCTATACAGTAATAACTAGCCTAAAATATATCATAAACAAAGCTAGATCAGATAGAGAGAGCCCTCTCTAAGTCTTGGAGGGCTATATCTAAGACTCCAAGTGGTTTTATGTTACTTCGGTGATTGCCTCCACAGCCTTGGGAAAATTACAGAGTGCTAACAGAACCCATCGACCATATTCTTCAGTTGAGCACGCAGTTCTACTAGGAAAGTTACTTAGTTGCATTAATAAAAAGAAACTACAGGGACTACTGATCCAGATTATTTTCGGCACGAAATGAGATCGGAGATATAATAAAGGAATGCACAGAGATATCGCAGATATTCAATAATATAACAGAAATGTATTGGAGATGCAACCATAAACATAGATATACAGTAATACATGATTTCTATTAATGAAAGAAATGTACAGAGACTGTAAAAATACAGAGTGAAAGACTCGCTAGAATGGTGGCATCTTATCTCTTAGAAGAGATGTGACGGCTACTCGCATTCGCAACAAGATGATTACAATGAGGCTCTGAAGGCCCTTTTACAATAAACAGGAATGCCAAAAGTCCTAGACATGACAAAAACATAACCCTAGGAGATGAAGCACCAAAAGTCATGTGGGCCCCGTTTCGGTAAGTTATGTTGACGGGCAAAATTGAACGCTCGCCAACTGGAAGAGTGGATATGGTTCGGGGTTGTCTAAATAACCCAAGTCGTTTGGGATAACCCACCCTGACGGGTTTAGCGGCTCCGTTGGCTGATCTAAGTCCTAGAAAAACAAAAGAAAACTACTCTAAATGAACTAATCTAAATAAAAACAACAATTAAAAAAAACCAATAAATAAATCTGAACTACTAATATATACAATTTGCTATCTAATACTATAATAACTCTACGAAATTTAACATTCAACTATCAAAAAAATTAAATCTTAATCACAAATGTACAACATTTACAAATTACAGATTTAAATGAAAACCTACAAAAATCATTTGTAAACTGTCCTAAGACAGCAAAACTATTGTTTTTTATTTTTATAATTTTATGAGAAAGAAATAAACTGAAAAACTATCTAAGCTAAGCAACTAAAATAATAATTCTAACTAAGAACCTAAACTATATATATATCTAACTAAACTACTTAAATTATACTAACAAATTAACTATTAAACAAAATATAGCAAACTGACCTGAAGTAACGCTTCAGGTTTGTCTTGTGTATGATGGTCGATTCAGCTGTTTGGTGGGAGGAAACCCGCACCAGATTCTCCACGAGCTTCTCRTAAACGGAAAGTTGTTGTGCTCTTCAAATATAAATAACAGGACAAACAAGACATAAAAATTACATCAATCTTATAATTTACAAATCGTCGTAGCTAGATAAATCTCTGTGCAAAGACTTGTACAAAGTGATTCATTTAACGAAAAAGGTAAACCTGTAATTCATTAAACTGAAGCAAACTAATTGCTGTATTTTTAAATAAGAGAGATCAGACATGGACAACATGTAAATCAAATCACATCAACATGCAATGAATCATGATAGTTAAAGTAGTCGATAATTAATTGCAAACTGATATGCAGAAAACTTGAAACAAAAGTTTGATATATTGAAAGCGAAAGTTGTTACAAGACATCAAATTTCATCTCAGTCTGAATCATAAATCCATATTCTGGTTCTCTCCACAGTGATCATGGTTTATTAAAAAAAAAATGAAACCTATGGTATTCAATCAATGAAACCTATGGTAAGTCGACCAAACATTTGCGCGAGAAAAGTTTTATCATAGCTTTAAAACCAAACAATGAATCAAAATCAATACCAAGGGTTCGATCATATGAAATATATGTTGTGTGAAATGATTTATACCAAGGGTATAACCACAACGCCAATCATTTTCATGAAACCAATGTGTCAAGGGAATCGATCAAAGACTAGAGAAATCAAACCATCAATAAACCGACGATTGAATCACAATCCTTAACAAATCATATTAACAATTAAAGAATGTCAAATGAATAAAGATCTTGGAGTCTTGTCGACTGTATAATCATAATCAAATTGGAAACGCAATGGGCATATCGACAAGAATGATCACAACAATCCAGTGATGATTTTAATGTGACTTCGAAAACCAATTTTTCACGCTTGCAGTCATGAAAACAAGAACAAAGGTAAGTGTGCAAATAGCGCAAAAATAATAGTGTCGTTTTATTCAAGGATTGCGACGAAAATCAAGGTTTGCAAAATACTGGCGTAGGCATCTTATAAGGACAGTAGAAAAATGCGAATTGGCTGCCAACAATGGAGACACACTGGTAGAAGCAGTTATCTCTGCCAAAAAGAACAAATTCAAATTAGGATAATGAGAAAAATTCTAACTCAAAAATAACAACCAGAAAAATCATGTAAACATCTTCATTAACCACATATTCCAGTAGTGTTTAAAGGATGAAAACTGATAACAGTCTTAAGACAAGCGAGCCACGATATTAAAGATAAAATCTTCAATACTGTTGACAGAGCCACTGCTGCCAGCAGGCATCCATAGCCTCGACAGGGTTGCCATTTAACCCACTCTGATATCTATATCTTGCCCAAAAGTTCCAGATCATAATAAAGGACATGTTAAGGTTAAGAGGTTTCTTACTTACGAATTTTCATATACCCGACATTGCTTTGCTGCCAGCGGGCCTGTTCAGTACCCCGGCGAAGTTGTCTTGGCATCATGCATGCATTTACCCGCTGCCAGCAGACCTGTTCAGCATCCCGACGGGTTTACAAGCACTTCCCACAACTCTTTTAATGATTTATTTTGTTTTTTAACAATATATAGTCGAGCGGGGTGACGCTAAAAATTATGATATTTTAACATATTTTTTACAGACCTCATCAGAATTTTTCAGAACTGTCCTTTATTAAGATCCAGAGATGTTTCATTTACAGAACCAACTTTCTCAGGTAGGGAGACATCTTCTGAGTTATTCCCTTAAGGAATAGGGACAGCGTAAAAAGATAATAGATGATTGTGACAGGCTTCACTTAGAGATTGAAATCAGTTAACTTCTTTCAAACAACAAACTTTTTTCCAACACAGATGTAAATTTCAGAAGTATACAATTGATGTTTATACAATTTTTTAGCAGTCATTTCAGTGAAGGAATTTTCTGTTTTCTTTGTCTGAATATTTCAGCATGCAGGTATGTGTAAAAACAAAAATTGATAAGCGCAGAGGAGAAATCGAAAACAAAGTAGCAAAAGAAAAGAAAAATATGTACATAATATACAAGGGTTGTCATCAAGCGAAGTATCTTTTCAGGGCTTGGCCATTCACCGGATAGGTGTCAGGCTATCCTTCTAGATTCTACAATTGGAAAGAGCTGGGACCCAACTTCTCAGCAACTAAAAACGGTCCAAGCCATAAGTTTTGAAATTCCGTGTGCTCTCCCTTTCCCTCATGCAGTTTGTCCCATTTTAGGACGAGATCACCTACTTCGAAGTTCCTATCAGAGGTAGAGTTGGAATCAAACCATCTTTTAACCAATAGTTGATGCTGATCTAACTTACGTTTAGCTTGGGCTCTTACCTCTTCCAGCTTCATCAGAGTGTTAATTCGTTTTTCCAAAGGGGGACAATCTTCTTCTTGAATTTTCTGCGATAGCTGTAGTGAAGGAAGAAGAATGTGTGGTGGCAGAATTGCTTCTCTGCCATAAACAAGAAAGAAAGGAGAGTTACCTATAGCAGATTTTGGGGTTACCCTATCAGCCCAAATTGCGTTTAACAGTGCATTATGCCAGTTTTTGTGATTTTCAGCGACCGTTCTCTTGATGATTTTAATCAAGTTCTTATTTGTCAATTCTGCCAATCCGTTGCCCTGGGGGTAATAGCTAGCAGAATACTTCAATTTAATTCCTTTTTCCAAACAGAACTTGCTCATCTCAAGAGAGGAAAAGTAAGAAGCGTTATCAAATACTAAACAATCAGGGATACCAAAACAAGTGATAACATTCAAAATTAAAAAGGCATTTACCTGACTGGTATTCACAGTTCTTAATGTGGCAGCTTCAAACCACCTGGTAAAGTAATCTGTGGATGTTATGATAAACTTATGTTGCTGAGAGGATGGGGGGTTGATTGGACCTATGATATCAAGGTCCCACTGCTGAAAAGGAGATTCTACTGAAACGGGCTGCAAAGGAAAGGTTGGTTTCTGTAACCGCCCTGACGCTTTCTGACAAATAGTACACTTATGACACAAGGCATGGGCGTCTCTAAAAAGCGTGGGCCAGTAATAAACAACTCTCAAAACCTTATGGGCAGTGGTGTCACCACCAAAATGACCACCAGCTTCTCCTGCATGCAACTCTAGTAAGACCTTTTCTGCTTCGTCTTTCTCAAGACAGCGCATTAGTACGCCATCAAAATTTTGACAAAACAGAATACCATTAACCAAATGAAAGGAGGCAGAATTTAATCTCAACTCTCTTATTTTAGTGGGATCCAGGTGACGGGGGGCTGACCCATGTTCAAGACATAATTTTATATCGTCATACCAAGGACTGACAGAGTTTTGTGCACAACAGATTACATTTTGATTGTGCTGTCCTAGGTTTGACATATCGTTTTCTTCTTGTTGTCTTGCGGCTGAGTCAGCAACTAACTTGCATAACCATTGGCCTCTCACTATTTGAGCTAGGGTAATTTCTAAGTCGTACTCTGGCAAGGAAGTGACCCAGTTAGCCCTCTTTTCTCCTAGTTCTTTCTGCACTAACAAGTTCCTGACGGTTGGGTAAGGAACAATAAATTTCATCCTAGATTTCAAGAGATAAGACCGGAAATGCTTGACTGCTTTGAAAACAGCGTAGGATTGTTGATATACCACTGGGTAATTAAGTTCTGTGCCTTTGAAAGCAAATCTCATAAAGGCAATGGGTACTTCATTGTTTTCGGTGTTCTTTTGAGTTAGGACAGCGGCGTAGGAACGGTCAGAAGAAAAAGTGTAGAGCGTGAAGTCTTAGGAAAAGTCGGGGCTCATGAGAGAAGGATCATCTATTATGGCCTTCTTTATTGCATTAAAAGCTTGATTTTCTAAGGGTCCCCAATGATAATGGGTGTCTTTCTTAATTAGATTCTGTAAAGGTCTGACTATTTCGGAGAAACTGGGGGCGAATCTCCTGACGAGGTTTATCTGGCCTAAGAAAGACTGCATAGATTTTTTGGATGTAGGAGGGGGGAGTTTCGAGATGACTTGAGTCCTTTCGGGGTCGATAATCATCCCTTTGCTCGACACAATAAATCCTAAGAGTTTACCCTGTTCTACTGCAAAGATGGATTTTTTAGGATTCAAGGAAATGTCGTATTTACGACATCGTTGTAGAATGACTCGTAAATGAGCTAGATGATCGGTTTTGTTTTTAGAAAATACAGTCACATCATCTAAGTAAACTATGACGGACTGATTGATTAAGCCTCGGAAAGTGATGTCCATCGCTCTCTGGAAAGTGGCACTGGCATTAATCAATCCAAAGGGCATTTTCTTGTAAGCATAGGTGCCCCATGGGGTGCGGAAGGTAGTTTTAAGTTGGTCTGGTGGAGACATCAGGACTTGGTTGTACCCCGAGAAACCATCCAGTAAGGATAGCCTCTTAGAACCAGATACCTGTTGAAGGATCTGTTCCATGGGTGGGACAGGATAGTTGTCTTTATCAGACGCTCTATTAAGGTTTCAGAAATCGAYGCATAGTCGGATTTCCCCACTTTTCTTCCGAACAGGGACAAGGTTAGAAACCCATTGAGTGTGCCTAACAGGGAAAATAATCTTAGCATTTAGGAGTTTATTTAATTCTTTTTTGACGGTCGGTTCAAGCTTAGGGTGCATTTTTCTCAWTTTTTGTTGAAAGGGCAAGGTTTGGGGTTTCATAGGATATGTCCTTAGGATATGTCCTTAGTTTGAACAATTTAATATGCAGAGACAGACAGTGGATAGAATATCTTACCTGTCTAACCACGATTTCGGAATCGCCAAAGACAGTTAAGTTTTGAATATTCATATCTAAATCTTTTCTGAGACCCTGCAGTAAAGCCTCATATTTTGTTGTGTTATTAGTACATTCAAATTCTAACCTACATGCAATCAATGTTTTGTTACCTGCCGGATCGATAATATTGCAGCCTGCACCAGCTCCTTCTTTGGACTTTGACTCGTCAAAATAAAGAGACCAAATTTGATTTTTATCAGGTGCATGAGATCGTTGTGTAGAAGCTACTGCCTGCATGTATGCTACAATCTCGGACTGTTGTTCTGGGTTGGTGATAGTTGAAGCCTTGGCCATGAAATTGCCGAAAAAGGTATCCATCCCTTGTACTTCGGGTGAATCAGCAGAAGGTGTAAATGGTTCGTTGGGATCGTTCAAATCTGTGACCGTGAACTTAAGGTAGTGTTCACGATTTACCTTGATCTTGTTGGGCTTGTCGTTCTCTGGAAGCCATAGGTGAGACCAATCTGTCGCGAAATAGCCATGTAGCTGCTCCGACCAGTCCCTGCTTAAAAACAGACCATACACTTCTGGAATATCCACAACAATAATATCAATGACTTGATGAACTTTGGGGTTAGACGATAATCTTATAAGCACATTCCTTAGTTCGCCTATAACTTTAACATTGGTTCGATTAAGTTGTATGATTTTTAAGGTGGAGGGTTCAACTTCGGCATTAATCTTCTGGCACATAGACCATGGCATCACATTGGATGACGCTCCCGAGTCTACCATACAATTTTGCACGTTTCTATTAAAGATTTCGAAAGTTAACAAAAATGGAGGTACATTTCTGCAAGTGCTAAGGGTGGTAGTTTGTGGCTTTTTGCTCGCAGTTTCTAAAGATACTTTATCTACATTGTTTACATTATTTACATTATTTACAGGAAGGCTTCCTTTATCATGAGGATCAGGATTATTCTTAGTGGAAGTCTTCTGAGGCACTTTGTTCTGAACAACCTTGTTTGAATTACCATTTTTACCATTTTCTGCGATATTTTGTAACATTTTTCGTAGCAGGAATGGAAATTTCAATAACTCATAAACATAAATGTTAGCCCTTAACTTTTTAATATCTTCAACTAAATCATAATCTAAGTTGATATTTACATGACTCTGTTTAGTTTCAGCTGGTTTAGATTTCTTTGGAGGCAAAGTTGTAGTGTTTTTCGAAGAAGGTTTGTTTGTTGTCTTACTCCTAGTATTATAGGGATGTACTGTCTCGAAGTTAGCTTGAAAGATGCTATCCGAGAAGTGTCCAAAAATATTTGGAGAAGACTCCTCTTCTTGAACTGTCTCTTGTTCAACTACCTCCTCAAGAATCTCAGGAGGCATCAAGTTATCCTGGGCTTCTAGAATCGTTTGAAGGGCATATTGCAGACTTTCTAGATTAAGGCCCTCGGTGGTTGGATTAGGTCGGTTGGTGGGAAAAGGCTTTCAGAACGGGGGCTTGTAAGGCCCTTTGCTCGAGGAAGCTTCTTCGTTCGTCCTTTTCAAATATATAACTTGATTTGACAGTTTTTGAACGACTTTAGTTAATTTTTCTAAATCAGAGCTTTCAGGTTGTATTTTACTCTGAGTAGGTCTAGGGAGGATTTCGATCTTCTTTTTGGAAGATGAACTAGTATTTGTTTCGTTGCTAGAAGTGTCTTTTAGACTAAGTATGTCTTTTTCAATCTGACTGGCCTCCTCTAAGGCTTCTAACAACATGGCTTTCTTAGATCATTTAATCCAAATAGCTATACTTTGATGCAAGGCTTTAGCATAGTATGCTATTATAAGATTCTCGGCAGGCATGGAATCCGTAGGGATTCGGTTTTTAAGTGTTAATAATCTTTGATTAAAGTCTTTAACTTTCTCTTTTGGGTTCATTCTTAAGTTGGAAAGCTCGATGACTAGGACTTCCAGAGGCTTATCGTCTCCGAACTTTTCCAAAAAGCATGACTCGAAATTTTCCCAAGACACGATGATATGGGGTTGTTGGGAAAAGTACCATGTAGAGGCATTGCCCTCGAAAGTATAGGGGAACAACCTACAAACTACATCTTCATGCTCGACATTGCGGAGTCTTATGGCTAACATAAACTTTTTAATGTGATCTTCAACGATCTGTTTTGAGTCAGGGTCAAACTTGGGAAGCCATTTCTCCGGATGTTTAGCTAAGGGATGTTGAGATCCAGGTACAGCTACAACATCCTGGTCGAGCCAAGGTCTAGCAGGATTGTTCTGGTTGGCCATTGGTGTAGTGGGTGTGGAAGGCTGAGAAGGGGAACTGCCTTCGTCAGAAGAGTCTTCTCCAGAAGAAGAAGGGGATGATGGAGGTGGTGAGGGTGGTATCCCAGATCCTCCTGCAGCAGGAGTGAGGATTGGATCTGTAGGGTTCACAGTGAGGTTAGTACCTCTGAGTTTCTCTCTGATATCATAGAAATCTAAAGGTTGGTCCAAAGGTCGATTTGGTTGCGTCAAACGGGCTAAGGCACTATGTGTTCTTATGAGAGATTGGCAAAAAATCTCTTGTATGTCACCACCTGTAGGATTTGGGGTTGTTGGCTCAACTGTGATTCGTGGATCGTCGTTTGATGTGGTTGTTGTTTGAGGGGGAATGTTGTCATTCGAATGACTTCTTGTCACTATAGGTGAGCGATTAGGTGGTGGAGGAGTCTTGCGACCACCTCGTGCCATTAATAAATTTCAGGCCCTCCTTCTAGCGCCATTTGTTGACGAGTGAAATTGAATGCTCGCCAACTGGAAGAGTGGATCCGGTCTGGGGTTGTCTAAATAACCCAAGCCGTTTGGGATATCCCACCCTGTCAGGTTTAGAAGCTCTGTTGGTCGATCTAATTCCTAGAAAAACAAAAGAAAACTACTCTAAATGAACTAATCTAAATAAAAACAAAAATTAAAACAAACTAATAAATAAATCTGAACTACTAATATATACAATTTGTTATCTAATACTATAATAACTCTACGAAATTTAACATTCAACTATCAACAAAATTAAATCTTAATCACAAATGTACAACATTTACAAATTACAGATTTAAATGAAAACCTGCAAAAATCATTTGTAAACTGTCCTAAGACAACAAAACTATTGTTTTTTATTTTTATAATTTTATGAGAAAGAAATAAACTGAAAAACTATCTAAGCTAAGCAACTAAAATAATAATTCTAACTAACAACCTAAACTATATATATATATATATATATATATATATATATCTAACTAAACTACTTAAATTATACTAACAAATTAACTATTAAACAAAATATAGCAAACTGACCTGAAGTAACGCTTCAGGTTTGTCCTGTGTATGATGGTCGATTTAGTTCTTTGGTGGGAGGAAACCCGCACTAGATTCTCCACAAGATTCTCATAAACAGAAAGCTGTTGTGCTCTTCAAATATAAATAACAGGACAAACAAGACATAAAAATTACAACAATCTTATAATTTACAAATCGTCGCAGCTAGATAAATCTGTGTTCAAAGACTTGTACAAAGTGATTCATTTAACGAAAAAGGTAAACCTGTAATTCATTAAACTGAAGCAAACTAATTGTTGTATTTTTAAATAAGAGAGATCAGACATGGAAAACATGTAAATCAAATCACATCAACATGCAATGAATCATGATAGCTAAAGTAGTCGATAATTAATTGCAAACTGATATGCAGAAAACTTGAAACAAAAGTTTGATATATTGAAAGCAAAAGCTATTACAAGACATCAACTTTCATCTGAGTCTGAATCATAAATCCATATTCTGGTTCTCTCCACAGTGATCATGGTTTATTACAAAAAAAATTGACAAGTATTTAAAGACTTCCCACAGGGTAAAACATCCCTGTGGGAATTATCAAAACAGTTTACAAAAATCTGAGGATAATATCCCAAATCTCTATTTCTGACTCAAGCTAACAACCTAAAACAAAACCATATCCAAAGTATATCCTAAATTGCCATAATATGCCCAATTGATCATTGTAATTCGTATACACCTGAAAGAAGACAAAAATAGACAAGTTTAGAGGATATTTTAATGATAAAATTGTCAAAAATCTAATTTTTAAGACTAGCTACAGAATCTTGCGATTTTGTAGCTAGTCTAATTTGGACACAGAATCGTTTCAAAACCAATTTGAATCTTAAAGAATTATATTCAAACTATTAAACAAATATTTGATTACTAATTAGAAACCAAACGAAACATTCAAATCGAAACTTGTATGCAAATTGAAACAAACTAAATCGTGGTCAACCGAATGGTAACATAGATGCATGCACTTTGTTCAATTTGTTATCACCAATTTGGGGTAAACAGAATCGCATTAGATAATTCAATAGTAATGAAATGATTTTCATGAACCAATTCCAATCGACACAAAATGTAACCGGTTAAACAAATCATGCATGCAATAGTTTATGTCACTTCAGCCATCAACAAAATCATTGTCGAATCCAAACGAAATCAACAGGATCGTTTCTCAAATTAATTGAACTATATTAAACATATACAAACGATCATGCTAATCGTGGCACGCAACAATCATTTGCAAATCAAATCAAACAGGAACGAATCGAAACAGTTTGGGGTCGACACAATCGTGATGAATCAACACAGCTCCACGATTTTAGCAAATTTGCACAGGTCGAATGTAATCAAAATCCAAACGAGAATATTGATTCAAATACAAAACAGAGTTGTTCATGGTAAATCGAAGTCAACGGGGTTGTTTTGAGTCTATTAGGAACAAACGAAACTAATCGAAATCAAACCAAATCGACTATCCTAAATCAGACGAACAAAATTGATTCCAAAAACAAACCAAACCGAATCAAAAACCAATCAATTGCTTATACTAAGCTGGGCACGAAAAAATCGCATAACCAAATCATAGCTACATTTGAGCTTAGTAAAATGAATCTACTATACAGGATCCACAACATAACCATTTTTTATGATCAAACTATAACAGAATCATTTCAAATGTATTAAAACAAACAGAGCTAATTTGAAAGCAAAACCGAATCCGTTATATTAATTCAAGCAAACTTACAAAGCAAAATTCATATTGAAATTCATACCTGGATAATCAGAAAACAACTCGGTAATGATAATTTGGAATTGACAAAGGCCGTTGCCGCTTTGACATTCCTGAAGACAATCGAACCGGTGGTTTTTTGTTTCTTGTCATTAGCTTGAAGCCTGTCTCTTTCTCTTGATAGCACTGTAACTTGGTCCTCTAACGATTTGATCTTTGATTGCAGCAAGGGAACGTTGGTGTAATAACGCTCTAGCCACACATTGCATTGGATGCATGATGTTTGCTTAGGCTTTGATATCACAGGCAAGGGTTTGTTTAAATCACCAGGGGTTTCATTATGCAGCTTTATTCCCGGGTAGTTAGGGTTGTTTTTGAGGTAAGGGGGTAAATTAGAGACATAGTCATAGGGTTTCTTAGAGCATAGTCCATGGGAATAGGGATACTCTTCAGCTAGGAAACGCTCGATATCGGAGTCCGAGTCCTCGCTCAGAACTATGGAATTTTGGTCGACGTTTGGCTTAAGTTTATTCCAGGCAAGTCTCGATATCAATCGAGCATTTTTCTTACCCCTACTGTCAACAGTAGGATTACCCTTGACTTTCTTACTCATAGGCTTCTTGACGGCCTCAGTCTTGTCTTTTGCGCATGGATTGGTTAGGGTATCGGGTAGGTCGATGTCAGGGAAATACGAGGGTTTGGAAGGGGGTAGAAGGATATGAAATGGCACGGCTGGCCCAGCCAAAGTCTCACTAACCACAGCCTTATCGATTTGAGCAGAATCTGGATTAGCAAAACCATTTCGAGATAGAAAGGCTTGCCAATTATCGCCATGAAGGCTCAAATGATGGACGATAATGAGTCTAATTAAGCCATGATGAAAAAGGCTGCTATCAGCCTTCTCGCGCTTGAATCTCTTAGACATCTTGTAAAGACTACGCAGGAAGTAATGCGGCATGTTTAAAGGATAGCCCATTAAATTCATCAATAACCGGAGGTGATACAGAAAAACCAAGCCATACCAAGATTCACAGGTCACAAATTGTTTCACAATTACCAAAATATCGTGCCACCTGGGTTTGAGGGTAGAAATAGGCATACCTTTATCACAGGAGACAACCTTCCTTGATACGAATAGTAATGGCCACGACACCTCATCAACTTATGAGTTTTTAAACCACCTTTGGCCTGTAGCCGACAATCATGTAGCAGAGCTTATGAATTCTTCATTCAACTCAAGTTGTATGTCACCGATTTTAGCCCTGCACCCGTCAAAGGTGAGGGCGAATTGTTGGGTAACCAAAAGGTTGAAACCCTCGAACCTCTGTATAAACATGAGCCAACCACTGTTTGCTAAATCCTTACGGGCATTATCGAATAGCAACAGAGCTTGGCTACGATTCAGCTCTATGCGCACCACCGGTTCCATAGACAGGAGCACACGGTGAGCAGGGTGCACGAGCTAGGGTTCGAACGGAGTATACGCAGGGGAAGAACGCTCACAGGCTTACCCGAAAACACCAGAGGTGACCCGGGATAGGGGGAAAGCATTAATGGCAGAATGTGCGAAGGTGGTGGAGCTATTTCGGCCCATGCAAAACAATCATTTCCACAGTACAACCGACGACGCATATAACGTTCAAACCACTATGCATATGTTAAAAACCATGCCATTCAATCAATGAAACCTATGGTAAGGTGACCAAACATTTGCACGAGAAAAGTTTTATCATAGCTTTAAAACCAAACAATGAATCGAAATCAATACCAAGGGTTTGATCATATGAAATATGTGTTGTTTGAAATGATTTATACCAAGGGTATAACCACAACGCCAATCATTTTCATGAAACCAATGTGTCAAGGGAATCGATCAAAGACTAGAGAAATCAAACCATCAATAAACCAATGATTGAATCACAATCCTTAACAAATCATATTAACAATTAAAGAATGGAAAATGAATAAATATCTTGGAGTCTTGTCGACTGTATAATCATAATCAAATTGGAAATGCAATGGGCATATCGACAAGAATGATCACAACAATCCAATGACGATTTTAATGTGACTTCGAAAACCAAGTTTTCATGTTTGCAGTCGTGAAAACAAGAACAAAGGTAAGTGTGCAAATAGTGCAAAAATAATAGTGTCATTTTATTCAAGGATTGCAACGAAAATCAAGGTTTTCAAAACACTGGTGTAGGCAGCTTATAAGGACAGTAGAAAAATGTGAATTGGCTGCCAACAAGTTAGTACATAAACTTCCCAGGGTCGTAACTTTTGCATACGATCTTTGTTTAGGGCGCACGATAGCTCGTTGGAAAGATCTATCCAAGGCCTACAATGATTGAGACAAAATAGCATCGTAGATGCTATTTTACGAGAGAAACATACCCAAAAAAACATCGTTTAGGGCCTGAAAATGGCCCCGGAAGTTCAGGACCTGAAAAAACTGCTAAAAATAGTAAATTGCCAAAATTGCCAGAAAGTCGTTTTGAGCCATTTGGAAAAGTTGGGTGGCCACCGATATCCACCTGGATCAACTACCAAGAAAATGGTCGAGCTATTAAGTTCCCATCTTTGCTAATTTGGATAGATATGAGTCAAGTTAACCTAGTTGGGGATCCCGCATTCACTTTAAGACAAATACCAACCATGGACAATTACATGATTTTTGCACCAAGAAAAGTCGGTTCATCAGACTCTCTGTCGGATGAACTAATGTTCAAAAGTTGGGTCAACAATTTGAAAAATCTATCACACAAGTGGAGGTCCGAACAAAAATTCCGATGGGATTTACCACCAATTTCCCACTTTCAATTAATTCTTGACAACACCACACTTTGGTGTGGAGTCATTGGGGGACCAACACTGACATAACTAGAATATTAGCCAACAAAGATCCAAATATTCCAGGAGCTTAACAAACAACTGGGATTTGAAACACGGATCCCACTAGAGGTATTAAGTGACAAATTGACTATTTTTACACCCCTGACAGATGAAAATAAGGATGAAGAAAGGGAAGCGACCCTCTACACAATTCCATTTGTTTCAAACCTAGACATGGAAGGAGGCACCCTAGTAAAGAAGACTCTGACAAAGAGGAAGCAATAAGAAAAAATAACCAAAGGAAGAAAAGTTATCGATATGGAGGCAACCCCAGAGGATATAAACATGATTTGGAAATAGATGTTTTAGACAAAATCTTCTTTAGATTTCAATGACCCCACAATGAAAAAAATATTAATTCCTTCACAAATAAGTTAATTGAAAAGTTCTGACTAAAAAAAAATAGACTGGACAGGATGAAGTTGTCACAAGAAAGATCCTAAAGTCAATCATGGGGTCACAGTTCAAGGAAGCAATGGAAACCCTAAATGAGAATCGTGTTAAAGCAAAGAAAACTAAGGAAGAACTCGACAAGAAGGTCGATATAAGAAGATAGTAGAAACAAAGGCAAGAACACCAGTAGGAAGAGAGTACGAGTCAGACGATTGTTTCTACAACACTTCAATCGAATATAATTCGACCTGAACCCAATAAAAAACCAGTACCAAAGAGGAAGCGCACAAAAGAAACTATAATCGACCTCACAAGGGATTTTCCTCCATCCCATCCCATGCCAATTGTTGAAGAAAGAACAATGGGAAAAGGGGTGGCTAAATAGAAAAATAAATCAAATAAATGGCATCAATGGGCATCATCTGAAGGGACCATTTCAGACTCTCCTTTGAACAACAACCAAGAAATTCCAAGCCACTCGACATCAAAATATGTGGAAAAAAAATTGCAGAATGTAAATGGCAAGAAGCATACTATATTCAAGTCGACCCTTGCACAAAAGTTGAACCCACTTGACTCGACCCAACAAGAAAATGGCCCAAGCAAAGAAAGTCGATCGATTTATCGTGAAACATCTACATGAGTAGGCCCGCAAAATAATATAGAATGAGAGGGAGATACACATATTCAGGGGATAAAACATACCACCCCCACACAAAAATTAATTGACATAGAAATTATCATAGCTCCATCAGGTAGGCCAAATCCCCCAAGAAAATCCAATGAAGAAATAGAGAAAGGACAGCCAAAAAAGAAAATTGAACATGAACAATCAACTTCTCACATTGAAGAACAAGGAAAATAAGATAATAATGACAGCACAAGGTCTACCAAAGAATGTAAGTGCTCCTCCATAAAAACCTCATTCAGGAAGCCCCCGCAAAGACTAGTTAGACCCCCCTAAGAAAACTGAGAACAAAGACCAAAATGATGCAACATGTCAAGAGAATAATGGAAAGCATGGTAGAAATGACCTTCTCGACACATGGAAAAAACAAGGGAAAATAATGAAGAGAATCCATGAAATGGTGATCAACCAAACAAAGGCAACGGTGCAAATAAAGATCAGGAAAAATAGACTAATAAAAACCAAGAACAACCAAATGTGGAAAACACAATGAAGAAGAAGAATAAGATAATCCATAGGAAGGACAATACTTCAAAAGCTATTACTTTCACAACTTTTAAGCCATTTGAGTCGGTCGAACCGACTGCAAAAACAATGTTCAACCTATTAGTAACATCTAACAAGAAGATGCTCGACTTATATAATGAATTCATAAAAGAAGAGACTAACAGGTGGAGGAGTTCCATGAGAGATGGTGCCCAACTCATAGCACGAAGAAACAAGGAGAATAAAATACCGCGGGAATGTAGGTTTCTCACCAAATAGAAATTGGGACTAGAACAAGCGAAAAAAGGAACAAATCCATTAGCAACAATTAAAATTCCAGTCAAAGAAGTCATTAACACATGTGCAAAAAATCAGATGGAAATCCAACACCTTAAGCGAGAAAATAAAAAAAACAAACAACTGCACAGTCAAATAGAAAGGAACAATGAGGGTGTAATGGCTCAGCATACACCAACAATCATCCAATTGGAGTGCAAAGAGTTCAAAGAAGTTCAACAACTAGAAGTGGTCACTTCATAGGCAACCACCTTAAACACAATACTCAACAATTGGCCATCATATTTTGAAACCACGTACAACAAATTGAAAGAAAAAACGTCTATAATTCATTCTGACCTTAGAACAACAAGACTGTTGTTGGGCTCTAAAGATGTCTTAAAAGAAACCTTAGTTTAACATTAATTTATCAACCAGGAGATTCATCTTTTATCTCAAGAATATCGGCAAAGTTTATGTAGGTAGCCTAAAATCGTGTAGCTAAACCAAATCTGAATTTATCAACAATTAAGTTCCTCAAATGTTCACCAAAGATTCTGAAAACTAATGGAATTGAAATCAAATTACTAGAATGCTGTGAAATGAAAAGGAACTAATTAATCTATTTGAATTCATTTAACTATAAAGAAGTAATTGAATCTAAGAAAGGACTTGCATAATTAATCTACCTATTATGAATTCTAATTGTTGGAAAAGAAATAGCGAATTATTCTATCTGTGAAAAGAAACAACAACTGTATTCTAATCGAAAGGGACAGCTAATGTAACTTTTACCGAAAGGAACAACTATTGTAACTTTAACCGAAAGGAACAATTATTGTAAATCTAAGGAAAAGGAACAACGCAGATGAAAATGTGAGGAATTGTCAAGCAATAACTTAAGAAATGGAAATCATAACAACAATTATTAATAACTAATCGAAATGTCTGTCTTCTATACACAAACAATCATAAAATCATTAACACACTTATGCATTTATCCTTGGCTATTGTAAAAGAGATCTGAATCACAAAATAGAAATCAAACTCTGAACTAATACAATTACAGAACGAGACAATAGCTCCTTCAGAATGGCCCTCGGTCTTCAGAAGTACTGCTATGAGAAACTCAAAATGCAGGGATGATAGAAACACTCAAAACTTTCATTGATTCCATAATTGGCGAAACATTTACAACAACTGTTGGCGCAGAGCAATTCTGAATATGAATACTTAAATGCGGTTTTTTCCTTATATCTTTTTGAACCTATTACACTCTTATATATTACAATAGTTTGGGTAAATCAAGCTATCCCGAGGATCGAAAGATCCTCAGGATTGATTTACTATTATAAAGTTATATCATAGAGAATTGATTATCTCAAAAACTTCTTTGCACCTAAAAAGTCTTCAACTCCCAACAGCTCGTGCATACCCAAATCTCGTTGGTTATCTTTGACAATTATTTTATCCAATTCTGCAGCAAAATCAAACCATTCCAATCATAGTTTAGAATCTATTAAATAAAACTTCAATAACAACTCTAAGAGACATATTAATCATGTTCTTTCCTATTATCCCTAATTATTTGAAAAGTCAATTAGAATGATATCATAAACTGTGAACAAAAGGGAGATATTTATACCTTTTTTGTAACCCAACATACCCCCCATCTTACCTTCTTTCATTTCCTCATGCAAGCTAGAGTCTTTCATGTAAACCAGTTATACTGTAGGGAAGAAAAGTTGGTTCACCGGGTCTCCTGAAACCATGGTTTCTTTTGATTTTGTCAAAAGCGGCGTCTTGTCTCTTTTTATTAATCTGATAATCCTTCTGGTAAACCTCTAGAGGAAACCAGAGGAGAGGGGGGTTATACCTGCATCCAATCCAAGAAGGTCCTTTCTCCTGGAGTAGTCTAGAGTACATTTCCACTCTGAAGGTTGCTGCAAAGAAATTCCTATATCCAAAGGGCTCTCTACTTTTAACCTCATAGGAGGATGCATCCCATCTTAGCTTGGAAGCAGCAAGGGCTTCTTCCTTGAATTCTTTAAAATATGTAATACCTAAACGGATGACATGTAAATGGATAGGAGCCAATGAGTCCACAACCCCTGGCCTTTTCATGAAGGTCTTATGTTGCATGATGGCTGGGAAGGATTTTGGAGGCTCTCCTCTAATCCAAAGATCTAAACTAGTTTCTCTGTTTATGAACATTTTGTGAGCCTTACCACATCTGACCTGGTTCCTAGTAAAGGACAGGAATGCCTGGAACTGTATGTCCCCTATGAAGAGGCCAGGGTTGTCTCCTCTAACTTCTTCCAAAATGAGATTATGGAAATATAATTCACACAGAAGGTATTGTACCTTCTCTTCCTGATCTCTAAAACATGAAATAAATTCTGGAACAATGGAAAATGAAATGGGTTTACCTGCTCTGATGGCCTTCACTCTCAACAATAGATACCGTTCCAGAAAAAATAAAACATAATTAGGGGCAGGGGATCTACAATTGATGGCATCAGAGTAGACATCACAGATGTGTTTGATTTCCTCCAAAGCTTTTTCCAGTTGGGTTTGCACCTTTTTGACCTTCTCTTGAGTTCTGGTGAGTGCAACATAGGTCTCTCCCTCTGTTGTTGTCATGTCCTTCAATTTTGTAACAACCCTTTGATATTCAATCCTAGTTACCATTCCATATTGGCGTTGAGTCAATACTTGTTGGGTTTGTCCCAATTCTTCTTTTAGCTTATCAATGATGGCATCTTGTGCCTAAGACTGGGATGTTTGATGTGTATTCATTTCTTCTCTAGATTGCATTAATGCTTGTTGGGTTTGTGCAATCTCTTCTTTCAGCTTATCCATAACAGTACTCTATTCTTGGGACTGCTCTATTATAGTCATTACTTCATCTCTGTTTTGAATCAGATTTAGTTGAGACTGTATTAGTTCTTCCTCCAGTCTCTTAATAATGGCATCTTACTCAAAGAGTTGAGTTGTTTCCTCCGAAACCAGAGTATCTATCTGTATCTCAACATCAACCATCTCTTGTGTTTCTACATGAATTACATCTTCATCCTGTGTTGCTGCTTCCTCTACTATTAATTCCTCTGGGTCAGTCTGTATTCCTACAGAATTTGTACTAACTGCTTGCTTAGGAAGAGGGTTTCTTCCTTGCACTCTGCCCATTTTATTTTTCTTTCTTCTGTGGGTTTTGTCTGCTAGTTCTAACTGTTTTCTCAATTCTTTGATAATCCCCTTGAGTTTTCCCACCTTCTGTTTTAATGCTTCAACCCTTTTAGCGTTTTTCTTTAGCAATTTATTTTCTTTCTTTAATTTCCTAATTTGTTTCTGGCTTTTGATTGATTTCTGTTTGTGAGGGACTCGGGGTCTTATTCATTCCGGCTAGCAGAGGGTTGTCCCTCTATTCCTTCCAAGTGCTCTGTCTTTTCAAGGGGGTTTCTTTCTTCAAAAATAAATTCCTCCTGTGCTGTGTCATCTGGAAAGGACATTTCAGTGTCAGGAAAGTCTTCAACAAGTTTTGAAGAGGAGCCTGGTTCTAGGTCTTTTTCCAGATTATTTTTACCTTTGTCAGTTGAGGTTCCTAAGTTCCCCAAAACCTGAGCCATTTCTATCTCATAACTGTTAAAAAAGTGTTTTGTCGGGTGCTTTGACGCAGGTTGGGTGTCTCCCTGATTCTCCTTTTGTGTTGTCTGCCCTGCTTGGTCAATGTCTTGAACATTTTCCTGTAAAGGTTGTTCCATGACATTATGAAGTTCTTCAGGGTGCTCTGTTGCATCCTGAACTGCTTCAGTTGTTTCCTGAGTTTGTTTGCTTCTCCTCATTTTCCTAGGGGGGGGATCTAAGAGAAACCATTGTTCTCTTTTTCATTTTTGTTACTGCCTGTGTCTGTGAGGTCTGGACCTCAGTAATTTGAGCAGGGTCTTCTTCAACTTCAGTTTGAGGCAATGGAATTTCTCTTTGAGTGGTAGTCGCCTGCTCCAGTTGTGGAGGTCTATTGGCCTCAATAAGAGTTTCCCAAGTCAACTGAGTTTTACTCAATGCTTTATCCACCATCAATTTAACTAGTTTGTGGTGGCTAATAACAGTAACAGGATATTTGGACTTTTGTGTCCTTAAAGAGACTTCATGTAATACAGTATCTAGGAAGAAAGGAAGGTTAAGTACTAACCGTTGCTTCAAGGCTGCCAACAATTTAAGATGGCGAGGTCAAATTACATCGTATCGCCCATCACAGGTGATATATCGTTGAAATATCCCCACCAGTTCCTTCCATGGTTCACTGAGGGTACTGGGATTAAGTCCCTTTCCTTTTTTATCCAATTCCTCCCCAAGTTTTGTGAAAGATTCCATAGCTTCCTTCAGCTTCGTGTATTTCCCTGTCCATTGAATGCCTGTGTTAGAGAGGCTTGTGACCTCTGCTATGATTTTTGGGGTAACTGGTATTCGTATACCTTGCACCGTAGAGATTTCTCCTTGCAGGTTTTGAAATAATTCCAGTGTAAGGAACAACAGGCTCGTGAAAAAGGAACAACATGTGTTCCGTTCATGTAAAATACAAAGTCCGTGTGATAAGACAAAACGGGAGTATGGAACGGAAAAAAAAAAGGTGCTAATTGTAGTTATCTGTCTTGATTCCTGCTTCCTAAATGACTTTTCATAAAATAAAAAAAACTAACCACTCAATTGGAAAACTATGTACAGTTATGTACAGTATACACAAAATACATCTTTTATGGGGTTGGGGTGGCTGGGTTACCTTCCCAACCAGCCAGAATCTGCACAGTAGGGTCTTTGCTTACCTCTTGATAGAAATAATCTTTTGAAGGTGGTTGGTGGTAAAGTCGCAGCCGGTGTCCATTGACCAGAAAGGGTGATCTAGACCCATCGATGGTGCTCAAAGTAACTGTACCATTATCATGGACTCCATTAATTTCATACGACCCTAGCCATCCTGTCTATAGTTTCCCGGGGAAGTCCTGAAATCTGGAATCATAGAGAAGCGCCCAGTCGCCTTTCTTGAATGATTTTTTCTTCATATGCTTATCATGCCAGGTTGCTCTCTACTACTAAATAATAGTTGTGCACTCCACAGTAGACAAACATGCTTCATCCAATTCGTTGAGTTGCTGAAGGCATCATTTATGTGCTTCTGTAAGATTTAGTCTAATTTCCTGGGCCATCCTTAGGGTCTTGATCTCGAATTCAATTGGGAAGATGGGTTCTTTACCATAGAGTAGGTGGTAAGGAGAGTAGCCAGTGGTGTTACGCCAGGTTGTATGATAAGCCCATAAGGCATTGGGGAGCTCAGTAGCCCAATTCTGTCGGTTTGTTGAGATAGTCTTCATCAGGATTGCCTCTAGAACCTTATTGGTGCTTTCTACTTTCCCATTCGCCTATGGGTGGTATGGAGAAGTAAATTTGTGCTTAATGTGATAGTTATCGAGGGTGGAGGTGATTTTATGGCCTGTAAATTGTGACCCTCCATTAGTGATTACTTCTCTAGGTAGTCTGTACCGTACAAACAATTTGAAAAGGAATTTGATGGCTACTTCTTCTGTTGCCTTTGGTAAAGCATCCACCTCTACCCATTTGGTCATGTAGTCCATTGAGACGAGAATATAGGCCTTTTGGTTTGACTTTGGATTAAAGGGGCCGACAAAGTCCAGCGCCCATCTTTAAAATGGTTCTACAACTAGTTGTGTTTTCAAGGGCATTTCATCAATCTGACCTGGTTTCCCCATCCGCTGGCAGCTGTCGCATGTCTGAACATATTTCTTAGCATCTCTAAATATTGAGGGCCAATAATAGCCCATCTGTAGGATTTTGTGTTCAGTCTTGCGGTCTGCAAAATTCCCCCCATAGGGTTTGTCATGTCCTGCTTTCAATATGTCATAGATTTCATCCTCTCGTACACATCGTCAGATCTGGAGGTGTGGAAAATATATCCGTTGATCCAAGTGAATCGTGCGCTACGCTGGACGATCAATCTTCTTTCCTTTGATGATAAATGTGTTGGTAATCTCCCTGTTGCCAAATAATTTTCTACATCCGCATACCAAGGTGGTTTTGTGTTGACAACAAATAGATGCTCATCTGGAAATTGATCTTCAGTTGTTAATGAGTCGTCTATTTTTGGGATTCGGTACAGGAAGTCTACGACAAGATTTTCTCTCCCGGGTCGATCCTTGATGGTGATATCAAATTCCTACAACAACAATAATCATCGAGTGACCCATCCATTAGTAATTGGTTTATTAGCTAGATATCTAATGGCAGAATGATCAGTATAGAGAATAATTGGATAGCCTGTTATATAATGACGAAATTTATCGATGGCATGTATAACAGCTAAAAATTCTTTCTCTGTTACTGTATAATTAAGTTCAGTTAGAGTTAGATTCTTGCTGATAAAATAAATGGTGCAGGGTTTATTTTCTTCTTCCTATCCTAGAATAGCGTTGATGGAAATGTCTAAGGCATCAGTGGAGATTTGAAATGGTATTTTCCAATTAGGTCCTCTCAACACTGGCGCTACTGAGATCAGTTTCTTGAGTCCTGCAAAAGCCACATCACATTTATCAAACCATTGGAATTCTACATTTCCTATCAAATCATGTAAAGGCCCAGCAGTTTTTGAAAATTTTGGCATAAATCTACGATAGTATCCTGAAGTACCAAGGAAACTACGTACCTCAGTTTGTGTGTGTGGAGTAGGTAGATTAAGAATTACCTCAATTTTTGATGGATCTACTCTAATTCCATCTGCATAAATGTAATGCCCTAATACCACACCTTCTATCATCATCATGTGACATTTTTCGTGGCTTAAGCATAACCTCGTAGCGATGCACCATTCTAATACCTTCTCCATATTAGTCAAGGCTTGATCGAAATCGTCTCCATACAGAGTAAAATCATCCATGTAGACTTCAAGCCCTTCGCTAATCAGGTCACTGAATATGCTCAGAATGGCCCTTTGGAATGTAGCTGGAGCGTTACAAAGTCCGAAGGGAAATACTTTGTATGCAAAGGTACCCCAAGGACATGTGAATGTCATTTTATCCTGATCCTCTGGGGTAATCTGGATCTGATTGTAGCCGTTGAAACCATCTAGGAAAGAGAATAATTTCTTCCCTGCCAAGGTATCCAGGACCTGATCGATGAAGGGTAATGGAAAATGATCTTTTTGAGTAGCTTTGTTTAGCTCCCTGTAATCAACACAGATTCGCCACTTCCCATTTTTCTTTGGGACGATGACTAATGGGGAAACCCATCTACTATCTGAGATAGGCTATATAAAGTTTGCATCCAACAACTTTTGTAGCTCTTCTTTAACAATATCTCTGAGGTGGGGGTTCAGTCTTCTTTGCAGTTGTCGGATAGGTCGGGAGTCTTTCTCAATATAAATGTGGTGTGTGCAAAATTGTGGTTCAATACCTTTCATATCAGAGTACTCCCAGGAAAAATCTTGATGGTATTTAGAGAGAGTTTGGATTATCTTTTGTTGTTGTTGCTCTTCTAGGTTGGCATTAATGTTCAGAGAATTCCCTGGTACGATCTCAACGGATTTTCTATTGTGAACATCGGTAGTCGGAATTTGTTGTTCCATTAAATCTTCCAGCAGGTCTCCCTATGGTTCATAGTCTAGAACAGCTTGGAGCATCTTGCATGTTGGGTTACTTACAGTGGTTGGGTTGTTAATAAACCCACTGATTACATCATCCTTTAGCTGATTCTTGTGCTTGAGGGCTTCTTCCATCCTGAGTGGGGCACATAGATCCTTCTCGGGATATCGTGGTGGTGGCAATTGCGGGTGTATGATCGTTGGACTGGGTTTGGCTGGAGGATATAAGATGAGATTCCTTGTAACCCCTCCTCTAGCAATTGTCATTGTACCCGATCGACAGCCTATGTATGCATCAGCTGTCGCGAACCATGGTCTGCCCAATATCATTGGATGCCCTTTGAGTCCACTTTTTGGGTTGATGATGAGAAAATCTACGGGATATTCCCAGGAATCAACTGAAATGGCTATATCATGTAGTGTGTTGAGTGGTTTGACCACTGATCGATCGACCAATTGCAACATAATCGGGGTTGGGTCGAAAGAGTGAAATCTCAGGGCATTGCAGGTTTCCATAGTTAGAATGTTGATGGTCACCCCCAAATCGACTAGGGTATTTGGAAAGGAACATCCCTGAATCTGCACTGTTATTATGGGGTTCCCTGGATCTTCATATTTAACTGGTGTTTCTCTACCCAAAATTAGATCAGATAAGGCTCCCACTACATGAACTATTGATGATGAATTTTTTATTTTTCTGACAGGCTTCCTCCAACATAGCTCCTTGATTGTCTTTGCGTAGATCGGTATGTCTTGCAGGGCTTGCATGAGTGGAATTTTGATGTATAAATTCATGAGTTCCCCTACAATGTCAAAGTCAGGATATACGGTGGGTTTTTCTATCATCGGTCTTTTGGGAAACAGAGGGGAGCGAATTGCATCCTTATCAGAGTTTGTGATTCGACTGTGTCCCTCCCTTGCCTGATTTCTTCTGTTATTACCACAGTCGAGGTTGTTATTGCTGGTTGTTTTTCATTCCTCTGTTCTTGGGGAACATAATTTTCTTCGGGAGAGATGATGCGCCCCAATCTTAACCGAAGTTCATTGCACCCTACTGGATTGATTTCCCCTTCTCCACTTTCCATAATCTGGATGAGCTGAGATGGTTTGTTATTGGGATTCGGGTGGGGTTGGGTAGGTAATTGAGGGCGCAATTGTGATTGGGGCAATGGGAGTGGAGTTTGTAATGGACGTTGGGTTTGAGAGGTCATTCCCATAGGTTGGTTATTCATCCCCATGGGGCGCTACCAGTTTTGGTTCCAATTTGGGTTTTGGGCAGTCGAGTTAGGCCATTGTGGAGGGTAGGTATTATTCAAATTTTTTCAAGATGAGGTGGGGTATTTCAAATTTGGCCAATTGGAACTTATAGTTGGTTTATTTTTCCAGTTGGGGTTTGTGGCAGGTTGGTTTGGCCAAGTGGGGATTGCAGGTGGGTACTGTTGGGGCTGCCAGTTCTGATTAGTAAATGGTTGGCCCTGCCATGTGTTGCCAACATTCTGTTGTTTATTATACTGTCCAGGATTCTGTTTTTGATTGTACTGTCCAGGAAAGAAAGAGGAAGGGTCCTGAAATGTATTTTGAGGTCGGGACTTCCACTGATGGCGGTAAGCCATCAGATATAATGGTTAGGTTTCCTCTTCTACCTCTTTGAATATAGCTTTCAATCCAAGGAGTGATGGGCAGTCTTCTATGCCATGATCCTTAGCACAATTAGCATAGACCTGAAGTATATCCAAGGGGCATTCTCTTGGACCGTGTTTCTTTCTGCACCCGTGGCAAAATATAGCCAAGGTTTGTTCTGCCTCTATCTTTTTTTGTTTGGCCTGCAATACATCCAATTGTGTAGTCAGAGTGCTCAAAATATCTGTTTTAAATCTTTGTAGGAGATTATCGACTTCAACTTGCATGACACCCCCACTGGAGATATTGTTATTTCTTGTGAGGGACGTCTACATTCCTGACCTGGTTCGTGTACTTCCTCGTGAGCACTTGATACACAATGGAACAATGTCTTCATAAGTTTCCTGATAAATGTCACCTTTCCCCATTAGATTCAATGTTTCTACCCATTCATCTTTCATATCCTTAATCAGAGTTTCTTTGAGTACTTCACCTAGTAATGTACCATAGGGTGATCTTTGCAAGTTATATTGAAATATTTCGACGTATTCTTCTAATGATTCATTTTCTTTTGCATTCATTTGAAAGATTTCATCTTTTAGGTCTCTGGTTCTACAATAGTCTTGATATTTTAACAAGAAGGTTTGTTTCATCTGATCCCAAGAATCGATGGTTCCACCTCCCAATCCCATAAACCAACGTAAGGCTACTCCCTTCAAGGTAGAGGGGAACAATTTTAATTTTTGGGGTTCAGAGGTGTAATCATACCCTCTACATAGGACATCAAATTCAAATAGAAATGCGTCGAGATATTCTGAAATCAATCCATGGAAGGTTGGTAGGTGTTGTAAGGGGATTGCTTTCATGGGAGCATTGGCAATTGGGTCAACTATTGGATATTCTAGCATGGAGGTTTGGGGTCTTTGTTGATTTGGTTGTTCCATTTGATCTAAAATGTGCCAAAAATTTTCAGGAGGTTCTTGATCCGAGTATTCTATTTGAAGTAGTTGATTATTTGGTCTTTCAAGAAATTTTATTGCACTCCCTTTATCTGGAATTTCGAATATGCCTTCTTCTTTCACAGGAGACTCAGGGTCGAGAGGTGGTGGTGGGTATGCCTTGGAAACCCCACTAGTTTCTCCTACTCCTTCCTCTAGATTATTAGAGCTTCCCTCTTCTAAAGGTTTGAGTGGTGGGAGATCTGTGCTCTGAAAGATTTTCTCGGTCCCTTCAGTTTTTCTATGAATCTCAGCGTAGGTTGTAGTTGGTGAAACTACTGCATGAGGGGTTTGGATGGATCCTTTCCCAGGCCCAACCAAATATTGGGATTCACTCTTTTTAATGATTTCGTCTATGAAAGTGCTTCTTCCAGGGATCACCGAACCCTGGGTTTTGGTAGTTTTTGGTGGGGGGTTTGGTTTTTCAAGATCTTTCTTTCTAGTCATACATACTTCACACACCAACAAAAGAAACACCTATGAAACCCAGGGGTGATTTTAATAACCCCCCCTAAATTTATATGTATAATAAATGGGCGAATCCCCATGATACATAGGAAAAATTGAAGGCTATTTTATCAATAATATAAAATGTATATATAATTTTTTGGTGAATATTTTAGTCAATTATATAATCTTGTAAAAT
>ML804520.1:13921-27427 GCA_009831015.1 Picea engelmannii | reverse complement strand
TGTATTGACATAAAAGTTGATGAAGGAATCCTAGCAAGAGAGGTGTACAATAATGAGTCTTCTACAAAGGACACAACTAAAGATGAAGATGAACAGGTCCAAGAATCAGAAAATGAAGACTTTGAATTAGATGAAGACACAGATACTCAGATAGACTCAAATCAACAGACAACTTCAAATTCCTCCTCCAGAATCACTCAAAAGAATCATCCTGCAAGTTAGATAATTGGTGAAAAAGACAAAGGTATACAAACCAGGAGAAAGATAATCAAAAACACCGAACAATCACATATAGCTTTCATATCCATGCTGAAACCCAAGAATTTTAATGAAGCTAGCAAAGATGACCATTGGGTTAAAGCAATGAATGATGAACTTGATCAGATTGAGAAAAACAATACGTGGGAGATGGTTCATAGACCTGAAGGTAAAAATATCATTAGTTCCAAATGGATCTTTAAGAATAAGTTGAATGAGCAGGGACAAGTTGTCAGGAACAAAGCAAGATTGGTCTGTAAAGGCTATGCTCAAATAGAAGGACTGGATTTTGATGAAACATTTGCGCCCGTAGAAAGATTAGAAGCTATCAGAATATTTCTTGCCTATGCTTGTCATAAAAGGTTTAAAGTCTATCAAATGGATGTCAAGTCAGCTTTTCTAAATGGAGATTTAAATGAAGAAGTCTATATGGAACAACCAGAGGGTTTCGAACTGTCTGGTAACCCTGACTTAGTATGCAAGCTGAAGAAAGATTTATATGGGTTAAAACAAGCCCCTCATGCCTGGTATCACAGACTGGATATGTATCTCAAAGACAAAGGGTTCAAGAGAGGAACAGTTGACAACAATCTATATATCAAAACATAGGATAAATATTTTCTCATCGTGTTGGTCTATGTAGATGACATCATCTTCGGATGTAATAAGGATTCATTGGTACAATGGTTTGCTTCTGCCATGGAGTCTGAGTTTGAAATGTCTATGATAGGTGAACTGACATTTTTTCTTGATCTGCAAATTACTCAGAGGTCTGAAGGGATGTTCATTTCTCAAGAAAAATATCTAAGAGAAATGTTGAAAAGGTTTCAAATGGAAGATTCTAAACTTGTGGGCACACCTATGGTTACTAGATGCAAGTTAAGAAAGGATGGTGACTCACCTGATGTTAATCAAAGTTCATATAGGTCAATGATAGGCAACCTGCTATACATCACAACATCTCACCCAGACATAATGCATGTTGTTGGAATGGTAGGAAGATATCAGTCTGCACCTAAACAAACTCATTTTCTAGCTGTCAAAAGGATATTCAGATATTTGAAAGAAACAATGAACTATGGTCTATGGTATCCTAAGAATCATAATTTTCAATTATCAGTCTACTTAGATATTGATTGGGATAACTGCATGGATGAAAGGAAAAGCACAAGTGGAGGTGCGTTCTTCTTAGGAGATTATCTAGTAGCATGGTTGAGTAAAAAGCAAGGTTCCATTTCTTTATCAACTACAGAGGCAGAGTACATTGTTGCTGCTACCTGTTGCACTCAGGTATTATGGATGATTCAGACACTTGCAGACTTGGAGGTAAAATATGTTGCACTGATCCCAATTCATTGTGATAACACTAGTGCCATCAGTGTGTCCAAGAATCCTGTATTCCACTCCAAGACCAATCATATTCCCATAAAATACCATTTTCTGAGAGAGCAGGTCAACAATCAGATTGTTTGAGTCCATTACATTCCAACCACAGAACAAATTGCAGACATATTTACTAAACCCCTAGCCAAGACACCATTTGAATATCTCCGACAGAAGCTGGGTGTCATCCCATCTCACACCTAAGAGAGTCCATCCTATTAGGGGGAGTTTGTATTGATTGAATATCTAATACCTCCGAAAAATACTACAACAACTCAGGGAGAGCGTATTTTCTTTGACATTGATGTCAAAGGGAGACAAAAGAACATGTATGGGTGCCTTTGTTTCCATCAATGCCAAAGGGGGAGGTTGTTGGCATGTTTTACAGGCAGCATATGCTTGTCATTCATTGCAAGTACATCAGCGATGATGGCTTGAGCACAGGTATAATGTGCCAGGCGGGAACCAGAATTATTTTGGGGAGACGCAGCAGAGCAAGCTCGTGAAGACCAAAAGAGATAGTGCAGAGGTGCACGCAGAGTGCAAGAGTATGCTTGTTCATTTGATGGAAAATAGGCAAGAAAGGAAGATCAGCAACGATGATGGCATGGAAAGATTAGAAGCGTAAACTCCATTTCGGAGTTTCGGATACCAGGAGTTGGAGTCAAGAGTCGAGACTCTTCATCACAGGAGTCCTGAAGTTGCGAAATGCGAAACGCCGAAATCCCGAAACAGACACATCAACAAAGACTCCATTTCGGAGTTTCACAGACCGGGAAATCAAAGGTTTCAGATACCGGGAGTTGGAGGAATCAAGAGTCGAGACTCTTCATCACAGGAGTCCCGAAGTTGCGAAATGCAAAACGTTGAAATCCTGAAACAGGCACATCAACAAAGACTCCATTTCGGAGTTTCACAGACCGGGAAATCAAAGGTTTCAGATACCAGGAGTTAGAGGAGTCAAGAGTCGAGACTCTTCATCATAGGAGACCCGAAGTTGCGAAATGTGAAACGTCAAAATACTAGACCGTTGATCGGACTCCATTTCGAAGTTTCGGATACCGGGAGTTGGAAGTGTCGAAACACTTCATCGCAGAAATGTCGAAACGCTGAAATGCGAACACCGAAATACCAGACCGTTGATCTGACTCCATTTCGGAGTTCCGGATACCGGGAGTTGGAGTGTCGAAACACTTCACCACAGGAATGCCAAAATGCCAAAATGTTGAAATGAGAAAAACACCTTTGGTGTAGGTTTCGGATACCGGGAGTTGGAGTGTCGAAACACTTCACCATAGGAATGTCGAAATGCCGAAATGCAAAATTGCGAAAGGCGCTAACAACTAAACTCCATTTCGGAGATCACGACTTGGAGAGTCGAGATGCCTCGCAACAAGAATTCACGACATGTGAAATCCCGAAATGCTGAAATGCGAAAACACCTTTTGGTGTAGGCTGTGGTCACTGCCTGAGGCCACATGTGAAAATAAAGGTGAAAGGTGCCAAAGGAATAAGGCTCAAGAGGTTCATAGTGTAACTTCCAGAAACCATTGATTGTTTCTGCACAGAAAAATCAAATAGGCCTCAGTGTGATTGCTAGAGGAGCTGAAGAGTCTCAAGGCATCTGCCAGTGGAATGAAGACTATTGATAGAGGCGATTGACAGATGGAAGAGCGTTGAAGCCTGTAACTGCAACAAAGAGGATGAGCTCGACTATGATAGAGAAGACGAAGAGTCTCGACTACTAGACAGGCTAAGGAATCTCATCATAACACCCAGTGATGATGAACACACGGGTATAACCGCCAGAAAAGATGAGGAATTGTCATGATGATTAGGAAGAGGACTCGACACGAGGAGGACATGTAGAACAGAGAGAGTGTGTTGATGCTCGAGGGAGTGAAGCGGTGGAAATGTGGAGTGGCAGTGAAAATCCCGATGTGAAAAACAATGGCGGGGGATAGAGCATGCAAAAGGATTGTGCATATAGGATCCACAAGGTGCACAGAGATGAGGAGAATGGAGAACAAAGTAGAGATGGCAGTGGCTATTGAGAGTGATTCAGGTGTGTAGAAGGAGGCAGTGTGCAACAGCTGAAATACACAGAAGAGGAATGGTGCATTGAATGGACATGGTGCACAGAGCATAAAAGGCAGAAGAACAGAAAGCGCAAGGCAGGTGTGCAGGAAGACAGTGAGGTAGACAGAGCAGGGTAGTGTAGCAAAACAGTGATGAGACTGGTAAGCCATTGATGAACATTATATCACTGTAATAAGTTTCAATAGCAAATATTCATATTCCAGGGTGGTAGGGAGGTGCTAGGGAGGATTGTTGTCCTCAAAGGTTCAAGTGGGTGCTTGAACACAGGGAGTTGTAGCTTCCATCTGGATGTAGCCAGAGAAACCAGGGTGGCAGGGTGGTGCAAGGGAGAACTGTAGTTCTTTTTTTTACAGGTTGGTGTCTGTGTGACTGGAAGTTGGTGCTTCCATCCAGTTGGTGTTGGAACACTTAGGGAGTTGTTGCTTCCTTCTAGTGGGTGCTAGAGAAACCAGGGAGTTGGTGCTTCCTTCTAGTGGGTGCTAGAGAAACACAGGGAGTTGGTGCTTCCTTCTAGTTGGTGCTAGAGAAAATAGAGAGTTGGTGCTCTTAGCAAGTTGCGGCTTGCAAAACAGAGGTTGTAGCCTCACAATGAGTTGGAGCTCATATGTATGATAATGTACAGAATGTAAAGATTAATTATCATACCAAGAAGAAGAGGTTTTTACCCTTTATGGGTTTCCTCAAGAAATATCTGTCTCTGTATATTTCATATGTGTGACTGATGTCGAATGTTGTATTGCTTACCTCCCTGCATTATTGTGATTGTCATTAAGTGCTCTACAAAGAGTTTAAAATAAGCATAATTGTTTAAGCACGGTAACAACTGATTCACCCCCCACCCCCCTCTCAATTGTCCGACATGTAATTCTCTCTCTATTTCCAAAATGATGTAACCTACTGGTGAAAACCTCTTCAGGGGTGCCCGTAGATTTTTTCAAAAAAAAATCAAATGTATAACCACACTCCTCCCATGCTTGAGATGATGAAGGAATTGAGGGGGGGATGGGGAGGAGATGTTGTAGGGGCTAGTTGGTTCTATAGACTAGACCCATCAGTCGACGAACCAATTTGACTGCAGAAGTTGGATAGAGAAGTCGGTTGAACAGTTAGAGTCGACCGACAGGTAGTTAAGAACTATAAATGACATGTAACCGAATGACCTGTGTGTGTGTGTGTGTGTGTGTGTGTGTGTGTGTGTGTGTGTGGCTATGTAAGAGAGAGAGAGAGAGAGAGAGAGAGAGAGAGAGAGAGAGAGAGAGAGAGAGATGTTATTTTATCTACATAATAAAGTGCATTGGATGGTTCTCCCACTACTTTTGTATGAAGTTCATGTGTTCCTATGTGTGCTTGTATATGTATATGATGTTGTAATACATGTTTCTCTATGCAAGGATCTACTGGTAACTTCTTACTTTCCCTCAGACTACAACACATAGTTTGAAGATTTTATACTAATTTACAAGATGTTGCACTTGCATCCTCTATTCAGTCAACATGTGCTTCTTTTCCAACCACATTTGATACATATTTACACCTTAATCATGATGACTGAAATCATTCTCAGTCTCCATCCCGCTATCGAAAATCCTACTTGCATGTATGCTAATAATTCATCTTACAAATATTTTGTGAAGAGGCATAAATGTTTTTTTTTTTGGTTCATTACTTAATAGGATTGTCGTGTTGAACATGTCATTTACAGGAAGAGAACATGGGTGGGGAGGACAACACTCCATCTCACAACCATATAAACTAGATCCAATTGATTATATTTAATATGACTTATTGTAGCTAAATTGATGATTAGTTGTGGCAAATTTTGAGCAATTGTATCATCTATTGTATGAGTGTACAATCCTCATTGCTCATTTGAATCATGACCATTACATAGTCTCCATATTTCACAATTTTGACAAAAATCTTCTTTGTGGAAGATGCTTTATGATAGGAAGATCATCTTGGTACATATATTGTTCATAGCATTTTATGACTTTTTGACCCTCTTGCCCAAACAGAGCACATGGTCAACTCTTTTGATTCTTTGTTTGAAACATTCCTATCATCCTTGACATTTGATCTTTGTTAGATCACTCTTAGCTTCACCATGATTGTTTGTTCTTGGAGCACACACTTGTTGATCTTTGGCACTCTTGCCTTAAAAGCAACTTCATACCATCTTCTATGTTATTTTTGGACAATGTTCAATGGAAATAGTAGGATTTTATATATGTTCTTGATTGCTTGTGCCCTCATGTTCATTAATGGAAACATTTTTTTTTTGTTTCAAAGAGGTTTGCATGAATATTTTGTCTTCTTGAGATATAGTTCTAAAAAGGGACTATCTGCTGCAAGATTTTTTACACATTGTCATGATCAAGATGGTCATTATTATAGCCCCTTCCCATTTAAACATTAAGAAGGGATTATTGTAATGTTTACTTGATGAATTGTCGTCAAATTTTGTTAATTGTATCTCCAAATCAATCTTAAGAAGAATTAAAAGGCATGTTAGAGATATGTTGATAATTATGAATTATTTCGCATATCAATCTACCCACCTCATCCAACACTTGATATAAACTATTAAGTAATGGTTGTTGAAACCAATAACACCAATAGCTATAATAGTAATTGAAACCAATAGCTACCATGGTAGTTGGAATTAATCTTAAGGGAAATTAAAGGGCATGTTGGAGATATGTTTGATAATTATGAATTATTTGGCATATCAATCTACCCACCTCATCCAGTTGATATAAACTATTAAGTAATGGCTGTTGAAACCAATAGCTATAATAGTAATTGAAACCAATACCTACCATGGTAGTTGGAATTGTTAGATATAATAGTAGATATAAGATTGTGAGATAATGGGTAGATATTACTCCTATATAATGAAATCTTTGTGACAATATAATATGTCTACCAAAATCATTTAATAAATTTATTGGATTAAAGTAAATTTTTCTCTCATACATGTGTTTTATGTTTTACCATCATACATTTGGTGTCGTGTTCCATATGTTTTTGCATTCCTTTTGTTGGAAGCACACGTGTTTTGTGTTTTTTTATCATACATTTGTTGTTATGTTCCACATGTAGAGATTCCTTTTGTTGAAAGCACGTGTAGAGACTGAACCAAGTGAAGAGTATCCTCTTAAAGAGAACCGTTAACCTTTTTTCGCCATTTAAGCTCGTCATCATTAAGATCTCACCTTCTATTAAACTTTGGTTTCGATAGAAGGTTTGGAATTATTTTTTCACACATCTTTTCGATGGAAGGTTTGGAGGTTTTTTTTTTAAACTAATCTTTACCCTTCTATATATATTTAGAGATGCCTCCATAATTCAAATTAAATACATTTAATTATGTAGAAAAACCTTGAAGCTAATATCATTGAAAAATAATTAAAGTTAGCACATTCTCCAGGGCTGGTATATTTTCTTCTTCGCTAATAGCCTCTTTAATATGTAACAGTTTCTGAAGCAGACACGTGCAATGCCGAGTGGACTATAGTCTTGAAGGTCAGCCTCAACTTTTATCTCCAGGTTTCCTTCTCTGTCAAAGGTCTGGAGGAATGGGGGTGGGCCTTATGTTGAACTTCATTCATTAGCTCAAAGTCTTTTTAGTAGCACAAATTCTTATCCAACTGCAAGTTTTGACTGATAACTCCTTTGTCGAATGATTCTATTTCTCTATGTAATACTGCTGGTGCAGAATAACGCTGAAGAGGTTTCCCTAGGTTTGGATGGCAAAAACATATTTCTTGTTGGTAAGGTTTGGATCTGGGCAAAACAAAATCACTTTCAACTTTTACTGCACTCTTGAAACTGTGTTATATTGATAAAAGAAAAGAGTGGGAGTATTATTGCAACATGTAATTCGATCCACTCTTAGAAAAAGAGTTGTTTTACAGGAATGATGGGATGTGGAAAGACCACCGTGGGAAAAATTCTGTCAGACTCTCTAGGGTATTCCTTCTTTGACAGGTATGTTTACAAAGACTGAAAATGTGAATTTGAAAGCCACCTATCATTCTCACTTGTATACTGCATCTGTTTTTTCTTCTAATACCAAACATTTTGATACGTATCTTGTTGTATATGTGCAGTGATGAATTGATTGAACGAACTGCAAGTGGAACACTTGTAGCACAAATCTTCAAAGAGAAAAATGAAGCGTACTTTAGAGATGCTGAGGTGATGCTACATGGTTCAAAGAAGTAAACCTAAAAGATTTTCCTTTATTACCTATGAAATCATTGTATAATCATTATATAATCATTTGTAAAAGATTTATAAGGATTTAGACAAGATATCTGCTTAATAGTTCTTATCAAACTTTACAGTTGAAAAAATCCTTTTGTCTGAAGCCAGTTTTAAGTGGCACATGGGCTGATTATATCATGGAAAATATGTTTGGCAGAGCAAAGTTCTAAGCGAGTTGTCTTCAATGCATCACCGAGTAGTTGCCACTGGAGGTGGTGCTGTAATTCGACCTCAAAATTGGTGAGAAATCTGGACAAATTGTGAGAAAAATTGTTTTTATGTCAACGTTTCCAGTTTTACTAGTGATCAGTTGTACAATTGACTAATTGTTGTCTTTCTTGTTTGTGTTGCAAATATAGAGGAGGTATTTGAAACTAATTGTTGTCTCTCTTGTTTGTGTTGCAAATATAAAGGAGGTATTTGAAGCAAGAAGTCACGGTTTGGCTGGATGTGCCTCTAGAGGCTCTTGCTAAACGAGTTACAGCAGTGGGGACTGCATCACTACCACTTCTAGGCCCAGTTTTAGTTGATCCTTACTCTCAGGTTGAACTTCTCCCTCTATAATCCATACCCAATGTCAATGTCTGACCATCATTTCTATTAAAATAAATCACTTTGTCTCTTGACTTATCCCTCCAAGGAAAAGATAAAACTTAAAAGTATCTGTTTCCGTTAGGCACAAAATGGCAAATCTGTTCACCAACATATATGTTCCCCAACATATATTTTAGCCTATATATATTTTTATTTTAGCAGTAGGCTAAAGATTAAGATTCTATGAAATGAAGATTTTTTTAGGATATTTACTTGAAATGAGTGAGAAATTGTTGGATTTGTAGATTTAAGTGATTATTTATGTAAAATCCTAGTTCTCTGAACAACAAAAAATAGTGATTGATATAAATTTATATCACTGGATTCGAACAAAAAAAACCATTTCATAAAACAACTAGCCAACTTCCATATAAATATACTCAGATTCAGATTCATTATAAAACAATATATTCTGATGACAGAAGACACTGAAGGCTCTGTAAGGGAGTTCATTGGCGGTCCCTCATTCTGCTGGCTGAATTTCTGCACAAACTGCTGTATTTCTGCTCTGTTTGTTGTTGATTGAACCTCGTTAAACTTTCTAACAAACATTTAAGGCTTGTCTCATCATTCTTTGTATCCACCCTGAATAGCCTGACTGTTAACATCCTCACCGGCAGGCTCCCGAATCCTACTTTATATTGACTCCTATGTCTGTTTAGCAGTAACAACATTCATATAACTGCATATAACCGCTATCAATCTTTGAATTCAGTAATCTCATTTATATCATATATTATTGCATTTCACAGGCTTTTGCAAGGCTCTCTGAACTTATTGAGCGAAGAGGTGAAGCATATGCCAATTCAGATGTAAAAGTATCACTGCAAAGTATATTCCTATTCTGTCCTATTACTTTTCATTTTGAACTCAAACACATCTCCCATTTCTTGACATGGCCAAAATCACATCGAAGCTCTGAGTTATATAACCAGCTTTGTTTACCACTAGTCCTTTCAAAGAGTGTAACGAACAAGTTTGTCGTTCTGATACAACTGCAGAGATTGCAGCAGAACTTGGTTTTGAGGATGTTTCTGCACTTACCCTAGTGTACTCCGGGTGTGTACTCCGTAATCATAATGATTTCTTATACTTGCAGTGGATATGCATCAGATAATGACGTTATGAATTGTTCGGTGGTGTTTCTCTGACTTGATTTTCAGTCTTTCCCCTTTGCTTTTACTCTTCTTTCTGTATTATTTCATCTATTAGGTGCTTCAGAGCTGCTTTTTACTATCTTCTATATATATTTACTTGAGATACCTTAAGTTCGTTTTCTGAAATCTCATTGATTGATGAGTTTCCTCTCGAGAGATTTCATATAATTTGTGTTATGTCAGATTTTACTATTAGTTTATTACTAATTTAGACCTTCTGATGTTTATCAATAAAGTTTGAAAAAAAATTAATCAATTAGGTTTATTTTGCACGTTTGATGTTTATCAATAAAGTTTGAAAAAAATTTAATCAATTAAGTTTATTTTGCACGTTTTCAAGGAGATGGGAAATTTTGCGCGGACTGGGGATAGAGTTATCGCCTCTTCAGACCAGAAGCTCGAGGAAAAAGAAAGAAGTCTCAAACACCCTACAGTCGACTTCTACTGATATTTCACTCTCAGAAAAGGCCCCCCTTAGAGCGCTGAAGGCAAAAGCACGTTCTAAATGATAGTACTTTCTTTGAATGTTAGAGGTATCGGAGGACTACCCAAAAAGGCCTCCTTACGCAAGCTGCTTCTCGACACACATCCAAACATCATGTTCCTCCAAGAGACACTTTCGCCTGATCATATTTCAAGAGATTTTGTACACTCTCTCCGTCCTTCTTGGATCTCAGCTGCCGCTAGCTCCATCGGCAATTCAGGAGGCTTATTGTCGGCTTGGGATCCGATTTTCTTTGACTTGGTTCCCTACCTCACCTGTGGAGGCATACTGCTGCTGGGTCGATGCCTCGCTACAGATCAAGAGATTGCATTATTAAACGTTTATGGTCCCTGCCTGGACAGGATCCAATTCTGGACGCGCCTCGCAGGAAGTGGCATTCTCTCCATTCCCAACCTCATCCTCGGGGGGATCTAAACATAACACTCTCAACCGATGAACATTGGGGAGGTATTTCAGCGCCCGCTTCAAGAGGTACATTCTACAGGAACCTCTTCTCGACCTTCAATCTCATTGACATTCTTCCAAACTGTATTGTACCTACCTGGCGAAATGGCCGCTCCGGGGATGAGGCCATTGCGAGTAGACTTGACCGATTCTTAATCTCTGGTAACTATCTAACATCAGCAGCCTTCCCATCCTCGTGGGTGGAGTATCCGTACTTCTCCGACCACGCCCCTATCCTCTTGCAGCTAAACCGCCCACTACAGCCAATCACCTTCCCATTTAAATTCAATCTACACTGGCTAGAATCGGTCGCTTTCTCTGATCTGGTTCATTCGACTTGGACTGACCCACAATTTCTGCTAGAAGGCAACCCGCAGCAGCGCCTACACTGGAAACTAAAGGAGTTAAAAGCTCGTTCAAAGATCTGGAGCTTACAAAAAAAGAAATCAGAGGTGGCTCATCTAACTTATCTTGAGGCGGAGATAAAAAGGCTATTACACCTTTCAACAGCTGCAGACTTTACCTATGAAAATGCCAGTTCCCTAAAAGAGTTAGAACATCGGAGAGATCACATTTTGCGTGATGATGAGAAGACCTGGCGTCTCCGTAGCCGAGCGACCTGGCTCAAGTGGGGCGATTCCAATTCAAAAATTTTTCATAATCTCGCTAGTTACAACAGGCAGAGGAAGCATATTTGGTCTATTCAGAATGAGGAAAAGGAGGAGCTTCGTGGCCAAGAGGACATCAAGGCGGAGGCGGTTACCTATTTCAAAAAGTTATTCAAGGAAGTGGACTGTCCATTACTGCAACAACAAGTAGATTCCGCTAGCCTCTATCCAAGATTAGTAACGGATCTTGAAGCCCCTGATCTTTACAGGCCTGTCTCCCTCCAGGAGCTTAAGCTCATTCTTTCACAATTCAAAAAGGAGAGGAGTCCGGGGCCTGACGGCTGGACGTCAGAATTTTTCTCCCACTTTTTCGATCTAGTTGGGCCGGACCTCCTACTAATGGTCGAAGACACTCGCACAAAAGGTATGATCACAAGAAACTTAAACTCCACTTTCCTGATTTTGATACCCAAAGAAAACAACGCTGTCTCTTTTAACGATTACAGACCTATCTCCCTTTGTAATCTTGTATACAAATTGGTCTCTAAAGTCATTGCCAATCGCATGAAACCATTCCTGGTAAGGGGTCTCTCAACGGAACAACTTGGATTTCTAAAAGGAAGGAGAATTCAAGATGCCATTGCTACGGCTCATGAGTGCATCCACTCAATCAAGCAGAAAAAATTAAAGGCCTTAATAATGAAAATTGATCTCAAAAAGGCCTTTGACTGTATAGACTGGAACTACTTGAGACTAATTCTACTTTCAGCGGGATTCGGTGAAAATTTTTTAGCTTGGATCCTGGCTTGTGTCACAAGTGCTAATTTTGCGGTGCTCATAAATGGGGAGGCGACTAGATTTTTCAACAGCGAAAGGGGACTCCGACAGGGATGCCCTCTTTCCCCCTATCTCTTCATTCTTGTTATGGAAAGCCTCAGCTTACTTCTCTCAAAATCCATTGCCGAACACAAGATCTCTGGTTTAAAGGTCTCTAAACTCTACAAAATTCTTCATCTTATGTTCGTTGACGATATTCTCTTATTGTCAAGAGYTGAGCTGCCCGATTGGATTGTTATTTTGGATATACTGCAAGTCTTCTGCACAGTCACTGGATTGTCAATCAACCCCTCAAAGTCATCGGTCCACTATTGGGGGATTTCTGCGGCAGAGCTCTTGCTGCTCAAAAGTTTCATTCCTTACACTTTCATTGATTTAAAAGAGGGATTCTGTTACTTGGGATATAGGCTGAAGCCGAGAGCCTCCACACCCGCAGATTGGAGCTGGCTCGTGGCGATGTTCGAAAGGAAGATCAGTTTTTGGTGCAACAAGTGGCTATCCCTGGGTGGACGCTTCATCCTAGTCAAATCTTTGTTGGAAGGGCTGGCTGTCTACTGGATGTCCCTTGAGCGGATTCCAAATAAAATTATTATTCTTTTTCGAAGACTTTCTTGCAATTTCATTTGGAATGATCGTGTTGATAGCCATCGTTTCCACCTCTGCAAATGGCAATCCATCTACAAACCACGTAAGGCTGGAGGATGGGGTTTAAAGAACCTGTCTACTTTCAACACTGCTCTATTAGCCTGTTCTTTTTGGAGAGGAGTTTCTCATTGCAGCATTTGGCAGAAAGTTGTTTCTGACAAGTATCTTGACTCTCTACCTCCCCATCTCTGGTTGAGAAGACCTTCTCTTGTGCAGCAACGCGCCTCTCCCTTTTGGAAGGGTCTCCTATCTGCTTCTCCAGTAGTTCTTCACTGGCTTCGTTGGAAGCCCGACAATGGTACTGAGATCTTACTCGGCAAGGATAAGATCCTTGGTTTGGAGAATCTCTCCATCCTCTCGCCAACGCTCAGATCCCATCTTGCTCTTAAGAGCCTGGGCTACCTGGCTCAGATCAAAGTGACTACAAACTCGGGATTTCTACGGGACCACTGGATCACTAGCAACGAACTCCAGCTTCCCTTTCAGTTGGCTAGGGAATGGAACAACTACACTCATGCTCTTAGTGCGGCTGGAATCTCTCTCCTTGACTGTCCGGACATTCTTCTGTGGGCTGGGGGTGATGGATCGGGCTTCCTCACTGTCAAAAACGCCTACTCAGCTCTCTTCAACCTTGACGACTGCAGTGATGTGATCCCGTGGCTTTTTTCCATTTGGCACTGGTCCACTCCACTTAAGATAAAAAAAA
>ML804519.1:289230-312892 GCA_009831015.1 Picea engelmannii | reverse complement strand
TCATTCATTGATGATTACCTGGATATATTTCTTGAAAACTAAAGATGAAGTGTTCAATAAGTTCAAGGAATTCAAAGCCTTGATAGAGAACCTTTCTGAAAGAAAGATCAAGATACTCAGGTCAGATAATGGAGGAGAATATATCTCAAAGAGTTGTGAACGTCTACAAAGAAATTGGAATCAAATGGTGTAGCTAAACGGAAGAACGGAACCATACTGGAAGCTGTGAAGACTATGATCCATGATCAAGATCTTCCCATGTGCTTATGGGCAGAAGCAGCAATGACAACTATTTATGTGCAGAACCGATTATCCCATATCACACTTGGGATCAAGACACCAGAAGAGATTCTCACCGGAAAGAAGCCAGAGGTAAGCCATCTCAAAATATTTGGTTTTCCAGTGTTTATTCATATACCTAAAAGAGAAACAAGATGGACCCTTCAGGAAAGAAGGGAATATTTGTGGGATACTGTGAGGTCTCCAAGGCCTTCAAAATCTATATACCAGGTCAACATCACATTGAGATTAGCAGGGATGTGACCTTTGATGAAGAAGAAACACTTAAGAAATCAAGAAGATGCCAGATTGAAGAGGTATATGAAGAGGAACCCATAATCCCCAATACTGCAATGAGGGAGGCTCCCAGAGCTGCAGAACCAATGAGGGAAGTCGTAACTTCCCCTGATGAGGAAATTCTTGAAGACCATGATGTAACAGAAGTTTAAGAACCTCCTCAAATGACCTTCTCCCATAAAAGAAAGCCTTCTTGGGCAAGAGAGCTTATTCGAGATGGAGAGAAGTATGGTGTTCCAGAAGGAACCTCGAGACAGGTGAAAAGACCAAAGCCATTCTCTAGTTACACGGCTTTGATGTGTGATCTCCTAGATGAGGAGCCTACCTGCTTTGAAGAAGCCATTCAAAAGAAGGAATGGGTAGAGGCCATGACATAGGAATACCAATCCATAATGAAGAGAGAAGTATGGGAAATAATTCCCAGACCGAAGAATAAAGATGTGGTATCTTTCAGATGGCTCTTCAAAATAAAACATGTTGTTGATGGAAGTATTGAGGAGTATAAAGCAAGATTTGTCGCTCGTGGATTTTCCCAGAAGGAAGGCATTGACTATGAAGAGACATTCGCTTCTGTGGCCAGATACACTTCAATCAGGACCATCATAGCTCTTGCAGCAAAGATGAAGTGGAAGTTGTACCAGATTGACATGAAGACAACTTTCCTAAACGATGTCATCCAAGAGGAAGTGTATATAGAGAAACCTCAAGGATTTGAGGTTGAAGACAAGAGGTCTCATGTCTGCAGATTGAAGAAAGCCTTATACGGATTGAAGCAATCTCCTAGAGCTTGGTATGGCCATTTAGACAGTTTCTTGACGAGCTTAGGCTTTACCAAGAGTAAAACAGACTCAAATCTCTACTTCAAAATTATGGATAATGAGCCAATAATCTTACTGCTATATGTGGATGACTTATTCTTAACTAGAGAAGAAAAAATCATCGTTGAATGTAAAAAGAGACTTTCCTTGGAATTTGAAATGAAAGACCTTGGCCTAATGCATTATTTCTTAGGCCTTGAGGTATGGCAGAGTCCTGAGAGGATCTTCCTTAACCAAGGGAAGTACACGGTCGAAATCTTAAAGAGATTTGACATGCTGGAATGCAAGCTCATGAATACACCCATGGAAGTGAAGATAAAGATGTTGGTCGATACTTCGTCAGACTTGATAGATGCCACATTGTACAGACAGATTATTATATCGCCGATGTACCTGATGAACACCAGACCAGACATTTGTTTTGCCGTGAACACCTTGAGTTAGTTTCTGGTAGAACCCAGACATGTTCACCTAGTGGCTGCAAAACATGTGATGAGGTACCTTAAAGGTACATTAGATTGTGGTATCAGTTATGATGGAGATCAAAATTACACATTGAGTGGATACACTGATTCAAATTGGGCAGGAAGCGTTACTGACAAAAAAAAAAAAACACTTTTGGATGTTGTTTCAGTTTGGGATCAGCCATGATCTCGTGGCAGAGTAGGAAGCAATCCAGTATTGCTCTCAGCACAGCGGAAGCAGAGTACATTGCCACATGTTCTGCTAGCTGCGAAGCTATATGGCTTCAAAAGATGCTGACCAGTCTATTTGACCTAGAGATGGAAGCAACCAAGATCCTATGTGACAACTAGAGCTACATAAAGATGACAGAGAATTATGTATTCCATGACAGGTCAAAGCACATAGAGATTCACTATCATTACATCCGTGACATGGTACAGAGAGGAGCCTTGAAGCTCTTGTATGTTAGCACGAATGAACATGTTGTTGATGTGATGACCAAACCTCTATCTCGTGTAAAGTTTGAACACTTTCGAGATAAGCTTGGTATAGTCTGAAAGGATACTCCCTGAAAGGGGGAGTATATATGTTCCTTGCTTCTAACCTCGTTGTTAGATGTAAAGCAAGATGTTGTGTGTGTTCCTTGCTTCTGACCTCCCTGTTAGACGTAAAGCAAGATGATTCCTTGCTTCTGACCTCATTGTTAGATGTAAAGCAAGATGATTCCTTGCTTCTGACCTAGTTGTTAGACATAAAGCAAGATGAGATGATTCCTTGCTTCTGACCCAGTTGTTAGATGTAAAGAAAGATGATGTATACCTTTCTTCTGACCCAGTTGTTAGACATAAAGCAAGATGATGTGTTCCTTTCTTCCGACCTAGTTGTTAGATGTAAAGAAAGATGATGTATACCTTGCTTTTGACCTAGTTGTTAGACGTAAAGAAAGATGTGACTTGCACTGAGCTACCAGCTTAACAACTGTGACATAGAGCCAGTCTAGTACTGTGATGGGCCAGCCTTGTGCTATGATGATGATGATGTATCAGTTTTTATACTAATACATATTGATGCAGATGATGATGGAATTCCTTTGTGAATGATGATGTTGCCGATGAAGAAAACTTTCGATGATTTATAAATACGCCAAGCCAAGATGATATTGATGATGCTATCCTCCTACCTGATGTTGTTGATGATGCTATCCTCCTACTTGATGTTGTTGATGATGTTGTCCTCTCTCTCTTGCATGATGTTGCTGAAGAATACCCTTCTTGTTAAGGGGGAGTGTTGAAATAATGTAACTACAAAGAGCATTCTTATTATTATTGATATTTTATTTATAGGATCAATCCCCATTGTGGATTGATCATGTCGGATATTGTAATAGGACCAAATCCCATTTTGCGGATTGGTCAACAGACAATTATAATAGGCAGAATAAGAAGTCGACCCCAATAGTTAATAAGAAGACCCAAAAATATAATAAAGGTGGGTTTACCAACCCAGTTTGAGAAGTTTGCCTTGGCAGTGAAGAGACACTTCACACGTGCCAGACTTGTATAAATAAAGGAGGCTAGTGCCTCATTTGGATACAAATCACTTGCTCAGTTTGAAAGACAAGTTCTGATCTGTTACTGGTAAAGGAGAGAGAGAGTGGCGCATATCTTGGGAGAGGACTTTCTATTTTAGCATAAGATTTCTTGGCATTGTATTGGCTATTTATATTAAGGAAGTTTTGCTGGGTTTTCTTCCCCTAGAGGGTTTCCCAGGATAAATGTTGTGTCTCTTGTGGATGTGTATTTCTCAGTGATCTTGTTCTTATGTTGCTATTATCTATTGAATTTCAAAGAACTATAATAATGGCATAAACATTAATAGTACGCACCTTGCGCACTATACATCATGCATATACGAACGTTGCTCCAATACAACCCGTGTACATTAGTATTTGTGCCAAAAAATGAAAATTAATGTCGGGTTTCCATGTCACGATAGGAGATCTATGATCCTTGGCCTTCCACATACTGGAAACGTTCCGACTCGGCCCTTTAGTTCCATTTTGAAGGCTATAAATGGGCCAATTCCGATCTATGGAAAAGGAGAAAGAATTCAACTTTGAGAGCAAAGTTACTCTGGAGAAACTATTTACTTCATATTGAGTCTGCATCCCTTTGTCCTTTAAGTCTGAACACAATGTTCATCTCCCAAGTTCTTCCCTTATTGATTGAGAACCTCATTGTTTCTCTCTTATGAGATTTCCTTTGGTGGAGGATTGAAGTGGTGGAGACCCATCTGTAAGGAACTTAGTTTCTCGGTTCTGAACCGCGTCGACACAGAAGTCTATAATATTTTCACTTATGTTGATAATTTATTAATAGAAATACTCCTTTCTCGTCCAATTGATATCTTGCAAATATATGAGTTATCATCCATGGGCGTATTTGTCATGTATATTAATGGATTATGATATTTAATGTGCTAACCTTTTATATTATCACCATATGATTTCTTTTCTTGTTTTTTGAGAACTTGTTGTAGATATATAGCTTTGGATCAAAGTGCTCAATGGTGGACTTCATCGAACATCTGGACGAGGTCGGCCTCTTTCTTACCTCGCTTGCATATTGGTTTATATAGCATGTTCATTGGGATGGAGTTGAATTCTGCATTCATTTCCGTCTGTTGTGGTTCACCCTATCCATAGAGATATTTTCCTCATAACAAAATTGACGACCGTACTGGGATTGAATCTTCTTTCTTAGGGTTTGGAGAACTTTTCTCCTTAGAGTGATCTCGTTTCTATTGTGTTTATTGTCGTATCATTGCTTGACATCTCATGTTCACTCTGGGTCCGAGTGATCCAGGTGGATATTGGTGGCCACCCACCTTTTCCAACTGGCTCAAAATAGCTTTATGGCAATTTTGGCAATTTACTATTTTTAGCAGGTTTTAACTTTCGGGGCCATTTTGAGGGCCTAATGAAGGTTTTTCGAGATATAGGTTCTCAATGATAGTCGAAGGCATGGTTGAGCCCCCAAAATGAATCTCCTCGAAGATACCTTTCCAAAGAGCTATCACACGCCTAAAACAGAGATCATATGCAAAAGTTACGACCCCGGGAAGTTGATGCACCAACTTACCCAAACAGGGCCCACATGACTTTTGGTGCTTTATCTCCTAGGGTTAGGTTTTTGGATGTCTAGGACTTTTGGCATTCCTGATTATTGTAAAAAGGCCTCCAGAGCCTCATTGTAACCATCTTCTTGCGAATGCGAGTAGCTGTCACATCTCTTCTCGGAGATAAGCTGCCACCATTCTAGCGAGTCTTTCACTCTGTATTTTTACAGTCTCTGTACATTTCTTTGATTAATAGAAATCGTTTATTACTGTATATCTGTGTTTATGGTTGCATCTCTGATACATTTCTGTTATATTATTGAATATCTGCAATATCTCTATGCATTTCTTTATTATATCTCCACTCTCATTTCGTGCTGAAAATAATCCGGATCATCGAGTTTTCAACCTTTCTCCCTTGCCTAGCCTTGTTTTGAAGCATATACACGCTTTTTCCCTTGACAATCACGTATATACGTTGGTTGTCCTTCTGCAAACTATGTATATACGCTATGTTTTCCTAAACAGTCGCATACATCATTTTTCCTTGCTTGTTTGCTGGATCTGGTAATTGTTGGGTGGGATTTGATGTTTGTTGAGGCTTCTTGGGTCTCTGTAGTGCCTATTAAGTGCTCGTGAGATGACAGGAAACCCCTTGTTTGGTTGAATTTTTGGGCAAAGTATTTATCATCATATTTTCATTTTTTATTGTCCTTGCACATTGGGCTGGGTGTTTTGTTGCTTGATGTCTTGCTTGAGTTATCTCTTTTTATACACAGTAGGTTGATACATCAGGTTGTTTTTCAGTCCATGCATTTTCAGTTTTGTTATATTGAAAATACAAAAAAAAATAGGCATTTTTCATTGCTTGGCATTTTTTGTCTTTGGGTATTTATCATTAGCTTAGTGCATATAGTGAAAGATTGCATTTTTACTTCAGAATTGCAGAGTTGAAATTGAAAATTGCACTGGTTTTTAGAAGCATATCATTCATTGAAAGTTAAAGATAAGACTTTTCATTATTTTCGTATTTACTTTTCTTGCAGAGTCATAGAACCATGAGTTTCACTACGATACCTTTTTGAGTAATCACAACCACTAAAATTAATGCTATAATTTAAAATTGATTAGTCACGATTTTATTTTCTAGGGTGCACAAACTAGCTTAGGATTTAGTGCCTTGGAATAGGATTTTGTGAGTAAACTTCTCCAAGGAAATTAAATTGACATATGTGTTTGAGTCACGGAGTGGAGAAATCCATTATATAATTGGTAAGATCAGGAGGCTTCGCTCACATCATAGTTAATCACGAGGTCGCACGAAGTTGGTTGAAGGGATATCCCCCCAATACCTTCCTAGCGCCAGGGATATTTCTGGGGATCTATTCATCTCTCGAGATCTTGCTAGTTCCTTTACCTCCATGAGAGGTGGTGCTTTCAAGGTTCTAGGCTTTGCTACCCTACCCATACGGTGGACCCGACTTACGGATGCTCACATGTGCATTGGTCATACATTGTTTTATTAGTTTCTTGACTTAGGTGTCTCATAGGTTACTTGCAGGGTTTATTCTGTAGGTACCTTGGGTCAGACAAGGGTCAAACAACACATAACCTTTATACAGGATTACCTCTCCGGGGGGATCTGACCAATTGGTTCTTAAGCCCATGAGGGCCCTTATAACTTATTATGTTACCTCCGATCTTTAGCAGGGAGTCTCAGGCCCCTCTTGGGTGAGACATACCTTCTTTAGGGAGGGAGGAAACTCAACCACTTTACCCCATTTGTGTGCATATTGGTCATTTGAATTTTGGTGTGCTCTTTGATTACTAGATGGCCTTGGGGGTATATACTGAGTTTCCATTATCATGGATATTGGAGTTCCTTTTGCTCCCTCGTTTACTACTACCCACCCCATGATGCCTACTCATTTCATGGGGAGGAATTCTTCCACTTTTCACAATGGTATGCAGAACTATGATACTCAATCCGCCCCTTAGGTCTCTATTCACTTTCCTGTTGATATGCCTTCCCTGTGCAATCCTCTCCCTTGTCCAATTATATGAGTCCTATCATTGGATACGGGGGCACCATGGCTTCGATGCCTACTTCGTTCGATATGAGTCATGTCCCTCAACCAACTCTCACTATGGGAGGTTGGAATCTACCCTCTTATGGATCCAATCCTAGCTATGCTATTTCAGGAGCCAGTAATCAGATGGGTGCTTATTCTACTTATTACACCCCATCCATGTATCCTCCATCCTCCATGTCAGTTCCTTCAAATAATTTTTCCATGACAGGTCCTCATGTATCCCCGACTATTTCATACGGGGAGAACTAGTTTTACGGTTCGGTCTACCCTCTTTACGAAACCCCTTCACAAGGGGGAAACTTATATCCTCACTCGAATAGTACTTATCATACTTCTGTCTCTTCACAGACTTCAGTGATGATTCTCGTACGCACCTCTTCAAATCAGTTAGGCGTAGGATACTACCTTTCTGGATAGGGACAGGGGGTAAACCAGGATCTTTCCTGGCCTACAATATTCCAAAGTCAATATTTCCCTGGACCTTGGTATCAAATTCCACAACTCACCACTATCCCATTCATTGTCAGTCATACTGGATCTCCATCACCAACCTACGTATATGCATGTTGTACAATAGGTAGGGCACATATATGTGGAAAAATGATGTTTTTAGCTCTAGGATTTGCAAAAAGGGACTTCAAGTCTACATAGGGAAATGGAAAAAGGCCTTTTGTGCAAGTTTTCATAGGGTGAGGCAAATCTTTCTATAAAAAGTGAAGGGTACTTCATTGCACTTCATCGTTGATAGTGGTATCCAAAAGAACCTCACATCAGTAGAGGTCGTCAAGTGGTTAGATATGCCGACATCACCACACCCGCAGTCATACACCATTAGATGGCTCCGCCAAGGGAGTGATCTCCACATCATCCAACAATGTCGGCTAGCCTATGGCATCAAGCCCTTCAAAGATGAGGTATTTTGTGATGTCACCCCCCTTGAAGTTTTTCATTTTCTTTTGGGCCAACCTTATTTATGGAAACATCATGTTGTATATGAGTCTAAGCCTCGTAGTGTTATTATTACTTTGGACAATAAATTATACAGGATATCAGAGGTAGTCCCATATACCACCATTTGCTTCATATCTACCATGAAATGCAGGAAGGTAATCTATCAGACCGGTAAGTTTGTCTTCTTATTGATTTGTGCTCAAAGTGAGTAGAAGTTTGTATCCACATCCATGGCCTCCATGACATGTCTCTCCATGTAATAGAATAAAGTGGATAAGGTCATGGAAGAATACAAAAACATCTTCTCCTCACCCACTGGAGTACCTTTGCACTGTGAAGTCAAGCACTCAATCAATCTGACCCCGGGTGCACTGCTGCCTAATGGGACAATCTATTTCCACTCTCTGTCAGAAAATGAGGAAATCAAGTGCCAAATCCAAGAGCTGCTCGAAAAGGGGCACATTCACCTAAGCTCATCACCTTGTGGAAGCCCAATCATGCTTGTGCAAAAGAAAGACGGGTCTTGGCGACTCTGCATTGATTACTGGGCCCTAAATAAAATCACAGTCATGAACTAGTACTCAATTCCCCGAATTGATGATCTCCTTGACCAAATCAACGGGGCCAAATATTTCAGTAAGATTGATTTGAAGTCCGGATACCACTAGGTCCCAATATATAAGACCGATGTATGGAAAGCTTCCTTCAAGTCCAAAAAAGGTATTTTTCAATGGTTGGTCATGCCCTTTGGCTTGACAAATGGCCCAACAACTTTCATGAGGATAATGGATGATATCTTGTGGCCTTTCACCAATTCTTTTGTGGTAGTGTATTTGGATGACATCCTCATCTTCAGTAATAATTGGGAAGAACACTTACAACACATTCAACAAGTTATGCACACTCTGCAGCAACAAAAGCTATATTTTGATTTGGAAAAATTCTCCTTCCACATGAACAAGGTCCAATACCCAGGCTACATTATTGATGAGAATGGGGTATATGTCAATCTAGCCAAAATCCAAGTCATCCATGATTAGCCAGCCCCAACCACACTCACTAAGCTCTAGAGCTTCTCAGGCCTTGCCAAATTCTATTGCAGGTTCGTGTTGGGATTCTCCAAGTGACCAGGGGCAGTGGAAAAGAAACATTCGTGTGGGGATAGTCGCAATGGAAAGAATTCGATGATTTGAAGCAACACTTGTGATCATCCCCGGTGCTATCATTACTTGACTTGCAACATCCATTTTAGATTGATATAGATGCTTTAGACTATGTTGTGGGCGCAATTCTCACTCAACATGGACATCTCATGGCCTATCATAGTGAAACAATATCATATATTGTTCATAAGTAACCCACTTAAGACAAATAAATGTACTCCATTGTACAAGCCTACCACTAATGGAGGAATTACATTCTCTGGAAGGAGATGGTAATCCACACTGATAGTAATCCTCTGTAGCTCATGCAGACACAAGGAAAATTGGGGGAATTGAGAAGCCTCAACACCTCAGACGTAAACCTAAATTCCTTTGCAGGATTTGCGAAGGAGATCATGTTACTTGTTTGTGTCCAACTACGTCCAAGATACCAGAAGCATGGGACTCACCCAAGGCATTTGTGGTTTCCCCACACCCTGTTCCTCCCTTGATTGACACGGTGGTAACACCTATGCAATCCTCTCTTGACCTCACCCACGTCATCAAGGGTGATGGGTCTCCTATCCCTATTATCATGCATCCTCTTCAACCTAGAATTGAAGAAGTGGTTGTACCAGTGCAATCTTTGGTCAATCCTACCCTCCTTGTAGAGGGTGATGCATCCTTCAACCATGTCATCAACATTCTTGATCCTGCACCTTCTGAACAAGAGAGATTTATTCTCTCCCCGAGTACTCTCTCTCCAAGTCCTAAGGAAGTTCCCTTCGATTGGGATATCCTTGTGGGGTATCCAATGCCCCCACCTATGTCTTTTCCTGTAAGAGACATTATCTGATCCATCACGAAAACTATATACTATGTTAGTGATTTATCCTCTTCGACTTGGAGAGCTTTGGGTTTTCCCAAGATTATGTCATCTCTTCGTAAGATACTGACATTCCACAGAAGTTCTGCACGGGAGCCTTGGCCTACCCCGTGACTTGCCTCCTAGAATCTCCCAAATGAGTCTGAGTTAAGATCTTTTCGGACTCCTCTCCAAAAGGGAAAAGATTGTTGAGTGATTTGTCCCTTTCACACTTGTTAAATTGGACTTAAAAGGTTGTGAGTCTTAGTTAATCTCTTTTCCGACTCGTTATCAAAAAATGAAAATATTTCCGAGTGAACTTGTCTTTTTCACACTCGTAAATTGGATTCGAAAAAACGTCTATTTGGCACAAGTTTATCCCTTTTTCACACCAAGTAGACTAAAAGACATAAAAAATGACATTTTTTGGCGTTAAGTTGTGATTGCATCTCATGCCTTTGCTTACAGTATTGAGCCTATAGCTGGTTCTTTCTTTGCATTATAAACCGTTTGCCTCAACAATTATGCATCCTCAACCAAGTAGAGCCTTTTTCATATCGTTCACAATTGGACACCCTATAACTAGGAGGAAACATCCCCTGAGTGTCTATCTCCCGCATGTATTTCGTTGCATTGAGCATAGGTATGTTCCAGTGATGGAACTAGTTTTTCTTACTTGAGACACTCATTTCCTCCTCTGTATCATAGCATTCATTTTTCTATGAAAAAATAAAAAAAATACGGACATGAAGGGAGTATTATCTTATATTGGAAACAATCGTGTCGCCTTTGAACAAAGCACAAAATTATTTGAGTCTATTGATCATCATAATTTTGGGATTAGCATTGCCTTAGGAAGTTGAGCTCATTGCAAAGTCTTCTCTATTGACTAGTTACTCTTCTAGTCCCTATAGAGAGTTTCATTGATGCCTCCTGCATCTCATGGTTTCATCATTGGGTCTATGTTGTCGGATTCCTACATTTGTCTCATGCTCTTGTTCAAGGAAGTTTATCAACCTGTTTCGGCCACTCCTTAGAACTATTGAATTTACATGTTGGCCATACCCTCAGTTTGTATCAGAATCACATGATACTATAGTCCTATCATGCACCCTGTCCCTACTTTCATCATTGGTAGGTAACCTTGAACCTAGAAGTCGACACTTCATCATGGGTCATTGACTGGGTGGTTTCCCTTGTGTTCGATGACAAGACATCTATTCACACATTGGGATTCGTGTAGTGTCTTGGATGACATTAGCCTTATTGGTGGTTTCCTCTCCTTTGTCAGCAGTTTTCATCTTTGGATGCTATTCAGAGGGTCTTTTTTGTGTACCGCTTGCACTTGGCACATGTGAAAGACACACCAGGTCATGGGTTCATGAACTTGTTCTTTGTCCGATTTCCACCAAATCATGAAGATCCTACTTTGCTCCACATGTTGACTGATGAAAGATGCCTTAATGCTCTCCTTTCAACGGGTCTCCTTCCATCGACTTCAACCCATTTATTCTGGAAACGAGAACTAGAGTTTTATGAGTACCTTGAGGCTTGCAGTCATTAGTGGCAGGATCCCTCTCCATCGATAGTTGGGAATCTATCAATGTCTCTTGATTGATGGATTCTTCAGGTGTTCGACATCGAATCCTCTATTCACACTTGCAAGAATGTACTCATTTCCTTGATACCTACTTTCATTAACAATAGGTTGTCTCGTGTTTGTTAACAATATACATCAATGACCGATAATCAAATGATGTCTCATTGTGTTCGACCTCAACTCCCTTATTCACATGATGTAGACTTGCACCTTTGGCAGATTGTGTAGAAGACTTGAAGACATCACTATGTGGCCACAACTTTATTGAGTTGTTGCTTCCCTTTTCCTTGGACCAGTACCTATACGACTTCAATGATCATGGGAGATCAAATTGTACTCCATGGTATACATATATCTTCAGATTGGTTTTGAGACTGGTTCTACTAGGCCTTGTTCGTGAATATGACAACTTTTGGCATGTAACCACATTTGTATCTACCTATTCATGGCCACAGACACTTGTTTGGTATATTTTCACATGGATCTGCAGTGTAATTTTGTTGGCACCAATGTATGCAAAGTCAGTGAAGAATTTAATGAGCATCTAGTTCATCCAACTGGTCCCCTACCACTCCACTTCTGGGTTATTTATAATGTATTTCGGCCATCAAAGATACTCCTCTAACCTCACACATTAGGGGGCATCTGTTATAGCAAGATTTGCCTCACCCTATGCAATATTGTAGAGAGGGCCCTTATTCCATTTCCTTATGCAGATTTATCTTCCCTGTTTACAAAGTCCAGAGCTAAAAATGAATAGTTTTCCACTTGTACGCACCTTGCACACTATACAACATGTGTATACGTAGGATTCTCCACTACATCCCTTGTACATTGGGATTTGTGCCAGAAAATGAAAATTAATGTTGTGTTTCCATGTCACGACAGGAGATCTATGATCCTTGGCCTTCCACATATTGGAAACGTTCCAACTCGGCCCTTCAGATCCATTTCGAAGGCTATAAATGGGCCAATTCCGAGCCATGGAAAAGGAGAAAGAATTCAAATTTGAGAGCAAAGTTACTCAGGAGAAATTATTTGCTTCATATTGACTCAGAATCCCTTTGTCCTTTAAGTTTGAACATAGTGTTCATCCCCCAAGCTCTTCCCTTATTGATTGAGAACAACATTGTTTCCCTCTTATGAGCTTGCCTTTGGTGGAGGATTGAAGTGGTGGAGGCCCAGCTGGAAGGGGCTTAGCTTCTCGGTTCTAAACCGTGCCAAAATGGAAGTTTGTAATATTTTCACTTCTTCTAATCATTTATTAATAGAAATACTCCTTTCCCATCCAATTTATATCTTGTAAATATATGAGTTATCATCCATGGGCGTATTTGTCATGTATATTAATGGATTATGCTATCTAATGTGCCAACCTTTTATATTATCACCATATGCTTGCTTTGTTTGTTTGTTGAGAACTTGTTGCAGGTATATAGCTTTGGGTCAAAGTGCTCAACGATGGAATTCATCGAACATCTGGACAAGGTGGGCCTCTTTCTTATCTCGCTTGCATATTGGTTTATATAGCATGTTCATTGGGATGGAGTTGATTTCTGCAGTCATTTCCATCTGTTGTGTTTCACCCTAGCCATAATGAGATTTTCCTCATAACATCTTCCTTTCTAGTCACTGAATTTTCTTTCTTGTCATTCCACTTCCTTTTGTCCTCTTTTATTGAAGACGATTCCCCTGATACACCAACTCTTGTTTTCCCTGCCTCAATGTATGTTGCTTGAACAAAAACCTCATCAATATTAGTAGGTCCAAACATAAATACAGTGTTACGAATGTGTGCAGGTAAACCTCCTATATAGTTCATAAGAGTTTCTTGAGTATGTAATGGAATGTCTAACATTAATTCCATCTTATGAAATTCATCTGTGTATTCTTGCACTGTTTGTCCCTTTCTTAGTTTAAGACCTTTCCATTCAATTAAATCCTTCTCTTTATAACCCAAAGGATAAAATTGTTTTTTAAGTGCAGAAACAAAAGATTGCCATGATGGAAATACATTACCCACTTGTTGCATGCCATTTTGCAAATTTCTTTGCCACCAGACATTGAGTGTTGTCCCTGCAAGTCGAAGCGATGCCAATTTGATTTGAGTTGCCTCATCCTTGATTTGTTGCACACTGCAATAAACTTCCATCTGTCTGACCCAGTTATCAAGCCTCTCTTCATTGACTTTACCATCATACATGGGTAATTTAAACTTCACATCAATCTTAAGTGAAGGCAGATCATGTTTATGTTTATGGGAATGTTTTCTTTCAGTGGATTTGGAACTTGTACTTGAAGAAGAAGAAGTTGATGGAGAAGAAGGAGGTGAAGGAAGAGGTTTAGGAGGATCCTCTCCTTCTTCACTTTTGGCCTTTGAATATTCACCTAGAATCGGTCTCTTCCGCTCCAAGTAATCGTCATATAAAGCCTTTACCATCTCCGACATGGCGAAGACGGTCTTTCGAAACTCTATCTCATCATGAGAAATTCTCTCTTCCAATGCCATATTCTCTCTTTGAGAAGTTCTCTTTCTCGATCCAATCTCAGGATTATATTCAACAAGCTCACCTTCACCACAATTCAACTTTTCCCTGGTAATCATGAAAATTGAAAAAGCAACCGTCAACCTGCTCTGATACTACTTGATCCGAAAAGATCTTTTAAAGACTATGGTTAAGTTTTAAAGCATGAGTTCATTAACCATTTAGGAATTTGAAGAAAGGGGAAGAATCAATGATATAACATAGCAACCATAATAATATATGCATATTTGAAAGTAAGCACAAAGAATCAACAAAACCATAACAACAAAGTTGTTAACATAGTTCGACAAGATTGCCTACCTCTCTGGGCCTTTGTCTCAGTGGGTGAGGTTTTCTTATTTCTTTTCAAATCTTCAAAAGTACATTAGAAAAGTGTCAAATGGATTACAAACTAGTCTGGTTGTGTTCTTCTACACCTCAAAAACCCAACACAACCGACGACACTAAAAATGGTTGAGTGAAGCTCCCGGAATTGGCCCACAACGTTCCTCTCCTCAATGGGTTCCCTGATAAAAACTGGCTTTGGCTGTCAAATTCCTCAACATTTATCCTTCTCTGAACCTCTCCAAGGCTGCCAAGAACCTCTGGTTTATATAGATTTGGAGTTGGTAACATCCTCCCAAAATCTGGCCTCAAAAACGGCTCCAGATCCTCTAATAATGGAAAAAATCTCCCTGAAAAGGCTTCAAAATAAAATAAAAATATAGTATATGGTTGAAAAACCCAAAATTGGGCAAATGTCGGGCGCAACCCACATTTCTTGAGCTCTTGGTCATATGGAATTGTTCCATGTGTCCTTCGGTTGGCATGCTCCTGGTCCTTAGCCCCTAAACTTGACCCATTGGTCGTTTGCATGGCCATATGGCCATGGATCTAGCTCCCACACGACCACAGCTACCATGGCTCCTCGTCACTAGCCCCTGGTCTGTAAGGGATGGCTCTCGTCGACCTGGGCTTATCCCAAACCACACACCACCGTCAACACATATATAGAATGCATCGTTTACATAACAATCCACACACATAGACTGGTCGGTCCGTCAGAGGTTGTGAAGACATTGATCAGTCCTTGAGGTCATGTATCAGAGGGAACTTTGCATGAAAGATACTCTCTTCTTTGCTATCCTAGGAGATATTAGAAGTGTTAGGTAGCAGAAGCAAAACAAAGTATCTATAACAGAGCATAAACGAGCTAGATTAAACATGCATCAAACCAAGAACAACAAACACACAATTGACACAGTAATTTATGTGGAAACCCAAATTGGGAAAAAACCATGGGCTATGATTATCGGTCTTCTTCTATTCAAGGGAGAATTACAATAGCCTTCATAGGCATACAACCATCCTCTCCTTATGCAATGTATTCGCTTGCACTCGCATTGTCCTCACATTGTCCTCTACCTCTATGGGTATGCTCGTATATATAACATCTATCACTCAGTTACACAAACTGATCATGAATAGATAACATAGTTACACGAACACTTTATAAGTAGATTGCATGCACGTGCATCTGCATGTGACCGCATGGGATAATTTGTTGGCTTGTTTCCAACAATCGCCACCTTGACAACAATTTACTTGATATATCATGCCCTTAATTAATTCATCCATCACCTTTCCTGCAAGAGAAGCCAAACAACATCACAGCTCCACAACTTCTCTAGCAATACCCGTATGAACATGCCTGCACGATTCACTACAACATGGACCATTATGTCTCCATCAGTAACCTGTTTAATAAACCGATGCACTTGTCCAAAACTCATGAATCATAAACATAGACCAAATCACTGTAACCACTATAGGTGATACTTGTGCTTCCATGTTTGAAGCACCCATTTCCATGGTCCTGGCTTGGTTTTTCCATGTGTCTACTAACAACACCAATTGCATGTGAAATGCTGACCATTTTTCCATTGCAATCATCAAACTTCCTATTAACATATAATAGTCGAGACATATAACCCTTTTCTTCTTCATCAATTAGGACATAAACCTGAAGATAATTTACAATGGAAAGCCAAAGGGATTTTACCAGTTTCACATTATTCATGCTGAATTTCCTGAGTATATTTACCACATACTTCTGTTGTGATAACCGAGATTACCATATTTCCTGTCTCTATGTATTTCCATGCCCAAGATTTATTTTGCTGCTCCGAGATCCTTCATAACAAACGTCCTAACCAACTTAGCCAACCTGTTGATCTCAACCATGCCTGTGCTTGCAACAAGCATAACATATAACACCAAGATCGTGAATATACCATAAACACAATGGTTGTACTGACTTCTTGTAAAATTTGGCTCACCATGAAGGAATCAAACATCTTGTACTATTTTCCTAACATGCTTCAGGCCATACAATGATTTTTGAGTTTGCAAACAAATCTCCTGTTGCGATTATGAACTAACCATTTTGGTTGTTCCATATACATCCCCATATAAAAGGAGATTCATCAAACACTGCATCTCTATCCATGATGATTCTATGGGTAGTAGGATCCCACAGTTTGCACCCCTTAACATTATCACCATAACAATGATCTACCTATTTGATATAGGTCCTAATTAGAAAGTCGATAAAAACCCATAAGCATCACAACTAAATAATTTCACATTTGAGTAATTACCAGATAACCTATTCATACCTCTTCCTGAATCTTCCTGTCTTTTACAACCGATGGTGACTGAGTTACCAGATAGCACAGTCGCTTTTGTCCACAACTATTGTTGCAACTTGGAATTATTGAACATGCCTATTCGATCCCAACTTCCTCGTAATACTTTCTAAGTTCCATGAATATGAAATTACCTTCATCGTATATTCTCAAATACTTGATTGACCTGCCAACACATCAACCTTTCTAAACTTGACACACTGCTCCACCTCGAACTTTGCATTTGAACAAATTTGACCAAATCTGGCCAAACCGGCCAAGTAAGCCTTCACCACATACCTCCAGGCCCATTTACAATGGAGTTCACCAAGCCTTTTATAGGCTTCATTACATGCAATCCATGGACACAATACCACGGGATACCCAAAACACATGGACCCGAAAAACCACCTGCTTTGACCTAAAAATAGATTTAACTCATTAACTCTTTCACCGAGTCAAGGCTAACCCAACATACATGCCCCCCCACATATTCAATCTACCTAAATCTATGTCTAGACTTTTCATAGGTGACCTGATAAACCAAGTGTACGCATGCCTATCCAGGTCTTATAGACATATGCCCATTTACATGCAATCCATAATTTCTACAACTCCAATGTAAATACAATTTTATTTTTTTAATTATTTCATGATGACTCAATCATCACCGCCTTGTACCTTCTATGCGAACACAGGTGTTGAAACACAACAGACAGACAAAACTTCATAAACCATACCTGTAGCTAAATTTGCTTCTATTGTGGAGTCCTCTTTGGATGCTTGTTGTCTTTTCCAACAATCCTTCTTGAGATGTCGAGATTTGCCACAAAACCAACATTTTGCCTTACCCTTACTTTCTTTTGACTTAGATCTGGATGTAATTTTCTGATATTTCCCTCGTTTTGTAGATTACCTCTGACCACCATTGCTTCTGTTGTTGAGGTTTCTTTACTGGATCTTTTTCTCATCTCCTCAGACAATAAAGCTCCCACAACAATGTCATAATCAATGGTATTTGTTGTGTTAAACCACATAGTTGTGACCAGATGATCATAAGACTTAGGCAACGAACACAATAGCGTAACCGCTTTGTCCTCATTTTCGATCTTTACTTCCATATTAGTTAATTGACAGATCAGAGTATTGAAGACATTCAAGTGATTAGTAATTTGTGTACTTTCTTTCATTCGCAAGTTGTACAACTGCCTCTTCAAGAAGATTCTGTTTGACAAGTTCTTTGTCATATACAGACTCTCCAGTTTGGTCCAAAAACCCGTTGTTGTCATCTCTTCATTGGTGTTAAACAATACCTCATCTGCCAGACACAAACGAATAGTATTGAGGACTCTTGCATCCAGATCCTCCCAGTCCTCGTCTATCATGCTTGCCAGTTTCTTTGACTTTTCAGCCAAGGGCTTTTGCAATCCTTGTTTCACAAGCAAATCCCGCATCTTGAGTTTCCATAGCGCAAAGCTATTCTTACCGCTGAATTCTCCACCTCAAACTTAGAATGCTACACTTTTGCCATTAACAAAAAACTCCAAAACCATTGCTTATAAAACTAAATCTCTTTATAGTGGAGAAGTATTAATATATTTAAGGTTAAACCACAAAAATATAAACTTTAATTAAAATATTTAGAAAAAACTTAAAAACCTTTTATTAAACCACCCTTTCACCTTTTTAAAATACTTCACCTTTTATCAAAACGTACTTCCATGATTTAACCCACAGTTCTAAACTTTTTGTCTTATGTGCATAACAAAGGTCCACCTCATATTTGTTAAATAATATCCTCCACTTTAACAAGACGTCACCCAAATCATAAAATATTCTCCCCTTTTAAAAAGATTCATACCATTCACACCTTTTTAAACCATGTAAATTTTTCGTTTAATTTTTTTTTATGATCGTCGCACCTACGTTATTAGGAAATAGTCAGGAAATAGTTGCATTGCGTTAATGGGTATCCATTTGCAATCAAATCGTAGCACTGTGTCAAATTTTCTCCTGCGACGATGTGGCTATGTGTCCAATGTGATGTCTGCGATGATGCCGCACTGTGTGTTGTGTATGGCCTGCATTGATTTCACAATTTTTTTTAATTTCGTAAGTTTGTGTGCTATTGTCGCACTGTGCCATAGGGATGACCTGCGATGATGTAATAAAACTCGTCCTCGCCTGTCCACTTCCAATTCACTCGGCTCGGCTCAGCTCTTCAATCCAGCAACCATATTCGTTTCTACTTCGCTCTCTGCTCCTTCAACTCTGAGCTTTGACCTGTCTATTTTACCTAGAGATGGAAGCAACCACGATCCTATGTGACAACTAGAGCTGCATAAAGATGACAGAGAATCTTGTATTCCACGACAGGTCGAAGCACATAGATATTCGCTATCATTACATCCGTGACATGGTAGAGAGAGGAGCCTTGAAGCTCTTGTATGTTAGCACAGATGAACATGTTGTTGATGTGATGACCAAACCTATATCTTGTGTAAAGTTTGAACACTTTCGAGATAAGCTTGGTATAGTCTGAAAGGATACTCCCTGAAAGGGGGAGTATATATGTTCCTTTCTTCTGACCTCGCTATTAGACGTAAAGCAAGATGTTGTGTGTGTTCCTTGCTTCTAACGTTGTTGTTAGACGTGAAGCAAGATGAATCCTTGCTTCTGACCTTGTTGTTAGACGTAAAGCAAGATGATTCCTTGCTTCTGACCTAGTTGTTAGACGTAAAGCAAGATCAGATGATTCCTTGCTTCTGACCCAGTTGTTAGACGTAAAGCAAGATGATGTATACCTTGATTCTGACCCAGTTGTTAGACGTAAAGCAAGATGATGTGTTCCTTTCTTCTTACCTAGTTGTTAGACGTAAATAAAGATGATGTATACCTTGCTTCTGACCTAGTTGTTAGACGTAAAGCAAGATGTGACTTGCACTGAGTTACCATCTTAACAGCTCTGACATAGAGCCAGTGTAGTACTGTGATGGGCCAGCCTTGTGCTATGATGATGACGATGTATTAGTTTTTATACTAATACATATTGATGCAGATGATGATGGCATTCCTTTGTGAATGATGATGTTGCCGATGAAGAAAAATTTCGATGATTTATAAATACGCCAAGCCAAGATGATATTGATGTTGTTGTCCTCCTACCTGATGCTGTTGATGATGTTGTCCTCTGTCTCTCGCATGATGTTGTTGAAGAATACCCTTCTTGTTAAGGGGGAGTGTTGAAATAATGTAACTACAAAGAGTATTCTTCTTATTATTGATATTTCATTTATAGGATCAATCCCCATTGTGGATTGATCATATCGAATATTGTAATAGGACCAAATACCCTTTTGTGGATTGGTCATCAGACAATTATAATAGGCAGAATAAGAAGTCGTCCCCAACAGTTAATAAGAAGACCCAGAAATATAATAAAGGTGGGTTTACCAACCCAGTTTGAGAAGTTGACCCTGCCAGTGAAGAGACCGTTCACACATGCCAGACTTGTATAAATAAAGAAGGCTAGCCCCTCATTTTGATACATCTCACTTGCTCAGTTTGAAAGACAAGTTCTGATCTGTTACCGGCAAAGGAGAGAGATCGTGGCGCATATCTTGGGAGAGGAATTTCTGTTTTAACATAAGATATCTTGGCATTGTATTGGCTATTTATATTAAGGAAGTTTTGTTGGGTTTTCTTCCCCTAGAGGGTTTCCCAGGATAAATGTTGTGTCTCTTGTGGATGTGTATTTCTCAGTGATCTTGTTCTTATGTTGCTATTATCTATTGAATTGCAAAGAACTATAATATTGACATAAACATTAACAGTACGCACCTTGCACACTATACAACATGCGTATACAAACCTTGCTCCACTACAACACGTGTACATTGGTATTTGTGCAAGAAAATTAAAATTAATGTTGGGTTTCCATGTCACAATAGGAGATCTATGATCCTTGGCCTTCCACATACTGGAAACATTCCGACTCAGCCCTTCAGTTCCATTTTGAAGGCTATAAATGGGCCAATTCCGATCTATGGAAAAGGAGAAAGAATAAAACTTTGAGAGCAAAGTTACTATGGAGAAAGAATTTACTTCATATTGAGTTTTCATCCCTTTGTCCTTTAAGTCTGAACACAATGTTCATCCCCCAAGCTTTTCCCTTATTGATTGAGAACCTCATTGTTTCTCTCTTATGAGATTTCCTGTGGTGGAGGGTTGAAGTGGTGGAGGCCTAGCTGGAAGGAACTTAGTTTCTCGGTTCTGAACCGTGCTGACACAGAAGTCTATAATATTTTCACTTATGTTGATCATTTATTAATAGAATACTCTTTTCCCGTCCAATTGATATCTTGCAAATATATGAGTTATCATCCATGGGCGTATTTGTCATGTATATTAATGGATTATGCTATCTAATGTGCTAACCTTTTATATTATCACCATATGCTTTCTTTACTTGTTTGCTGAGAACTTGTTGCAGGTATATAGCTTTGGATCAAAGTTCTCAATGGTGGACTTCATCGAACATCTGGACGAGGTCGGACTCTTTCTTATCTCGCTTGCATATTGGTCTATATAGCATGTTCATTGGGATGGAGTTGAATTTTGTAGTCATTTCCGTCTGTTGTGGTTCACCCTAGCCATAGAGAGATTTTCCTCGTAACAGAATTAACGACCGTACTGGGATTGAATCTTCTTTCTTAGGGTTTGGAGTACTTTTCTCCTTAGATTGCTGTCGTTTCTATTGTGTTTCTTGTCGTATCATTGCTTGACAGCTCCTGTTCACTGTAGGTCCAAGTTTTCAACCTTTCTCCCTTGCCTAGCCTTGTTTTAAAGCATATACACGCTTTTTCCCTTGACAGTCACGTATATACACTGGTTGTCCTTCTGCAAACTGTGTATATACGCTATGTTTTCCTAAACAGTCGCATACATCAGTTTTCCTTGCTTGTTTGCTGGATTTGATGATTGCTGGGTGGGATTTGATGTTTGTTGAGGCTTCTTTGGTCTCTGTAGTGCCTATTAAGTGCTCGTGAGATGACAGGAAACCCCTTGTTTGGTTGAATTTCTGGGCGAAGTATTTATCATCATCTTTTCATTTTTTATTGTCCTTGCACATAGGGTTGGGTGTTTTGCTGCTTTATGTCCTGCTTGAGTTATCTCTTTTTCCGATTTCCACCAAATCATGAAGATCCTACTTTTCTCCTCGTGCTCACTGATGAAAGATGCCTTAATGCTCTCTTTTCAGGGGGTCTCCTTCCATCAACTTCATCCCATTTATTCTGGTAATGAGACCTAGAGTTTTATGAGTACCTTGAGGCTTGCAGTCATTAGTGGCAGGATCTCTCTCCATCGACAGTTGGGAATCTATCAATGTCTCTTGATTGATGGATTCTTCAGGTGTTCGACACCGAATCCTCTATTCACACTTGCAAGAATGTACTTGTTTCTTTGATACCTACTTTCATTAACCATAGGTTGTCTCGTGTTTGTTAACGGTATACATCAATGACCGATAATCAAACGATTTCTCATTGTGTTCGACCTCAACTCTCATTGTGTAGAAGACTTGAAGACATCACTATGTGGCCACAACTTTATTGAGTTGTTTCTTCCCTTTTCATTGGACCAGTACCTATATGACTTCAATGATCATGGGAGATCAGATTGTACTCCATGGTATACATATAACTTCAGATTGGTTTTGAGACTGGTTCTACTAGGCCTTGTTCATGAATATGACAACTTTTGGTATGTAACCGCATTTGTATCTGCCTATTCATGGCCATAGACACTTGTTTGGTATATTTTCACAAGGATCTACAATGTAATTTTGTTGGCAGCCATGTATGCAAAGTCAGTGAAGAATGTAATGAGCATCTAGTTCATCCAATTGGTCCCCTACCACTCCATTTTTGGGTTATTTATAATGTATTTCGGCCATCGCAGATACTCCTCTAACCTCACACATTAGGGGGCATCGGTTATATCAAGATTTGCCTCATCCTATGCAATATTGCAGAGAGGGCCTTATTCCATTTCCTTATGCAGACTTATCTTCCCTGTTTACAAAGTCCAGAGCTAAAAATAAATATTTTTCCATTTGTACGCACCTTGCACACTATAAAACATGTGTATACGTAGGTTGCTCCACTACATCCCTTGTACATTGGGTTTTGTGCCAGAAAATGAAAATTAATGTTGTGTTTCCATGTCACGACAGGAGATCTATGATCCTTGGCCTTCCACATACTGGAAATGTTCCGTCTTGGCCCTTTTGTTCCATTTTGAAGGCTATAAATGAGCCAATTATGAGCTATGGAAAAGGAGAAAGAATTAAACTTTGAGAGCAAAGTTACTCTAGAGAAATTATTTACTTCATATTGAGTCTGCATCCCTTTGTCGTTTAAGTTTGAACATAGTGTTCATCCCCCAAGCTCTTCCCTTATTGATTGAGAACATCATTTTTTCTCTCTTATGAGATTGCCTTTGGTGGAGGATTGAAGTGGTGGAGACCCAGCTGGAAGGAGCTTAATTTCTCGGTTCTAAACCGTGTTGAAACGAAAGTCTGTAATATTTTCACTTCTTCTGATCATTTATTAATATAAATACTCCTTTCTTGTCCAATTGATACCTTGTAAATATATGAGTTATCATCCATGGGCGTTTTTGTCATGTATATTAATGGATTATGCTATCTAATGTGCTAACCTTTTATATTATCACCATATGCTTGCTTTGCTTGTTTGTTGAGAACTTGTTGCAGGTATATAGATTTGGGTCAAAGTGCTCAACGATGGACTTCATCGAA
>ML804519.1:202627-265517 GCA_009831015.1 Picea engelmannii | reverse complement strand
CAAGCTGTGGAATTAACCACTAGGTAGGTACGAGGGTAGTAAGGTGTACTTGTATCTAAGTTTGATGGTAATCAGAGAAGTTAGATCTTCGATTAAGGGGAGGATTGTGAAATTAAGTAATCTCAGAGTGTGAGTTAGTTGGGGCCAAGTTATGACTCAAGGAGTCTAATGTATTGATGAACCATGTACGTGAAAAGCATACTTAGAGAACTGGTGAGTACAACGGATGGTACCCAGGTATCTCGGTAGATGGATCTCATTTTATATGGACATCAATGATTAGTTGTTTGCAGGTGCAAAAGGAAGATGCAAAGTTCGAGCATTAATCAATGTTATGCAGGTACAAAGAAGAAGCAAAAAATGTTTGAGGATGAAACTCAAGTGAGCATGTGTTGTGTAAAGTAGCACATTGAAGGAAGCCCAACCATATGAAGATAGAAACAAAAGATAATGACATGACTCAGAAAAAGACCTAACCAAAACATGTATTCATTAAGGAGGAGACATTGCACATCAAAGGAGCAACTTGCAGACATATTAGCACAAGACCAATTTGAATATTTGAGAGAAGCATTGGGCATTATAATATTGATGTAATTAGTGGTAGAAATTAGAGGGGAGTGTTGGAAGTATTAATTTCTACCAACTACCGCAGAGTTCGAGATTCTTCTCCATCGACACACACCAACGCTTGACTATTTTCTAGAGAATGCCATCACCACCATCTTTTGTGAATGCTCCAGAACATTCCACCGACACTCTCAGACTCTTCCATATTGTCTATAAAAGCATGGCTATGTAAACATTTCATGAATTTGAGAAATACAATTTATGTTTGTTCTTTATTGTCTGTCTTATTTTTCTGCTTCTGCCCCCTTCATTTGGTATCAGAGCTTGGATCTGGGTCTCACTCCCTCACGGGAGGGCACAGGATCCTAAGAGGAGACGCCCAACAGTGCGGAAGAGTGGAGAAAGAGTGGAGGAGCGTCAGATTGCTTTGGAGCAGAAGTTGTGACAGTGTGAAGGTTTGTGGCTTTGAGCGAATGAGCTCTCAAGCGTTCCAAGATTCCGCAGGAAGCAATGAGCCTGCAAGATAACCAGCTCCGAAATGCACCATGGTAAGCCTGTGAGATAAAGCACCGGGCCTTAATGCAATTCGATCACTCACACTATTTGTTTTGTCTGAAATTGAATGTCGGCAGAACAGCTGTGGAAGAATGCAAAGCCATCGACTGGATTGAAGATGATGCCAACATCACCATCCTCACCATTTGCATTCTCTGCTGCTTATTAAAAGAGGCAGTTGATAAGGAAGTCGAGAAGACTGGGGAGAATCTTCAAGGCATGCAAATTTCGGGTGATCGAGCTGATTACACTGCACCTGTAGGAAGTAAATCAAAACAAGAAGAAGTAAAGCGATTACTAGGTGGGAAGATAAAGAAGAAGGAGATCGAGCCATGTGATTTTTTCTTCTCTGTGCAATTGTTGAGGATCCATGGAGCATGCAAAGTTCATGAGGGAGAGCACAACCGAAGCACCTGAAGTCTGGCCGCAAGGAAAGCCGAAGAGAATTGGAGAGTTGTGAGGGTCGAGCCGCTGAGACTGCACAGAGGAGAAGCAGACCCTGTGCCATATAGCTGAAGATGAGCATATATCTGCAAAGGGCAACTTGAGATTTGTTGATGGAACAGAGCTATGGTTGATTTGTTAAGGGCCATAGAAAGATCATGAGGAGGCCTGCCACAAGGAGAGTTGACCCCTTTGCAAAAAACGAGCTGGATATTTGGAGGTAGAGACAACCAAGGCTTATGGACGAGTTAGTGAACTGGAGAGACAGGTGGAAAAGCTTGAAGAGGTGCATGTAAACACATGTAAGAGAATTGTATGATTGTGTCAATGTCCAAGATAATCAAGGTAATGATTGTAGTAGACCCTTACTCTAAAAAATTTTGTAAGTGTTGACTAAAAGGGCACACAAAGGTTTTGGTTAGATTTATAAAGATGGTCATACTAGTGTATGTAAAAACTCCTCCTTTCGATTTGTAAAAGGGTCATTGAGTATATAGAAAAGTGCTTGGAATTATCATGTGGGTCTTAGAGAAAATTGAGTCAAGTTGTAAAAGATGAAGTGAGAGGTCAAGGTCAAGTGGATCTTTAAATGTAAAGTCATTAAGAAGAGTCAAATGAGTGCTATTTAAAGTTAAAGTGAGAGTCTGTTTGTTAAGTTAGTTAAAAGTCGAGTCCAAATCAAATGTTAAGTGATGTAAAATCATGGCAAGTGGTGCGTCAATTAAGTTTGCCAATCCACTGTCATAGGTTGTCTTGTTGGATCTTGATCAACTCCAACAAGAAACATATCCATATTGAAAAGAAAAACAAGATGGATGGTGAAAGACAAAAAGAAAATGAATGGTGAAAAACAAGGAAGAAAGACTCTCGTTGGAAGAGGTAAAGAACAAAGAATACTCCAAATGAAGTTATGTAATGCTTAATGATGAGATGTAAATGGGCATATGTAATGGGCTTGTAATTTGTTGGGCATTTAGTAAAGAATATGGAATTTTTTGTGCTTGAGATAAAATGATACATATATGTTGTAAGGGGTGCATGGTTGGTAGTACCCGACACCCTAGAGTTTTTTTAAGTTGTAAATCTTATCCATAGGCAAAGGCAAGCTATATAGGTTGTTGGTCCAAAGTTGTAAAGCTTAGCCATAGGCAAGGCAAGCTATATTCCCCAGGTGTTTAGAAAGCACTGTTGAGACATGCCTACATGGATTAGTATGATCATGTAGTGTGTATCCCTCTAAGGCATAAAGAGTGGATGTGTTATCAAGCTGTGGAATTAACCATTAGGTAGGTACGAGGGTGGTAAGGTGTACTTGTATCTAAGTTTGATGGTAATCAGAGAAGTTAGATCTTCGATTAAGGGGAGGATTGTGAGATTAAGTAATCTCAGAGTGTGAGTTAGTTGGGACCAAGTTATGACTAAAGGAGTCTAATGTATTGATGAACCATGTACGTGAAAAAGATACCTAGAGAACTGGTGAGTACAACGGATGGTACCCAGGTATCTCGGTAGATGGATCTCATTTTATATGGACATCAATGATCAGTTGTTTGAAGGTGCAAAAGGAAGATGCAAAGTTCGAGCATTAATCAATGTTATGCAGGTACAAAGAAGAAGCAAAAAATGTTTGAGGATGAAACTCAAGTGAGCACGTGTTGTGTAAAGTAGCACATTGAAGGCAGCCCAACCATACGAAGATAGAAACAGAAGATAATGACATGACTCAGAAAAAGACCTAACCAAAACATGTATTCATTAAGGAGGAGACATTGCACATCAAAGGAGCAACTTGCAGACATATTAGCACAAGACCAATTTGAATATTTGAGAGAAGCATTGGACATTATAAATATTGATGTAATTAGTGGTAGAAATTAGGGGACAGTGTTGGAAGTATTAATTTCTACCAACCACCACAGAGTTTGAGACTCTTCTCCACCAACACACACCTACGCTTGACTATTTTCTAGAGAATGCCATCACCACCGTCTTTTGTGAATGCTCCAGAACATTCCACCGACACTCTCAGACTCTTCCATACTGTCTATAAAAGCATGGCTATATAAACATTTCATGAATTTGAGCAATACAATTTCTGTTTGTTTTTTACTGTCTGTGTTATTTTTCTGCTTCTGCCCCCTTTAATGCAGATTCTCCTGAAAAGTAATACGAGAAGTAATAACAATTTTGAGCGTATTAATGTGCAGAAACCGCAGCTAGATCTCATGTATGTCTACTCCGATTCACACGATGCAATATTCATGTGCTTTATTACCCACAGTCTCAATGGTGGCTTCCGTCAATGGTGGCAGAGGGTATGAATTGGATATGGAAGATGTGGACGAGGAAGGGATAGTGACTCGCAGGTTTTACAGTCTCATAGATGTAAAGAGAAATGCAGAATGTATTCCATGATACGCTGTATGGAAGCTTTATTTCAGGTCTTCTTTATTGGAAAATTGTTTTCAGTGTAATTTGTTTATTTATCGATGTTTAAATTTATTGTTTTTGTCAAAACTTAAAATGCAATATTTTGACTTGAAAGTGTATAGGTAAATAAATAATTACTTATAGTTACGTAGATGTTTTATTATTTGTTTAAGGATTAAAATTTGATGCAATTTTTTTTAGGAATATAAAAATGGAATAAATGTTTATATTTGTAGGGATTTGATTTTTGTTGATGCTTGTCTTTACTTTTTAATAACTATGGCTACAACATTATGTTAGTAGCGTTTTTATTTAGTTTGTCTCTATTTTTAAACATATGACATCTTGTGTAAGTTAAGCTCACTTATATTCTTTCAACTTTCCAAGCTAATTTTAGGTATTTGCTGGGTATCCCGAGTAATATAAATTGAGGAGCTCTCCTTGTAATTAAATTACTATATATACATCACATTCAGCCTTTGTTCATTTCTACTTATTCTTGTTTGTTATGTTTTATGTATGGAGTTTAAACTCACTTATGATCTCGGTTAGTCTAGATTTACAATATGGTATCAGAGCGTAGGACATAGAGATTTCTCTATCACTTTGTTTTTGTTTTCATTGGTGGCGAGACAGGGCATATTGTCATGGCCGTCACTACCACCATCGCTTGCATGGTGGAAAAGTTGTTTCCATTGGCGACCGCCGCCTCCTTGTCGATTATGTGGAGTTTAGGATTCTGACCGAATTTTTTCTTTCATTGGTGTTTCTTTTCCTCTGCTTCATATTTCAAATTTGAAGATCTTGAGCCTTAGATCCAATATTGTTGGCCTATTCAGATCCATGAGTCGGCTCCCTCAGATCACTCAGATTTGCTAATTGTTATTTGTTAGGGTTTGTAAGACATTGGTTCTCTTTACAATTCATTCTCTTTACAACCTGCTATTTTCCAAGGCAAACACTTCAGTGGATTTTGTCACCTAAGTGCAAATATTCGATCGAATTCAAAATTTGCAGAGAACATTAATGATCAACATGATATTTTCTTCCTAGTGACCGACGTGCAACTATTCATTTCTGTAGTGGTTGATTTTCCAATGGTGTTTTCACTGTTGATCGTGTAGAGGCAGAGGCACTCCATGCGATGGATGAGGTGCCAAATTCGTAAGGAAATCAAATTTCTAGTTTATGTCGTTAAAGGTGTTCCAATGGCCCCTATGGAGTCAACATTTTCATGTGGTATTTGAAATCTCTAGGAAATTATCTTGGGATTTTCATTTTGAATGGCTTCAATGGCGGAGGAGATTTAAGCCTTTGTTGTTTGGAGAGTCCAACTTCAGTCACGGGTTCCAATCTTGGCCAAAACATCTTTTTCGTGAGAGAGATCGTTTCAATAGAGATACAACACATTATTTGTGTCATCACCACAGCAATATTGGAGGCTCACATATATGTGAGCAATATTGGTCAGGGGATTGAGTCGTGGGAGACTAATTCATGTGAAAGGTCATCAATAAGATTAATTATGCGGAAGAGGAGGAGATTTTCCCTAGGCCAACCCTTGGACTAAATGAAGTGAAATTTCTTGAGTTATTCCTTAGTTGAGCAACAATCAGGTTTTGCATTGAAGAATTCTAAGGCAGGTTATTGCAGTGTTGTAAATTTCCCTCGTCGTGCCATGGGTTGTGCTAATGATGGTCGTAAAAATGAATTTGAGCTTTTGTACAGTGATGTTAAATAAGCTAGCCATGATGATCACCACAATGATGCAACAGAGAGTTGTTGCCACGACAAGGGTTCTTTGCGGTTGCGCAAATATCTTTGATTGATGGGAGCATTCCTCCTAGCTTCATGAGCCTCCTTTATTGGGCTTGTTACATTCCTTTAATGCTTTGGAATCGTGTTTAGATTCCAAATGGAGAGCCATCTCACATGATGTTGCACCTTTTGAAGGGTTAACCATCTGTGCTTCAAGTGATTCATGACATAATTGTTTGCCACTTTATTGTATTTTGGAGGTTATTGGTCATGTTTTTTTCATAACTCTTTGATGAAGTCTCCATTTCCCATTTTGTTTGAGGAGTTGCAAAGATCATTTCGCTCTCTTTCCAGTGAGTGGTTGCACACCATAATGATTTGTTTAACTGGTATTATTTTTCTCATTATGAGTTCAATGAACATATGTTGATTCCTCTATTATAAATGGGTACCTAACATGGCCTTATTTGTTGGGACCCATATCGAGGATTGTTGTCCATGATGACTATTCATGGTACCTCTTATTCTGCACCTTTGAGTAGTGGATTTTGTGCCACTCATGTAGATAATTTTAGGAGTGTAACCAAGCATTTGTCTCCATGTACTGCCTTATTTCACAGTCTTTTAGATCTCACCACTTTGGAGTGTTTCTTTCTTAGGTTGTTTTGCATATTTTCCACCTTTAGCTTGTACTCCATACTTTAGTCATTAGTTGTTACATCCATTCCCATCATCTTTTTCACTCAATTTAGCATTGTGGGGGGGGTGGTATGCAATGCTTCCTCGGGTGATTTTTTACTCACCATATTCAATTTAGATAAAGTGTCTTTAGAGTGAGTCTTGTATCGAGCACCAATTACTATTTTGATGCAATATGAATCTAGATTTATCAAGCTCCATACGATGCTTAGGATTCAGGAAGTTACAATTATAAGGGGTGTCTTCATGAGGTTATTTCACCTCCTCAATCTCTAGAGTCATGTGATGATGGGGGGGGAGAGAGGAGCGGGGTGGTGTTGGAACATCAAGTCATGATGGTTCATCACACTTCTCTTGGAATCAATCGGTCGGGTGGTCGACCTACATTTGGAAATAGTCGGCTGGGAAATCGAAAAGATCTCTACATTAGTCGGTCGAGTAGTCGAAAAGTCTGTTGGTTAGACATTCGACCAATAGTCGAAGATAGTCGATCGATGGATTGACCATTAGAGAAATTGACTATGATTTGGACACATGGATGGTCAAGTCGAGCATCCTTTTCGAGTCAACTAGACAACGTGGATTTGACGGAGTCAACTTTAAGAATCAATGGTTATATGTGGATAAGACCCTCCCGATTTCATGGAAGTTGGTTAGATATTGAAGCTATAAATAGAAGATTCAATGGGTCATTATCATCAAGCAATCAAGTGATAACATTGTTGTGTACAAGAACTCCAATATGAATTGTGATGTTATGATCACAATGCACTATGCTTAAGTGTTGTAACGGTTTCTTTATACACCACCTCTTCTTTCTTTGAAATTTTATTCCCTCTTCGATTATCTACAATATTGTTTGTTTGTTTCATATCAGGTTCCACCCTATTCCCCAACATAATCTACATAGTGACCAATAGTTCAATTACATTATTGCCTCATTTCCTCTCCAATCGAAACCAAAAGCATGACCTCTCATTCATAATTATGGCTTCATAAAAACCGTATAATTTCCAATCATGAGCACCACCACTATATGCAACCAAGTTCTACCCTTTTGTGGCTAGAAGTAAGCTAGAATACCACCACATCATTCATTCTTTCTTTTTCAAGTAATTAGCATTTACAATCGACATGGCATTCTCAAAATCTAGATTGAAGGGGGAATATGTACCAATATTTTCTGAAAACAAAGGAAAGAGAGGTTAAGGTGGCTAAAAGACTCGAATCGACTTCATAATGTCTTCTCTAGCTTGACATTGGTTCTATATAGATAACAATTCATAATGAATCCTTTCCAAGCATAGTACAAATAAACATTCTAATACATTATACAATTCCATTTAGGATTTATCTTTTGATAAAATTAAGAAAACACCTTAGATTTTCTACCATTATAACTAAATATGCGACCAACAACATTGAAGGTAATTTAATAATACACAACATTTAAAATAACTTAATAATACACTTGCATGATGCCAAAAATCCTTTTAAATTAACTTAATAATAAACTTACATGATGCCAAGAATATTCTTAATTTAACTAATTTTCCAAACCTTTCCCTTTTATAACAAGGAAAAATGAAATGATAAAATTAATTTCTCAAACCTCTCCCTTTTATAAGAAGGGGAAATGAAATAATAAGGAAAGCCAAAATGAAATGATAAAATTAATTTTCCAAACCTCTCCCTTTTATAACAAGAGAAAATAAAATAATAAGGAAAGCCAAATAGGAAAAAAAAGAAAGACAAAATAAAAATAACATGTTTTACATAACATTTTTTAATAATTCCAAGCCCTTAAAAAGGAACATAGAAGAACCAAACCCCAATGAATTATCATGAGACATAATTCGAATTCTCATGAGATAATTAACATAATCTAGTATTGTAGACTTGCAAATATTATAGTTTATGGGTCCCTTCAAAGTGTAGACACTAAACTAAATAACTAAATATTGTAATCAATTCAATGGATGGGTTTTGACTCTTTGAATAATCAAATCTTCGAGCCAAATGACTAAATAATGTAATCAATTCAATTCAAGGGTTTTGACTCTGAAAAAACAAATCTTCAAAGTCAATGTTTTACATTGTACACATTCACTACTTTCTACTTACATTGTACACACTCACTACTTCCTACTTCAAAGTCAATGTTTTACATTGTACACACTCAGTTTCATGGTCCCTTTCGGCTTAGCACAGTATGACCTCCTCTGCGGAATTAACAATCATGTCAACGTTTTATACTTGATCATCACCGCCCATGACGTTAGGAGTGGGCCTTCGCCATGGGCATTGGACGAGCTTCCTCACCCCACCCATTACTGGGCATTTTTTCAAACAATCGACGGAGACCTACTCCGTAAATTTCATTGTGCAGCATTGTTGACTGGTAGGTGAAACGTGATTTACAGCTGTCAGCTCTGCTCCATCTTCTCTGCTAGCAATTGCCTTTCTTTATTTCTCTCCCAGGCCGAGTGTTTGCTTCATCTGTCGTCCGAGCCGATCCCATCCATAAGACGTATTCAGTATGGAGCAAGTTCCAGTAAAAGCAACATACCGGGTTTCAAGCCTCATCTACTCTTGTCTCACGAGATCTGGGTGACGCGCATTTATTGATAGAAGGAAAATTGCGGCGAGAGATACTCTCGACCCTTTTAGCAATGCCTCGGCTCATATTGTCATTTTTTCTGACTTTTACTCTGAATCACGTTCGCCTTTGGATCAGCTGTGTTGGATTTTGAGATCACGTCGTGAACACAACACTACCGTTATGCCCGCGTTTTTTGATGTTAAGCCTGATGACCTTCGTTGCACTGAGAGGGGACGTTATGCTGAAGCCTTTCGAAACCACGAACAACAAGGAAGAGTCGCCATTGAAGTGTTGGACGAATGGAAGGCGCCCCTCAGAGAAGTCACAGATATTTCTGGTTTCGTCCTCAACACAAGTGAAAGGTGACTACATACTTTTTTTCAAAGAATTTCTGATTCATCTAAAAATGTTCTCACTTTCTCTAATTTTAATTACAATTCTGATTCAATTTCGGATTCATCTAAAAATGTTATCACTTTCTCTAATTTTAATTACAATTCTGATTCTCTGTGTGTTTCAGTGACCCGGAAAGGTTATTGGACAATATTGAAACATACCAAGTTTTCATAAGCCATAGGGGACCTGACGCCAAGCTCACTCACGGCAGCTTAATCTACCATAGTCTCAGGCAGTGTGGGTTGCGCGTCTTTCTGGATCACAAGGAACTTCGCATGGGAGATACTCTCTCTCCTGCAATCGAAGGAGCCATTAGCAGTGCCTCTATTCAAATTTGTGGAAAAACGGAGGTCAATCGGGATTCGCGATTCGGCGTTTACAAATGCTAAACACCAAAAACGAAACACAACGTGAATTGCCGAATTGCGAAATGCGAACAAGTTTTGGGCCCACCAATTTGGGTTCGGGGTTCGACGTTTACAAACGCTCAATGCAAAAACAAAACTCACCCAGAATTTTCGAATCGTGAAATCGCGAGAACGGTGGAGCCCAGTATTTCGGGTCTCAGGTATCGGGGAGTTGGAAGGTAATGGCTCTATTGCAAAAACCGCCAGATATCCCGAAAGAGAAAAAACCTTGAATAGAGTTTACTAACTGAATAACAAAATTATAAACGCAAAGAGAATGCCTGCGAATACACAATAACGACTTCAATTAAAATATGTGTTCAAGATATATCTCAATTACAATTCGTTTATGGTATTTATACAGAAACATGAATTCAAAAAGTGCCCCTTCGATCTTCTAAAAGATTTAATCAATGGCGGTGATAGTGTCTGGTTGTCTTGAAAGGTTAAGGCGGCCACCGTTTAAGTTATGTAAGACAAAATTGTAATTGTTGGTTAATTCTCGAGTCTTGAAGGGTGAAGACGACCATCGATTCACCGTTTGCACAGGGGCGGTGAAATGATTACATCCTAAGATACCCCCTCTTAATCATTTCAGAGCCAAACAAACTAAAACAAGTAAAACAAAATTGTTGTAAACAATGCATTACAACTTATAGACCCCAATATTTCTTCTATCGATTTTAAATAATTCATTTCCCAAGGGCTTCGTAAATATGTCTGCAAATTGTTCTTCAGACTTGCAGATTTGAACATAAATCTCTTTACCAGTTACCAGCTCTCGAATGAAATGATACCTTGTATCAATGTGCTTACTCTGTTTGTGAAAGACGTGATTATTTGACAGTGCAATGGCAGATTTATTGTCACATACAATTTGGGTTGCATCATTCTGGTCGTGCAATAATTCATTCAAGACCCTTCTCATCCACATAGCTTGACATGCAGCTGCAACTGTTGCAACATACTCTGTCTCAGTAGAAGATAAAGTCACAATGGGTTGTTTCTTTGATGCCCATGCCACTGCTCCAGATACAAGACTGAACACATACCTAGATGTGTTTTTCCTGTCATCAATGGAACATGCAAAATCACTATCAGTATATCCGATCAACTCAAAGTTTAAACTTGATGTGTATCGGATGCCAAAGTCAGTTGTTCCAGCAACATATCTCAGGATCCTCTTTCCTGCTTGCCAATGAGTACTCTTCGGAGTGTCCATGAATCTCGAAATCAAACTTACAACAAACATTATATCAGGTCTGGTTGATGTTAAGTACATAAAGCTTCCAACCAGCCTCTTATACAGAGTTGGATCAACATATGATCCCTCATCATACTTGCTAAGTTTAATACCAGTTGTCATTGGTGTTGCAGCTGGCTTGCAATTCAACATTTTAAACCTTTTCAACACTTCATTTGCATAGTTAGTTTGGAAAATGAAAATGCCATCATCAGATTGATCCACTTCAATTCCAAGAAAATATTTCATCAATCCTAAATCAGTCATCTCAAACTCTGTTTGAGTGGCATTTTTAAAATCATCTCCAGATAGATCTCCAGTAAAAATCAGGTCATCGACATACATACATACAATCAAAATTTTACCTTCCTGGTTTATCTTTGTATACAGGGTTGGTTCACTTGGACTTCTGCTGAATCCAACACTAATCAAGTACTCATCAATCCTGCTATACCAAACTCTGGATGCCTGCTTCAATCCATATAAAGATTTCCTTAACTTGTAAACTTTATCTCTGTACTTATCAATCTCATAACCCGAAGGTTGTCTTACATAAACCTCTTTTTCCAAATATCCATTCAAGATTGCAGACTTAACGTCCATCTGATGCATGATCCATCTATTATGAACTGCAATAGCTAAGACCATCCTCACAGTGTCAATTCTTGCTACAGGAGTGAATGTTTCATTATAATCAATACCGAGTTGCTGACTAGACCCCTGAGCTACAAGTATTGCCTCGTACTTTTCAACTTCACCATCTGCATTCAGCTTAGTCTTATAAACCCACTTAACACCAATGCTCTTCTTACCTTCAGGTAAATCGACAAGATCCCAAGTGTTATTTCTTCCAATGGAATCAATCTCCTCATCCATTGCTTTTATCCAAACATCCTCTTTAGTAGCTTCATTAAAACTTACAGGATCACATGCCATTATTGCAAAATTTGAAATCTGATCTACTTCTTCATCCTGATCATACAATTCTGTTAAGATTCTAGTCTTCTGTCCTTTAAATCTGTTTCTTAATGAATCTAAAGTGGGATTTGATTCACTACTTACCTATGAATCTGATTGATGTCCACCATGTCCAGATGACTCACCATGATCATGAGTTCTGGGCGTTCTAAATTGAGATGGGCTGAAATCTGGTGCTTGTCTTGTTAGACTTCTTGTTGCAGGTGTATGTGCATGTGGAACCATCTGTCCATCTTCTTCATCTTGCTCAGCTCCACCATCATCTTCACGGGGTAACACAGCTCCCTCTGAAATTGATTTTTCAATACTTCCATCATAGGCTTCATCTTCTTTAAATTGAACATCTTTGTTGATTACATATTTTTGGGTGATGGGATTGTAGACTTTATATGCCCTAGACTCTTCAATGTATCCAACAAAGATACATCTCTCGCTTCTGTCATCCAACTTCCTCCTCATTTCTTCAAGTACATGCACAAATGCAACACATCCAAAAATTTTGAAATGAGAAACATTGCAAGGCTTACCATCCCAGGCTTCCTGAGGTACACGATCCCTCACGGTCTTGGTCAGACTTCTATTCAAGATAAAAATAGAGCAAAGAACCACATCTCCCCAATATTCATTTGAAATATGCTTCTCTTTCAACATGCTTCGAGCCATATCCATGATGGTCCGATTCTTCTTTTCAGCTACTCTATTCTGCTGTGGAGTATATCGAGCAATAAATTGTCTTTTAATTCCATGAAGATCACAAAATTCAATGAATTCATTAAGTTTGTATTCACCTCCTCTGTCAGACCTTAAGATTTTAATGGTTTGACCACTCTCATTCTCAAGCATAGACTTGAACTTCTTAAAAACATCAAAGGCTTCAGATTTTTGTTTCAACAAATACAACCAAGTCTTTCTATTGAAATCATCAATGAAAGTCATAAAATAAACACAGCCAATTAAAGAAGGTGTTTGCATAGGTCCACATAAATCTGTGTGGACAATTTCCAGTGGAGCTTTTGTTCTGTAGGAAACACCTGAAACAAATTTCTCTCTGTGATGTTTTCCAAGTATGCAGCTCTCACAAGAGCTTGCAGGTTCTTGAATAGAAGGTAACCCCTTTACCATCTGTTTCTTCTATAACAGATCTAAGCCACCAAAATGTAAATGACCATATCTCAAATGCCATAATCAAGATTCATCTAAGCTTCCAACTTTATAAGCATTCAAAGAACCACTCAAATCATTTTTCATAACAAGTGGAAACATTCTATTCTTGGTCATCTCTACTCTTGCAATCAACTGTTTGCTGGGAAATTTATCATAGATTATACATACCTTGTTCTTGAAGAACACTCTGTATTTTTTCTCCATCAGTTGTCCAACACTAATAAGATTGCATTTTAGACCAGGCACGAAATAAATATCATCAATATTTATTTTCCGATTATCCTTGGTGTAAACTGGAACTAAACCTTTACCATTAACTGTAACCTTATAGTGATTTCCCAGTTTTACTTCAGACTGAATACTATTGTCAATAAATGAAAATAAATCCTTATTACTAGTCATGTGGTTACTGCAACCACTACCCAAAAATAAAAAATCATTTGCACTTTCCTGAGTGACATTACAGGTCAAAAACACAGGATTTTGATGATCCTCAGACTCATTTGTAATATGTGCACACTGTTTTCCAGCATCTGCCTGTTTCTTCCAATATTTGTTAGCAAAATGCCTAAACTTCTTACAATAATAACATTGTACTTTAGATTTATCATACCTTTGATTTTCTTGCTGCCAGGGTTTGTGGTTGCTCCCTCTTAAATTATGAGGATTCTGCTGGGACTTCTACTCAAACTCTGATTCAACTCTGTTGTCCTAACGACTAGAAGATCGACCTCCTCTTCCATGAGTATAAAACCTTCCTCTGCCTCTACCTCTGGTAACATGCAGTTGGGATTTGGAAGCATGCTCCAATGATCCTTCTTCATATCTAGATATCCTAGATTCATGAGCAACAAGAGAACCATTTAACTCATCAATTTGCATTTGACTTAAATCCTTAAATTCCTCTATGGGAACAACAACAGACTCAAACTTCTTGGCTAAACTTCTCAGCACTTTCTCAATAACTCTTTTATTCCCAACATCGTCTCCATACTGCTTGAGCTGGTTCACAACACTCATCACTTGAGTCATGAAAGTATCAACACTTTCATTATCCTTCATCTTCAAATTTTTGAAATCCCTTCTCAAGTTCTGCAACTCAACTGTCTTCACCTTGGACACTCCTTGATAACAGGTTTCAAGAATGTCCCAAGCCATCTTCAAAGATGCAGCGCTAGAAATCTTCATAAAAATGGCTTCATTTAATCATTGCTGGATTAATCCAAGAGCTTTATTATCCTTCTCCCTGTTTTCCTTCAACAAAACACGGTCAGTATTAGACAGAGCTAATTCTACTACAGCATCAACTGGCTTGGCATAACCATCAATAACATAAGTCCACAAATCCCAAGAACGCAAAATCGTCCTCATCCGAATATACCAAGAATCATATGACTTCTCGCACGAAACAAGAACCTGAATCTGAGAAGAACTGCTACTAGACGCAGCCATTTATAAAAGTTTGAAAGGAATCAAATAAATTCTCGCATAGTAAAATTGGGCACAAACAGGAACAATGAGCAACTGACAAGATACAATACAGGCTCTGATACCAAATGTGGAAAAACGGAGGTCAATCGGGGTTCGGGATTCGACGTTAACAAATGCCAAACACCAAAAACGAAATGCAACGTGAATTGTCGAATCGTGAAATGAGAATAAGTTTTGGGCCCACCAATTCGGGTTCGGGGTTCGGCGTTTACAAACGCCCGATGCAAAAACAAAACTCACCCAAAATTGCCAAATCGTGAAATCGCGAGAAGCCTGTGGGGACTAGTACTTTGGGTCTCGGGTCTCTGGGAGTTGGGAGGTAATGGCTCTATTTCAAAAACAGGCAGATATCCTGAAAGAGAAAAGACCTTGAACATAGTTTACTAACTCAATAACAAAATTATAAACCCAGAAAGAATGCCTGCGAATACACAATAACGACTTCAATTCAAAAATGTGTTCAAGATATATCTCAATTACAATTCGTTTATCGTATTTATACAGAAACATGAATTAAAAAATTGTCCTTTTGATCTTTTAAAAGATTTAATCAATGGCGGTGATGGTGTGTGGTTGTCTTGAAAGGTTAAGGCAGCCACCGTTTAAGTTATGTAAGACAAGATTGTAATCGTGGTCAAGACGACCATCGATTCACCGTTTGCACATGGGCGGTGAAATGATTACATCCGACAAAATTGTCATTTTTTCTAAGAATTTTTCTGCATCACGTTGGTATGGCTTCGCTTAAACAATTTTCCATCCATCTCTATTCCTTCTACCATTTCACTGGCCAGATTAAGAGTTTTCGAACTTCACAGTTCCGGTGAGCACCTCCAACAGACATTCATAGATTTAATGAGGTACGTAATTCAGATTTTAAAGAGTATCTTGATTCAATCTAGAATCTAGTAGCCAGTCATTAACAGATAATGTACATTGCAGCCTCCTTGTGACCTTGTGATGCGAGCGGAGCCACATTTGCAAGTGCTTCGAGCAGCCACGAGCCGTTTGATGTTGAACATTATATGAAGTTCTGTAGAAATATCTCTAGCACTCGGCAAAGCGCCATGTCATATTTTTCCCGTTTTCCACAATAGATAGGAACCGTGATGAATAAGATAGCGCTCCAATATTGCACGACTTTACAACCATTCCCCATTCATTTCGGTGAACTTAAAAACCTAAGACATTTAGATCTATCCCGTTGCACTAATATGACTGAACTGCCTAATTCCTTCTCTGAATTATTGCATCTCCAATATCTAGCATTGCAATACTGCATTAATCTACCTTGTGTTGTTCCTGCTGCAGAGGCATACAATTGATTTGTGGTAGTGAATTGTGTGTGATATAATTAAATTGTAGTGGAAGATAGATAGTATCCAGGCATATCATACTTTGAATTAAGAAGCAATACTATACTTGTGTTGTTGAATGATCGTGTTTGAATTTGGGAAATTTGTGCAGACATCGCCTTCTTATATGTAAAGAGTTATCTTTAGTGGAAAAGGCAATGATCACGTGGTAGGTGTTTGATAAAGCTAGATTAGTATTGGATAAAGTTACAAGGCAGTTTAGTTCACGTCTTATAATTGCTTGGAGGTGTAATTTGTTTATTTATATCTATGCAAATTATAATTATAATTACTGTTTTGAGAAAAGGTTTTAAAAAATAATTTGTTATGAAAATTGTTACCATTTGAAAATAAACCACGTGACGTGATAATAATAAATATGAAAAGAAAATTTAAAACAAAATGTATTTAGAATAAATAACAAAATGTATTTAGAAGAAATTAAATGTAATAACAAATAAACTGACAATGTGTTATTTCTTAAACTGACAAATAACAAATAAACTGACAAATATGTGTAACTCCCTGGTATTAGAGCTAGTTGCTTTGGGTGTAACTCTCTCACGGGAGGGTCAATAAATATGTGAGATGTAATATGTTGTCCTAGGAGAGTAGGAGTAGAGTAGAGTAGAGTAGATATTTTTTGTTGTGAGTGATTGATATTGTTTGTTGTGTGCTTTATGAGGGAGGAGGGAAGACTCCCATCACCTAAAAATATGAACATAGACAAACATGTGTACAGACTAGAATTGGATACGGATCAAGGAAGAGGTAGTTGGCTGCATAGGTTGAGATCATTGTTGGTGGAGATCCATGTTAGATTAGATCTGTGAATGGGCGATCTAGATGTTTTGTATTCATTTTCCAAAAACAAAGAAATATTGTTTTCCCATGTTATATATTAGGATTTATGGATTTTAAGGAAATGGGGTTGACTAGAAATTTCCTTGCATTTTCTCTATCGCCTCAACTGATTGTGGATATGCTAGTATCTTCCCAGCCATGGTCATCCTTTGTTGCTTCTAATCACTATTTCCACCATAATGATTTTAGTAATGGTGCTATTCATGATTGTTGTGAGCTTCATTCAACAGATACTATGCAGATGCCTTTGAGTCTTGATGCCTCACTTTGTATACTAGAGGCACTCAATCAGACGCAGAATAATCAATATTGGTGACTAAAAAGTCAGGAGAACCCTGGAAGCATGGATTTAGAATCAAATGTGCAATCACAACAACTAATGAAGTCAGAATTGTCTATACAAATGGGGGGTAGCAGTGAACAGATGTTTGCATCCATTGGGCACCATAACAATGTGGACCAAGAAGTCCCAAACCTGGAGGATTTTGAGGATCGTATGACATATATGTTGAGTATCGTGGATGTGGGAACTAGGGGATCTGTAAATCATGTATATCATAAATGTTTTCCATGTATCTTTAAGATGCACATGTATTATCAGAGGCGTTCAAAGGTCGATTGAGGAGCTCTAGGTGGTGGTGAAATTTTCTTTCATTTATTTGATAGAATAAGTACATGTATTAGCATTATTTTGTTTGTAAGATTATATGATGAAGAACCACTTATAGAAGAAAGTAACATAATTTAAGCTGATGGTTCTTGACGTTCTTCAGTGCCACAAGAAGACATCACTGGTTTGATTATGTCTACAATATGTTCTAAGCTGATGGTTCTTGTTGTACTTCGATGCTCTAAGAACAATGGTTACTAGTTATATTTGTATGTTTGTGAGCCTATGTATGTGAAAAAGGTCAGGTGGTATGATTGAATGATGACTACATTCAATATCTAGACTACTTTCCTATATAATTGGTGAATAAAGAGAGCTATGTATTTTGATAGATGGACGTATGCCAATAGGATGATTCTGTATCTAGACTATTGTTTGAATTATGTCAAGAATTGTTGGTCATTACAAATACATATTTGATGGTCAGAAGCAATTGTATCATTAATAGATGATCCAGGAGGATCCAGGATGGAATTTTTTTTAAAGTCTTCATATTGCCTCAAGACTAGCACCATTTCAAAGAGCTTGATGAGAGATTTCCATTGGTGTGAACGAGAGCTCAAACATCATTCGTATGCAAAAGTTTTGACCGGTCAAAGTTCTTGTCTAACAAGGAAAAAGTCAAAGTGACAGAGACACGTGGCAATGATGATGTGTCATGCTGACGTGAAAGTGATGAAATGGAAATGATGACATGGTAGTGCCGATGTGGCATGCTGACATGGAAGGTTGACATGGAATTATGATGTGGCAGTGACACATGAAAAACAGGTGGACTAATGAGCAAGTGACACATGGTGCCACATGACACATGGGTGGTCAAGGAATATTTAATTGGTTATGGTTTATTTATTTAACAAACAATTTGAAATTATTTTTAAACATATAACAAATATTTATTAAGAAACCATATTCCATTAAACGTGGATTCAATCTCCATTAAAAGAGGATCCAAAATCCATTAAAAATGGATTTGGTTATTTTAAAATTATATGATATTGATCCGGATTTTATGAGAAGAACGAAATGACTACAAATTATTAACAGGTGCTTAACACAAAATAACAAAGATACAGTAAAACTAGTTTTCTATTCAATAACGAAATAAGCTCTGAAGGCCTTTCTATTCGCAAGAAGATGATTAGAATGAGGCTCTGAAGGCCTTTCTACAATAAACATGAATGCCAAAAACCCTAGACATCCAAAAAACTAACCCCAGGAGATGAAGCGCCAAAAGTCATGTGGGCCCCGTTTGGGTAAGTTAGTACATTAACTTCCCGAGGTTGTAACTTTTTCATACGATCTCCATTTTAGGCGTGTGATAGCCCGTTGGAAATGTATCGTCGAGGATATTCATTTTTGGGCCTCAATCATTCCATAGGATATTATTGAGTTTGGTCAATCCAGAAAAATCTTCATTTAGGCCCTCAAAATGGCCCCGGAAGTTAAAATTGCTAAAAATAGTAAATTGCCAAAATTGCCAGAAAACTATTTTGGGCCAGTTGGAAAAGGTGGTTGGCCACCGATATACACCTGGATCAATCCTCCCTCCTTAGGAAGCAATGGTATCCATTGCGTTGAGGTCCCCCATCAAATGAGGAAATTTCTGCTGAATTTGGCTCTGGGTGAGCCACTTGCCTTGGTGCAGGAGCTTCCCTGCTTTGACGACTCGATAAAGCTAGATCCTTTGTTGTTGAGTGCCCTTAATATGTGTGTCCACAATTTGATCATTGGATTCCTGTTGTATGCAGTCGGGGTTGAGCTCAATTGGTGTCAGTTGTTCTGCTACTTCTGAGGTGTCCAATAATGGTGGGAAATAAGGGCGAAGGAGATCCATGTTGAACACTAGGTGCAGGCCAAGGAAAGGAGGAATGTTGAGATGAAAAGCATCATCCCCCATGGCCTTGGTGATGGTGTATGAAAAGTGATCAACAACCACAAAAACATAGTCATTTCCCCACTTGGTGGATGGGAGGCCCAACATGTGGTCCATTGAGATGGATTCCCATGGCCTGTCAAGAGTAGGAAGAGGGATGTACAGGCCCTGTTTCTTAGTTATCGGTTTGGCAATCGCACAGGTAGTACAGGACCTGATATACTTGCCGACCTCCTGTCGAAGTTTCGGCCAGTAGAAATGTTTCTGTAGCATCGCCACTGTCTTTTCGACGCCAAAGTGTCCTGCCACTCGACTCTAGTGGGATTCCCAGATTAGCTTCACTTGCTTGCTTGATGGAACATAGATATGGCCTAGATGACACAACAACCCATCCTGAATATGGAAATTATCGACAACTGCGTTTTCCCCCAACATTTGGTAGGTGGTGGTGAAGTCTAGGTCTTTCTCGTAGAGTTGGGGCCATCCAGAGGTCTCATGGCCGCAAGAGTATAACACCGTGGTGAGTGCCGCGACTGGTGGTCTACTGAGGCAATCAACGACCTAATTGGTGCTTCCTGTTTTATACTTGATGTTGAGGTGGAATTGTTGCAAGTATGTGGACCAATTTTGATGGAGGTCATTCTACAATTTTCCTTGTGTCTGCATGAACTGTAGTGGCTTATGATCAGTGTTGATGACTTCCTCCTTCCCAAGAATGTAGTGTCTCCACTGGCGGCAGGCTTGCACAATGTAGTACATTTATTTGTCGTTAGTAGGTTACTTACGGACAACATTTGATAGTGTCTCACTATGATAGGCCATGGGGTGGCCGTGCTGAGTGAGAACGACACCCACAACATAGTCAAAAGCATTTATCTTGATCTCAAAGGGATGTTGTAGGTATCGGAGTGGAAATACTAGGGCTGAACACAAGCGCTGCTTCAAATCATCGAATGCTTGTTGTTGGGACTGCTCCCATGCAAATTTCGCCTTACCACCACCACTAGTTATTTGGCTGAGGGCCCATGCAATATGGGAGAATCCCAACACGAACCTGTGGTAGAACTTGGCAAGGCCCAAGAAGCTCCGGAGCTCGGTGAGTGTGGTTGGGGCTGGCCAGTCATGGATAACTTGGATCTTGGCTGGATCCACATGTATGCCATGCTAATCAACAATGTATCCCAGGTAATGGACCCTGTCCATGCCGAAGGAGCATTCTTCCAAGTTGACATATAGCTTGTGCTATCGCAGGGTGTACAAAACCTGCTGAATATGCTGCAAGTGTTCGACCCAAGTCTTGCTGTAAATGAGAATGTCATCAAGATACACCACTAAAAAATTATTGGTGAATGGTTGCAAGATATCATCCATCAACCTCATGAAAGTGGCTGGCGCATTTGTCAAACCAAACGGCATGACCAATCATTCAAAAAGGCCTTCCTTTTACTTGAAGGCTTTCTTCCATATATCTGTCTGTTCTATCGAGACCTAGTGGTAGCCAGACTTCAGATCAATCTTACTGAAGTATTTCCCCCCCCTGAGTTGATTAAGAAGGTCATCGATTTGGGGAATCGATGTACCGGTTTCTGATTGTGATTTTACTCAGAGCCCGGTAATCAATGTAGAGTCACCAGGTTCCATCTTTCTTCTGTACCAACACGATTGGGATCCCGCAAGGTGATGAGATGGGATGGATGTTCCCCTTGTGGAGTAGCTCTTGGATCTATCGCTTGATCTTCTCATTCTCTAATAGAGAGCGACAATAGACTGGCCCATTGGGCAGTGGTGTGTCGGAGGTCAGATCGATGGGGTGCTTGACCTGGCAGTGAAGAGGTACCCCGATAGGTGAGGAGAAGATATCCGAGTATTCTTCCATGACCTTGTCTACTTGCTTCTGCTGTGTGGAGAGGTCAGCCGTAGCGACCCTGGATGTGGCTGTGATCTTTTGCTTATTCTAAGAGCGAATCATGAAGAAGACAAACTTCCCCGTCTAAGAGATTACCTTCCTACATTGGTTAGCAGAGATCAAGGAAATAACACTAGGTGGGACTTCCTCGAGTATCCTGTACAATTTTCTGTTCAAAGTAATAATAACACTATGAGGCCTAGACTCATATACACCATGATGTTTCCATAAATATAACAGAAACCCTAGAGCAACACCGCTCAAATATGTTGAGAAGTATGTGTTTATTGGTCTGTATGAAGTCTTTTTCTGTGATTTCCCACACTTATTGCAGGAGTGGATATTGAGGTTGAATAATAACCATGCAACAAACCGTATCCGATAGTTAGAATGAACCCCAATTCATATTGAGTAGTTACAGCAGGTGAACAACCAATTCACCTGCGCAGTAGATTTTTGGCTTGACAGTATTGTAGCAGGCTTTATAATAGAATTTTCAGTAGATACCGTGAAATCGTACAATGGAGCAAGAGTTTCTACGAGGGCCTCGAGGAAGGTATATTAGATCGTTGTATACTTCTATTAAGATATTGCTCTATAACAAAGGTGTAGTGACAATGGAGTCAAACAACTAAACTTCCCTGCATGCATGGGGGAAAGGGGGAAGCACTGATAGAAAGAGAAGAAATGGAAGGAGAACTGGATAAAGGAAAGAAGGAGGAAGCCTTGGAACCAATCATGATGGACGATGACTAGATTAAGAGGATCATGGCGTCAACTGGAAAGACGTGTAGCAGATTACCCTACCAATACAAGGTGAACACCAAGAAGAGAGTCATAGCCACGAGGGAAGGATTGGCAATTTATGAAGAGGAGGTAGAGGATCTTCAGGCCGTGGAGAAGATTGAGGAAATATTGTGTGCAACATATGAGAGGAATACGAGAGGTCCAAGAGTAGGAATAGAAGGCAACAAGTCTATCCATATTAATTTCAGTGTGAAACCCATCAACCCATGTACGACTAACACACCAAAAATAACACCACTGTTTAGACAACCAAATTTCAGGCGAATGAAGACAACAAGAAGTACATCTACATAAGGTACAACAACTAGGGAAGCTAGTTCAAGAAGAATTAGTCAAGTACCTACACTGTGCGGAGGTATCAGTTCAATATTCAGGATGGCAAGCCATAATCCCACCATCAGGTTACCAGAATTCAAAGGAGAAGCATCAAACGACTCGGAAAAGCACCTGTTTATCTGTGAGAAGATCTGGGAATAAAAACAGATCACAGACAAGGACACTAAACTTGCACAACTAGCGATTACACTAATGGATCACGCACTAGGTTGGTATATGAGTTTGGCCATAAACAATCCACTAGGGACAACCAGAACAATTGCGAATATCAAGAAGTTACTAATAAATGAGTTTCAAAAGCCAAGTTCAGAGGACCAATACATGAACAAGATGATAGAAATTAGACAGAAACCAGGAGAATCCATATGGGAGATTGACTAGAGATTCAAGTGACTAAAAGGAAAGTTTAAATATATCATGACATATATGCATCAGAGGAACTTGTTCGTTAATTCACTACTACCACACTTGAAATATCCACTACAAAAACAAAAGTTTCAGACATAGGCAGAGGCTCTGCAGGCAGCCCTACAACTGGAGCAAAACCAATATCAGAAGACAGATCCAGCCATCAAAGATTTGAAGGAGGATTTGAAGAACTTAACGTTCCAGCTAAACCAGAACAAAAGTAAGGACAAACGAGAATCCATTTGGTGTACCACATGCATGACAGAAGGACACCATAAGTACGGATGTCCAACATTCGCGCAGTACATGGAAGCAAGGATGCCAAATCTGTTACCAATAGGCGGATATGGTGCGAAATCTGTAAGAAACAGGATCACGACCCATATCACTGCCCAATGATGTAGAAGTACTAGACAATCCCAAAGAGTTCATATTGAAACTTTTGCAAGTCAATGGGCCATGATGACAAAGATTGTATAAGTATGGACTTGATGAGAGAGAGGACATCAAATGCATATAGGGTGCAGGCATAAATGATGATTGGGAAAGCCGCACCTCAGTTTAACCAAGTACCATCCCCATACAACACTGCGCAGCTGCAGTATAATATTGGGAAACAACCATATAATATCGTGTATCCACAGTACAACACAACGCAACCTTAGTACAATATCGCGTAGTACAATCATGCACCTTAGTATAATGCGCCACGAGGTGATCGAGCTAGCTACAGAGGTGGAGGACGAGCAAGAGGAGGCTTTGGAAGAGGTAGAGGATCAATGATATGTCACAAATGTCAACAACCAGGACACTATGTAAGAGAATGACCACTTCCACCAGTGACTTGTATGTATTGTGGTGCATCAAATCATGACACAGAATAATGTCCTACGTTACTAGGGAAGATCCAGGAAAAGAGGAATCAGAACAACCAGAATGTTCAATAGATTTCAACGGAAGTGAGGGATGAAGGAAAAGACATCAACATAGTTACGCACAGAGGAGCTAAAACAGGAAAAGAAGCAACAGGACAAGAGGTAGTACAACATCAGTGGGTGAAGAATAATGTCAAACCAAGGAGTAAGTTCGATGCACAGAACAAGAAGGAAACATTTGAGCAATCCAGACAAGAATTTCTGAAGCTAGACACTGCGTTGACCTCAACTGCGCAGCGTAGCAAGGAAGTACCAGTGTACGATATGCCTCCCTCGTTGGATCATACCAAAGAAATGCAGCCCCTGGGATAATTAAGTACAATCAAAGGCTTTTTACAATCATGTGTAAAAATATTAAATGATCCATCCTCTGTCAAAATATTACAAAGTGTGCTATAAATATGTAGCATAGAGACGAAAGAAAAACTAGAACAAAAAATAGTCAATCACCTACATACAAGGAGAATAACAAGTAGGGAGTTCAGGTTGAATAATAACATTGAAAATTTCAACATGGGATATATCATACTAGATCTAGGATCTGAAGTCAATGTATTACCCAAGAAGACATGGAAATGTGGGAGAGCCCACATTAGGATGTTCACTCGTTCAGCTGAAACTAGAAAACCAACACAGAGTTCTACCAATAGGGAGACTGAAAGGAGTGACAGTAGACCTGGATGGAGTGCACACTAAAGAAGACTCTGAAGTAATTGAAATAGTGGACAACACAACACCATATCCAACATTGCTTGGCTTGGATTGGGTGTTTGATAACCAGGCCATAATCAAATTAAAAACATGTAAAATGACATTTAAGTCAGGATAATACAGGGTCATTGTGCCATTAGACCCAATGAAAGGGGAGAGGTTTGTAGAACCTACTTTCTTGGACTTGGAGGAAATTAGCCAGTTGTACAGAACAATTGTGTGAGATGAGGATTACGTAAACCCAATTGGAGATGGGATACTTAGTTGGTGGAGCATTACTTCATGTGCATCAGACTCAAATATAGGTTTAGAGAACTGACAATAGAGGCTACATGAAGTTTCCACAAGAAGATGCGCAAGAATAGATGACGCAGTAAGATGGGTAGGTACGAAGATAAGGAAACCACCCAGTTTCCATGGGGTAAATGATCTAGAAGCATTCTTGAAACATTTCGAAGATGAAGTTTTAGACAATCAGAGACTCTTAGCACTAGATATATCACTCAAGGCTACACCTGCAATATGGTGGGGCACACACAAAGAAACAATCAAGGATTGGTACCAATGTAAATGGTTACTGTGCATAAGGTTTGGCGCAGAACAGAAAAGCAACCAACAAAAAAAATATGATGGACATGGGGCACCAACAAAACACTTGGAGAAGTGCAGAGCTCTGTGGAAAATGATACCCCCGGAGGAATGGCCTCATCATTTTGTACATACCTTAGAAGGAATACAAACAAACTAGTATATAGACCAGGAACTGTGCAGAGGAACTATGGCTGGACAATATTACAACAAAACTTTACAGTCACTTTGTCATTTGAACATGAGAACCCCAACATAGATGCAACTCCTAAACAAATAAGAGGGGTGATATTCATTTAGGAACCAGAAGTCAAACTCATAACAGAGGAACAACAACTGAACAAACAGACAGTGAAAGAATTGTTTTCATGCTACCATGTGAAGGAAGAAGTACCAGAGGAAGATGACCCGCGTGATATTCAGATCAAGGAAGTGAAAGAAGAACAAGAAGTGGAAGGCCCACCTCTAGAATAAGAAGTAATTGTTGCATCGATCAAGGTGAATAAAGTCAACATTGGGATAGTTGAGAATCCAAAAATGGCCAGCATTGGAGACTACTGGGATGAGCAAACAGTGGAAAGCATAACAAAGTTATTGCGCAAGTACAATGACCTGTTCCCCACAACGTTTACAAAAAAGAAGGGAATATTAGGAGAGATAGGTGAAATGAAGATACCACTCAGAGCCGAGGCAAGACTGATCAGACAACGACCATACAGACTAAATCTGATATATAAGCAAAAATTCAAAGATGAGATCGATAGGATGCTCGAAGCTGAAATCATAGAACTCATGGAAGAATCACAATGGATAAGCTCGATGGTAGTTTAGGAGAAAAAACAAGACAGGATAAGAATATGCGTCAACTTGAGGAAGTTGATTGATGCACTCCTACATGATTCATTCCCTACACCCTTCATGGATGAAGTGTTGGAGAATGTAGGAGGACATGAATTTTTTTCATTCACCGACGAATTTTCAAGATATCATTAGATCAAGATAGTGTCGAAAGATAGATACAAGACCACTTTTGCTATAGAATGGGGATTCTACTAGTACATGATCATGTCGTTTGGACTGAAGAATGCACCAACAATATTTTCCAGAGTAGTCATAGATGCATTTAAAGAATTTATCCACCAGTTTCTAGAGGTATACTTGGACGATTGGATAGTTTATAGCCTGTTGAAAGACCATGTAGAGGTCTTGCAGCTGATGTTAGAAATATGCAGGCAGTGCCAGATATCATTAAACATCAAGAAGTGCATTTTCGGAACACCATTTGGGATACTATTGGGCCATATAGTATGCAAGCAAGGTTTACTAGTAGATCCGGAAAAAAATGCAGTAATCATTAACTTGCCACCACCAAAAATACTCTGTCAACTAAGAGCGACATTGGGACACACATGATACTACAATTTTTTTATCAAAGGGTATGCGCAGATCATCGCGCAAATGGAGAAATTGTTAAGGAAAGATACAAAGTTTCAGTGGAATGAGGATTGTCAACACAGTTTGGATACTCTGAAATAAAATATGGCAACAACACCAATACTAGTATTCCTAGACAGGGAGAAGACATTCCACGTACATGTAGATGCATCAGCCATAGCACTTGGATCTATTTTGGCGCATCCAGGAGCAAGAGAATTGGATCATCCTATAACATTTGCTAGCAGAAAATTGTCAGAATGAGAACAAAACTATAACACTACAGAGAGGGAAGGCCTAACTATGGTCTATGCGCTTCAGAATTTCAGACACTACTTATTGGGGAAACATTTTAATATGTTCACAGATCATTCATCCCTTAAGTACCTAGTCAACAAGCCAGTGTTGGGGGGGAGAATCTGTCGATGGTTACTCATGTTTCAAGAATTTGATTTTGAAGTAATAGTCAAGTCAGTGAAGCTAAACGCAGGACCTGACCACCTATCAAGGGTTACAAATGGAGAGGAACCTACAAATTTAGAGGACATCTTTCTATATGCACAGTTATTTTCAGTTCAGATCATTGATGAATACTTCGTAGACATCATCCATTACTTGAGTACAGGGACTGCTCCACAAGAATATACCACCGCGCATAAAAAACCTAGTAGTATGGGATGCAAACTATCAGTTGATTGCAAGACACTTATACAAAATGGGCGTAGATAGCATCCTGAGAAGATATGTGCTAGAACATGTAAGACTAATGATTTTAGCATAATCCCATGAGGGACTAGCAGGAGGAAATTACGTAGGAAAAGCTACCGCGTAGAAGTTATTGCGCATAGGACTATGGTGGCCGACTATTCACAGAGAATCAAAAGAGTACTGCCAGAAATGTGATGTATGTCAGAGGGTTGGTAAGCCGAATACAAGGGACAAGATGCCCCTGCGACCATAGGTAACTTTGTAGGTATTTGACAAATGGGAAATACATTTTGTGGGACCAATTAACCCACCATCCAAGAGGACATGAGCAAGGTACATTATCATTGTGACAAAATATCTGACAAGATGTGCGGAAGCAACAATAGTCAAAGATTGTAGCGCAGAGATAGCCGCACACTTCCTATTTGAACATGTGATCACTAGATTTGGTTGCCCAATGATTTTGATGAGTGACCAAGGCACTCACTTCATTAACAACACTATCAAGGCTATGACTAAGGAATTTGAAGTCCATCATCAAAATATTACACCATATCACCCACAAGCGAATGGAATAGTAGAAGCCTTTACCAAAATCCTTGAAAATGCACTGATGAAGATCTGTAATGTCAACAAGGATGATTGGGACCTAAAAATACCTGTAGTATTGTGGGCATACAGGACCACATGCAATAATTTGACAGGACACATGCCATTCAGATTGGTATATGGATAAGAAGCAACGGTACCATTATAATTTATGGTACCCATTCTGTGCATAGCAACGATTACGAACATGACAGAACGAGGCATAATACAAGATAGGCTGAATCAACTGATGATCATGGAGGAAGATAGATCCTAGCAGGGTTCCACCAACAAGTTCAGAAATCAAGGGACAAAGCTTGTCACCACATACATATCAAGAGGAAAACTTTCAAGGCAGGAGACTTAGTGTTGATGTATGATAGTAAATCCATTCAACATCCAGGAAAACTCATAATGCACTGGTTAGGACCATATGAAGTAAAAATTGTCACAGATGGGGGAGATGTATAGTTGAAGGACTTAGGAGGCGCATAAATCATAGGGATGATCAATGGGAGTCAACTAAAGTTGTACAAGGACAATTGACCACCCGCAACTTGAAAGTCACCGCACAGTAAAAAAAAAAAAAAAAATGTAGGATATCAAAAGGTACCAACAGAGGCATAGTGCTTCGAAAGGAGAAGGAGCACACACGATCAACAATAAGAGCCCAATGGATACAAGGCCAATGTTCGGTTTAAAGAAAAAACAAGCAGGAAAGGTGGCTACAGTAAAAGAAGCGCCAAGTGATAGAGGCTATCAGAATTGAATGTCAGAAATGACTGGTGGGACGCCGCATTAATCGTGCCAACTGGAGACGGCAAAGGAAATCAATGGAAAGTATGAAGGAAGCAATAGTTCAATTAAAGCCTAATCGTGGAAAAATATTGGACAATCTTCACACAACCCCAATACAAAGCAAGGACACGGGAGAAGAAAAGTTATTGTGAAATTGGAAAAGGCATGGAGCGAGAGAGCATACGAAGCGAAGAGTGAAGGTTGCAGAGGTTGCAGAGGCTAATAATCTCAGTGAACGACAAGTGTTTACCACCATGGAACCACCTAAACAAGGAGAACCGAGCCATACTTCCAGACGACCCCGAGGTAGTACCAGAGCACAATCACAACCACAGGGAATTGAACAAAAACCATCTTGGCTGCCACAAGTTGTCAATGTGGACGAAATCCCATCGCCAGATACAACACTAAGAAGCCCCACACCCATTGAGGAAGAAAACCAATAGATAGAACCTACATGCATGGACATCAATATGCTGGAAGAGGGGTAGGGATGATAGAAGGAGGATGCAGGAAGCCAACTGAAACCCAAAAGCCCTATAGAAGCCCTGAGAATTAATGGGACGGCTCCAAACTAGGAAGACATGGTCGTGCCAGAAGAATCATAGACAACCACGTCAGAACAACCACAAGAGGGAGTAGTGGAATATGCCAATGGCCGACCATAGGAGTATGCCAAAGAACAAACAATGGAGGTTGGAACCTCGGGTCAGCCACCACAGCGAAAGGAAAAGTAGACAGTACCTAGGTCACTGCGCAGACAACCTGCCAAAACAATTGTTTTTTTACGCATACTGGAAGGGGTACATGTACCAGAAAATTTGTTAGGTTATGTAGAGAAATTGAGGTACCCAGACCATGATGTAATGAACATGGATAGGTTCCCAAATTTCGCTAAGAAAGTCTACCTACAGACTATGGGTATAGGACCCTTTAGGGAACCAATCCATCAACCAGTCCAGTGGGCAACAGGACTGGCCAAAACTGGAATTCTAGGCCTGTTGGACCTACCACACTTTGGGAGAGGCTAGTATGCAAACAAATGGGTCAAGCAGTTGATGGTGGTCACACATGGCAGATATCTATGGCTGGAACAACTTGTCTCAATAGACGCAGAGCTCATCGCATACATCATAGGGTTGCCATCACGGGGTATGGATCCCGAAGATTTCTTGGAGGAAAAAAAAAAGGAGAAATCATTGGACAAGGAGATGAAGACGAAATACGACACCAAAAGGGGGTCGCACAGAATCATTATCAGACAGATTAGTTACGTTGCAAAAAGAATGGCCGCAAAAATTATGGCATGCAAGTTGCTCAAGAAATGTAGAAAGGAGGAAGTCTCGACCAGGGTTGTCGCATTTGTAGCATAGTGTGTTGAGGGCATCAAACTTAGTTGGGCCCCTTATTTGTTGAATCTGTTCCTAGACGACTAGAAGGATGCACAGGATCTGAGGACAGAAATTCATTATTCATGGTTGCTCATCCTGATAGTTGTGATGGGATGGAAGGAGACGAGGTACTCATTTTTTTCCATTAAACCCAAACCCTACCACAAAGCGTGATTCTTATCTCTTGGAGCCACTTCGGACGCCAATAATGGAAAAGTGAATGCAACTATATTCGAAGTATATCTCCGCGACCTACAGGACACCATCGCCAACACTTGGAGGGTAACACCGAAAGTTGTTGCATGGTATCATGGCATAGTAAACTTCAAATCTACTAGACATGTGATGTGGATCCAGGTGTGGGAGGACCCTGACAATCAATGGCTACAACTGTGTTACTGCATCATGGAGGGGGGCATACAAATGGCCATTAAGGATTGGGAAGACGAATGGAGGATTCCAGTCCTCACTCGAGAAATAACCACATAGATAGAGGAGGAGGAGGTAAGATAAGAACACACACATGTTGAGGAGGTAGGGCAGGAACAAACACATCCCAAGGAAGTAACAGTGCCTAAGAAACCAAAGACAAGTTAGAACAAGGCACAACAGAAGAAAGGGGGGACATCCAAGACAAGAGTCCAGACAGGGAAGAATAACAACACACAGGTGCCACAGGTACAACAGAAACAGGCTGAGGCAGCACAGGGAACTACATCAAGTTCTACACCACAATAGCAAGGCCAAACTAAGAGGTCAGTCACCTAGACAGGGGGTGCGTGCAAGAAGGAGAAGGAACATAGAATGCCCCCAGAATACACGATCATGGAGGATGATGCAGACATGGTGGCCAAAATAGTCCAGGATCGTACAACCGAAGATTTTGAGAATGTTGAGTGCCAAAGGGACATAATTGAAGAAGAGATGACACACATGTGACAAATCCTTGGGCAAATTGGGGAAGTGTAGGCAACCGACAACAGTGTAGAAATGGGCCCATCAACATCACAGATAGGAGGTGAAGTTGGATCTAGTGAGAAGGACAGGATCTAGATGACAACACATCCAAGCTCAACATTTCACGTCACACCCAGCATGCTGCACATGGAATAAATCATAGGGCAGACACCCCTAAAGGACTTGGCTCAACTACAGGTGATATTACAACGGATACCAACCAATGCCTTGTATAAACTGCAGGACAGTGTTACACAAGAGGTACAGTCTCACGCATGCACAGAGACAACAAAATTATAGCAGAAAAAGGATGATTGGGACGGGTGGGAATTGGTACCGGAGAAGGAAAAGATCGAGACCAAATACGAGAAGGAACACATGAAGGGACTGGAGCAGAAAGTGGTTGTAGCCTATGAGAAGATCCCAAAGAATGTGCAGACAGCTGAACTCACGGCGACAGAGAAGATTCATCAGATTGTGCAGAAAAATTAAAATTGATCAATACCAACAGGAAATCGAGAATCTCCAAGAGATGCTCACACCTACTACTCCACCGGAGGTGAGGGAGCAAAGGAAACATGAGTCAACATCACAGATACAAGAGATAGAGAGACAAGTCCATGCGGAGATCGACTTGTTTGATAAAGAAGTGCAGCTCTGGGCGAAGCTGAAAGAGGATCAGCAGGTCCAGCAGTGGGACCAGAAAGGAGAAAGGATAAGGTCAACTATCCAGGACCTCAAGCAGAGGTAGGAGACAATGTCGATCATGGAGCTTGTCAAAGTGGTGAAAGACATGAAGAAAATACAGGGGGAACTCATAACTGCGCAGACACAGAAAAAGGAGCTCCAGGCTCAAATGGAACCACTCTAGGAGCAAGCAACATAGGTCATTGCATAGGCAGAGGAAGCCAAAACATATATGGAACTAACCTAGGCAGAATGTGCAAGGATGGTCAACGACGAAATTGCAGTGTAGATATTGGACGTACTCAAGGAGAAGACTGCGTAGGCCCAAACACAAGCAACGAAGCTCATGGAGAAGTTCCAAGTGATCACAAGGGAGATCATCGAAGCACACAGGGTTAGGTGGCTCGGGACGAGCCACATATCAGTGTTGGGGGCTTATTGGAAGCAAGCCAAATCGGAAAGAAAGGCTATTTTGGGAAGAAAGGCATGCACAAGGAAAGTGATAACTGGAAGGAAGAGAAGCACACGGGTATGCATGGAATACCTAACGATGTTAGGGTTAGGGTTTTTGTAATACATTGTAATGGTTGATGAACCATAAACTTATATATATAGATTCCTAGAGGAGGGGTTGAGGATGGATGGTTTTTGAGGGAGAATCATGTTTTGATAGAGCGTTACTAGCATGAAAAGCAGTACTAGTTTGTAAGACTCCGACATACGACCCAATTTTGTAAGTTGTTGAGTTGTAGAAGTTCAGGAGGGTAGATTTTGAGGGTTAGATCATAGGCTGAGGAGTCTAGTGTGATCTAGTCTACCTCATAATAGATCTCGACCTGACTGAGGATGAGTTGTAAATCATGCAGAATTGTAGTTTTGGATCTACCATAATAGAAGAGCTTGAGAGCCAGATCTTTGTGGACGTAGCCCATGAGGGGGTGAACCACGGTAAAACCTGTGTTATGTGATTGAATTCTTGTGTCTCTTTTATTGTTTATGAGTAGATGTTAGCATGATGAATGAATGAGCTAATGAGTTTATTATATTACATGCATAATTGGGAATGACAGTATAATTCTTTAATAAGTTAAATACAACTCTAAGTGCACACTTCTCAGATCCCCATTCAATCATGGACTACAAACACTTGAGTATTGCAGTCACCCATTAAGAATATCTCAGATGAGACTGTGCAGTGCACTCTATGCACCGCGTTTCCTTCTGGTTTACCAGGAGGGCCAATAGTTTTAGAGGCTTTGTTGGAACCCTAGTAGACTTGAACCTAGGTCAATCATGTTAAAGGCATAGCTCAGAGGAAGTAAACCAACATAGACAATTTTGGAAATTGACAACAAAATTCTATCGTAGACACCAAATAATAACTTGTTACTGGAAAAATCGGTAAGTGCCGACACAAACTAATCTCCCTAAATTCAACAAGAAATTAGAACAAAACATGACAGAATACAAAATTCTCCTTAGATTTCATTGTAATGTAAACTAGTTCATTGAGAAATAAATGACATACCGTTTAAATGTCATTTCATCCTTGCCAGTGTTGTCCTTGCTCCATCCCAAGGTCTGCAGGATGTTGAACCTGATGAGAAGCACAAACCAACAAAGAGAGAGCAATGATATATATATTCCAATGAAACATATGCATAATATCAAGGAGTTATGCAATAAAAATGGAGACACTTTATAGGGAAGAAATGTATTACTACATTATATTAATTAAAGTGGAGAATACAACCTATGCCTTGATTTTGCAAGGTCCCTTCCAATGTCCCTTTGCCTCAACACACACACCTTTTCTCCAATACTTTTGATGAAGAGTATTCACAACCCAACTTGGAAAGCTAATGCAAAGCTCTCACAAGCACAATCTTCAGCAGAATTCTTCATACATAAGCCAACCTAGCCTTTCTCATGAGAGATCCATTCTTATATAGAGTGAAGGGGAAGGGATGAAGGGATTAGGATTATCTCACTAAATCAGAGAAGTGAGTGAGATCCAAATTGATTCGAGGCCACTTCATCCTTTCAAAGATTCCATTCTAGAACCTTCGAGAAATTTTTCTTTTTCCCTCGTTTAAACATCATCCCACCCTAAACATTAGCAACCTGTGACGATGTCCCAGGCCACTGTGGTGCATCATGCGACGATTCAGGATTGTCGCACCCTTAACATTGGCAAGGTTCGATGATCTCTCTTGATAGGGTTTTGAAATAAGGAAAAGGTGATTTCACCTCACAGGGAAAGTCTTATTTCTTCAATAGCCTTCAGGGAATATGATTTAATGATCTTTCTTATAACCGAAGATACACATATCATCAATGGTCACGATGGTGACAAAAATAATGTGTAACATAATGACCCCCAAAGTATGAAGTTGGAAATGTGTGACAACTAAAATACTTTGTAGAGTATGTGTGTGTCAAGAACAAGGAGCACATCAGTTGGAAACATGTCAACAAACAAGAAACATTATAATAACATATCATTTACTGAGGTAGGCATTCCCATACTCAGAGTACAAGTGACCTTAAGTATAAGTTTCAAGTGAATCATAGCCACCAATCATACACTGTGGATCCATGTCATTATGATTCAACATATCCATGAGAAATACACTATGGATCTATGCTATAAAGACTCAAATTTGGACATAGCCACGATAAATACATAGTGGATCTATGTATCAGTACAGAATTATGAATACTCCATCACAACCTGGAGTCATGTGACGTTATCTAGGGTCTTCATTTCCATCATCCCGAAGTACGAATCTATCCATGTGATTACAGGTGTTGAAGTTGAACATGGTAGAAACCACTTGATTACCTGTCATTAATGGATACCATTAACAAGTGCGAGGGAAATTACCATTGATGTCAATGACTCCCAAGGTACTCTAGTACAATTGAACAAGTGTGAATTAATGAGTTGAGTTGTAACACTCGATGGAATTTTTCCAATCAGAGGCCAATGATGTGAACCCACTGTCGAAAATGAGAAAACCTGCCATTGAGACATGCAAGCTCCAAGGTACCAAATAGTTTCTAAGCCAAATTCCCAGATAATGAGTTGAAGTCGACAGGAAAATACTCATCATAGGAGGGCCTTAATGTATCCCCCATCAATGACACAAAACATGTGACATATTTGAAGTAGATCAGAGCATAAAGTGATTCAAAACTGGCTCAGGGAAGGCCGACATGGTAAGAGTTTGAGGATTGCAGATGGTCGACTCAATAGAAAGCTCATTTTGATTGAACTTCTCTTGAACATATAAATAACACAACAATTGTATTTGTATCATTGACTCAAAGAATACCAATATATAGGCTTGTGGATGATCAAATGAGATGCAAATTGATTTCCCAACCCAGACACAACAATGGAAAGGGGTGTCATGTTCAAGAGAAACATACTGTCACTAGCAAAGATACATATATACCTTTCTTTCCCAATTTTCCCCCACCATTTCTAGCGAGTACCTCTTTATTTTTACACAAGCTTGAGGAGGATAACATATGCTTGAATTGTAAGCTCATCCTTTGGATGAGACCCTTGGAGTAATTTTAACGAACCCTAAGAAGGAGTGGTTTGGCCCCATATGGGTCTTTCGATGTTTTTTTTAAGAGTCCAAGGAAAGAAAACTCATGGGTTTTTCATGTTTAGAAAGTATGAAAAATGCTTAAAGAAAACCCCAAAATGCCCTTTTTTGTAAAGTAGTTTGATGAGACCTAAACAGAGATAATCTACCACTCAATAGACATTTTCTTCAAATACTTTCATGAGCGTGAAAAGAACAAAATCGCTCGACTATCTCTTCATGTTTAGGGAGTTTGAAAAGAGTTTAAAGGGAACTCAAGGGGGGTTCCTTTTTCATATAGCCTTTACAAGTCCGGAAAAGTGATAAAAGTTTACTCGGTTACATTCTCATAGATTTACGAGCGTGAAAAAGAACAAAGACTATATTTACATCAAATGATTTTGCAAAAACACATAAAAAAATGATAAAAGGGTTGATCCATATCAAACATCCAATCACCCGACCTATATCCTGTAACATTGACACTTTGAAATGTTCATTAGGTTTTAACATAGCTGAAAAATAATTTCATTTTAGGTCAAAAATGGTAAAATAGGTTATATAAGTCAAAAACAAATTCATTTTTACGATTCCATTTGTATTTCACCAAAACTAGTGTCAAAACCCTCATTTTCCCCCGATCTTAAAGCGATGATTCCAGTGCAATTTGTGGACTATTTCTTTATCTGTCTCCATGAGGTTGGTGCTCTTCCTTCCCTCTCTCTTTCTATAACAAATTTTTCCAGTTCTTATGGTCATTTTTGAGTTTTGTGGGAAAATTTCCAAAGGGGAAAGCGCCTCCAAATCGTCGTGGATTTTCTATATCGGGAACTGCGATGATATGGGATCATCGCATGGGTTACACTAATTAAGTGCAACAATGTCGCACTGTGGTAAACTTGGGACCTACGACGACCACAACTCAAAAAATAAAAAGAAAGAAAAAACTAGGGAAGGTCCTAATTTTTTTATTTTCAATGAACTAATTCATCTTTGAATGTGGTTTGGTAGAATTTCCACAATTCATCATGCTCGAATGAAGGGAAAGAGAGCATGAGGAGGAATATTATATTGCAGGGAATGATCCCAACACAGTCATGACACTCCGAGAGTGCAACTTTATTAAGTTCTTCAAAGTGCAGGGCATGAGGGCCCAATTGGTTCTATTAGAGCACTTAGTCTGAATGTGGGATGTGAAGGAACAAGTTTTCCATGTTGGGATCCATACACTCACTTTGGAGGTTGAAGACATCTACTTCTTGACCAGGTTATCTCATTGTGGGTCTCTAGTGTCATTATTGGGAAGCAGAGGAGGAGGTCAGCCAATGGATTATTATGTCACACAACACTGCTCAGCTGGTATAGAGAAACATAGTGGGAAAGTTGCCATAAAGGATGTCCTCGACTTATCTTTGAAGACAATACTCTACACCATTACCTTTGTGGAAAGGATTGTAGCTCCACACATGGACTTTCAGAGTCATTTTCAGTATTCCATTGAGTGCATGGAACATCAAGTATTCAACTGGTGTGAGGGCCTCCTCAAAATATCAAAAAATAGTTAACAAAGTGCAGGACTGGTCGGTTGAAACAATTTTGGTATGAATCAATTTTGGTGTGCTTTTTCCTAGAATGGTTCTTAGTTTTGTGTCTTCAACATGTGGATTGGGGTGTGCCCACTCCATGGGATCCTCGTATGAAGAGATGAGATGACTTGATGGCACGCCATGGTGGCGTCCCAATTGTTACATATGGGCCTATGTTCTTCCAATGGTTGAGACATCATCTCATTATGGTTGAGGATTATCCTTATGTCGGGACTGACTTCCGAGGTGATCTCTATTTGGCACTATCTGAGGGTGCATATTGGGGAGACATAGGTAAAAAATATGTTTTCATTATTAAAAAAAATTGGCGTTTTCATTATAATTTTTTTATGTTATGTATCCGAGACTAAACAAAATCTCTCAAAATGCAGATGTGGCACCTTTCAAACCTCTAGGTTCCTCTCCAATCCAGAGATGTGGAGAATCAAGTGTAGTGGTAGGTCAAGGAGTAGCAACTGAGGATCTCGAGGAGATCGAACACAACCTCGAGGGATTGGATATGGACATCCCTAATGTTACCGTGGATGAGCTTCCTCGATGTTACCAATGCCATACTGTTGGCGTTTCAACATCTATTGGTCGACTTCTCCATCGTGTAGCACGGGAAATAGTTTGCTATCATGAGCAACATCCATGAAATATATGTATATGAAGCCATGTGCTTCAACATTTTGGTCTCAAGACACACGTTTTTGTAACTTTTTGCGTTATAATACAAAAACTTCTACTAACTTACTTGTCTTTATGTGTTTGTGTTTGGATTTATAAATTGTGTTAATGTCTATCTAAAACATAATTGGCTAATGCATATGTTAATGTATTTATATATCTAGGAATATGTTGATATTCAATGTAATCAGTACAAAAAGTTTGGGTTTGGAGATAAATGATGATATCTCCATACCATATATTGCCTGAACTGATCAGAAAGAGAGATTCATCGGGAAAAGAATCTTCCTCCACATTTTCTGTATCGAGGGAGGGAAGGTCACATATCAACTCAACAAATACCAAAGATTTATTTGACTTGGATTTCTCAAATTCCAAGTCAAACTCCTGGAGAATCACAATCCATTTGGAGTATTTTCCCCCTAGCAATTGTCATGTAATAATATGTTGCATAGGGTTGCAATAAAAAAAATCATAGTTTTGCGCAATAAGATATAGTGACGAAAGCATTGGATAGCTTGAATAGCCTCCAAGGCCAATTTATCCACATGCATGTATTTGATTTCGGTGTTCGTAAGACTCTGACTTAAATAGTAAATGACATGTTCGACGTCTGAATCATCCTCTTGGACCAGAACCATGGAGATGGTATTATCCAAAGAAGCCAAATATAATAAGTAATCTCAACTATAATCTGGGGAAAATATTAGTGGTGTGCAAGTTAATGCAAGTTTCAAAGCATCAAATGCTTTGTTGGTGGTGTCGTCCCACATAAAATCATGACCCTTCTTAAGAAGTAGAGTGAAACCTTTCGTTAGTTTGGAATAGTTAGGAATGAATCGTAGTAGAAAGTTTGCCTTCCCCTGCAATCTTTGGAGTTGGCGTAAGGTAGAAGGAGGAGGTGAATTGATGATGGCTTCAACCTTCAATGGATCCACCCCGATCCCATGCATGGAAACAATAAATCCTAGAAATATTCTAGACTCCACACAAAAAACACATTTATGTGGATTCAATCATATACGGTAATATCGACATTGGAATAAAATGGCTCGTAAGTTTGCCAGGTGATCTTGATGAAGCAAGGAATGCACCGGTAAATCATCAAGATAAGGTTGTACAATATGCTTGATATCGTGAAAGGAATAAGACATATCTCATTGAAAATTCGCACCAACATTCTTGAGACCGAAAGGGAGTTTAAGGTACACGAAGGTAGGCAAATAAAAGCGGGTTTATGCTGATCCATGGGTAAAATATTGATTTGATTATAGACGAAAAATCCATCCATCAGAGAGAATATTTCACTTATGGCACAATCATCAATGATCTGGTCAACGAAAGGGGTTGGATAATTATCTTTAGGGAAATCCTTGTTAATATCCCTATAATCAACACAAATACAGATCGTTCCTTGTTTCTTCGCGACTGAAACAATATTGGACACCCAATCATTCAATGCTATAGGGTAGACAAAACCATCTTTAAGAGGTTTCTCAACTTCAAGTTTGATTGCAACAACTTTTTGTGGATGAACTAGGAAAAGTCGTTGTCGAATGGGCTTAGCGTGAGGGTATGTCTTAATTTCATGTACACCAATATTTGGATCAATTCCAAGAATCTCTTCGTAACTCCATGAAAATACATCATGAAATTCTTGGAAAAGGACCTTGTAAGTTTGGATATCATCAGGATAACATGAGGTACCTATGTGAACATTTTCCATCTATTCCAGGCTTAATCGAAATATCTAGAGGGATAGTGGGTGAAATATTTCCCAAGTTTCCTTCATACAAAACATCACATGTTGGTCTAGAAACTGAAGGGAGATTAATAACTGTGGACGGATTTGAAATCCGTTGGTAACTCTCGATAGTATCAGGTTCGAGGAAGATAATAGAACGATGATGTCCATCATCCCATGGTGTTTCTTCTACATACATAACTACCATGATTGTTTCATCAGATTGAAATATCGTGTGAAATGGATCAGGAGATGTATCAACGAGAGAGTGAGAAGAAGGATATGTCAATTGAATATCTTGATAAGTCAATTCAACCGGACTTAGTCGCATTTGGTCGCCATAACGAGGACATTCTTCCAATCTAGGTGTTATCCAAGGGTCATAGGACTCGGAAATTTCGCCAAAACTGGTTGAAATCATGTTAATAGAGGTGACAAGAAGAGGAGGAACATTAGGTGGTGAAAAGGGGAAAGTTCCCCTTAAGTATGAATCTTTTGAAATACCCACACCGACATTCTCATAATTGGGAGGTTTTTTTGATATGAAAGGAACATTACTAGTGCGCGAATTAGAGCTAAAAAAGGTGAGTTGATCGACTGTAACAACTTTACCTTGGTGAGGGAAACTTATCAAATGGAAAAGAGTAGAGACAACTGTGTGCATAGCATCAATCTAGCTACATCCAAGTAAGAGGTTGTAATTGAGAGGTGCATCAAAAACCTCAACCTCAATAGTAACTAATTTTCCTTCCAACACAATAGATAATGTAGGTAGTACACCGTAAGGTTTAAACCCTCTACCATTAAAATATTTTAGCATGTTATGTGACTCGGTAAGGGTAGGAGAGCCAATGGATTTCCAATAGGTGATGGACATGAAGCAAGTCGAATTCCCTTCATCAACAAATATTTGAAAAATATTCTTTGTTTCCACAATTACTTGTATTTGAAAAGCTAATTGATGAGGGAGTCTTGGGATGTGATCTTCCAAGTCAAATATTATCAAATTCGTATTAGTAGGATCGATTCCACCAATAGCCTTTAACAATGCCTTCCATTGAGTATGACAACTTTGAAGGACTTGAAAGCCGACATCGTAGAAGGTGCCTATGCAAGATCTTCTACAATCCTGTAGTTTTGAGTTGCACGTGCATGTGGGTTAAATTATGACTTACGAACGACACCCTTAGGAGGTGGACATATGACTATATTAATATTAGGTCGTTCGAGAGGAAGAGAACCATTGTGAGGCGGATTCAATGGAGGAGTTTGATCATCAACTTTATCTTTAGAAGGAGAATAATCTTTGGTTCAAGTAGCGACTGCAACTTCATTTTTCTTGGAATCGCTAGTACACATAAGCACATAAGAGCTGGTAGAGGGAGAAGGTTGGTCATGAATGACCATTTGGGCCTGTTGTTGAGAAGTAAAAGGTTGTGACAAAACGATAGGCATAGAGGGAGTCTTGGTTCCTTAGATGAATTGAGTAACTTCTGCACGTCTTGGACAATCTTTCATATAATGGTCCTCACCACAAATAAGGCAAGGATAACAAGGTTTTCTCTTTTATTTATCATCAATAGTTTGAGTTTTTGGTTTATATGGTGGTTTATTATTAGTTTTATCCTCTTTATTCTTACCCTTCCCTTTCTTCTTATTTTGATATTTATCGGTAGTCGTAGACTGGACCGTATTTACCTCAGAGGTTTTACCGGGAGAGGGAGCAGGAGGAGTAGCATTTTGTACACTGGTAGTAGTAGGCTTTGGATTGGAATGATTGACTTGTTTCATCTGAGTATTTGTATGAAAAGTTCCAATCACACTATCAACAACATGAGATGTTACTTGAAGCATTGGGGTAGTATTTGTAGATGGGCGAGGAGCATCAGGAATCAAGTCATACAATGTGCTTGTTTGAGAATAAACAAGATCCAAATATTGACCACGACTGATCACCTGTTCTTTAGTGACGAAACCTCCCATGGAAACATCACGAGCTATAGGATTGATGAGTGACGTTTTGAACCACTCAACCAATAATTGATCAGGAAGAGGAACTTTTATTAATCGATGTCTCATCCTCCACTCATGAATATGATCCGAGATGTGAGTAGAAGAGGATTGTTTAAATGAACTTAAAATTTTCATTCTTGTCTCATACCACATCGACAATTGGTAATGTGTCAATAAATCCATGGCTTAGGTATTGAAATCGTTGAAGAAACCTCTTGGAAATTTGATGTGCCATTTGGCAGCTGAACCCGTAAGAGTGAGTTGGAAAAGACATAGTCGGATGGAGTGATCCATCAAGGAGTTGGATGAAAACCAAAGATGAAACGTCATGACATGAGTATTTGGGTCTTCTCCCGACCGACCGTTAAACTTGGGAATGTCTGATGGTAATTTGGCAGGTATAACCGACCAATAAGGAGAATGTAAGATAGGATCTTTCAAAATTATAGACAAATACGGTAAATCCAAAGTAGCTAGAAATGAGAATTGTTTGTTTACCTGAGGAAACTGGTAATTTTGGGGAGGCAATCCCGTAGGTATATTAGTAGGACCATAAGCGGTTTGCAAAGAGTTAGAGGGTCCAGTCAAATTTAGCTGAGGAGGATTTTGAGTCAAATAGCCAACATTAGCATGTTGGTTTGGCATGCTACCTTGGAAATGTGCATTAGATTGAAAAGATTGATCCCAGCTAGGGTTTACAGTGCCTAGAAAAGGCTTCCCAGGATAAGAGGGTACAAAAGAATTTGTTTGAGGAGTTTTTCTCCCAGGCAATTGTTGATTTCCTTGAAAAGGAAAATTCCAAGGTCGGGCTTGTAATCCAGGAATAAATTGCTCGTAAACTGGATTGTGTCCCCCAACCTGGGGTTATCCCCAACTTGGGGTGGACCCCCAAATGAGTATCCTCCAATGGGAAGTTGAAAACTAGAAGTAACATAATGACTTATGCTCCCAAGAAAATTGTAGCTACTTGGTCTAGGAATATTAGATCCTCTAGGTGGTGGAGGAATACTAGGTCCTCCGGATAAACTAAGGGTAGGATTAGGAACAAAACCACTAAGAGAAGTATACGCAGGTGGAATAAAACTACTAGGTCCTCCAAATGGACCCTGGTTAGGATTAGTAATAGAACTACTAAGATAATTATACCCAGATGGAAGTGAAGGATTTGATCTAGACGAAAGTGGTGTTCCAATAGGAGCTTGAATTGTTACCGAACTTTCGACAGAAAAAGGTGCAACTTGTGGGGTTGTGGTAGAGCTAGTGAACTAGAGAGGAAGAATTGTATGTGTACCAATCAAAAATGGGTATGAAACCATAACAATATTAATTGTCATGCTAGTAAATTGATTTAGAGGGACTGTATAAGTAGTAGAAGTAATAGGTATGTGTGGTGATGTACGTTGGTTTGGACTCATACCAAGTTTATCAAAAATATCGCGTCTCAAGGAAGTTCTTCACAAAGAATGGACTGGGAATGAACTGGGATTAAAAATTCCAGAAGTTTGAACCGAGGTCCTAAATGCTTCACTAGGAAATGGTGGTTCATTCACACCAAACTCTACGAAAGGTCTTGAAGGTATTCTAGTATAGTCTTCAACAACAACGTCTCCTGAAGAGTTTGTTCTGAGAAAAACATGGTCTTGGGTAACATTCAATAACGGATTTACAAGGAGTCATGGTTCAACCAATGGGGTAGAACTCCCGATCTTAGAGGATGCATCTTTATTGACTGCTCCTTCAAGAGAAGGACCCTCTAGTGAATTAGGAAGCAAAGGGGCATATTCTTCCGGTTCTTCTGGAGGAAATCCTTTCATCCTACGTGAATGGTGAGGGAAGATGTTGGCCACACCCAATAAACAGTAAAAAAGATCTATGACCAACTAGAAAAGACAAACAACATTCACTAATAAAATATAGATATCAAGCAAGAAAACAAACCTTCTTATTTCGAAATCACTAGTTGGTGATGAAATCCAACATCAGGAGATCAAGACAAGAAGGGGCTAGGATAAATTGGGTGGAAAAGTTACGTTGACAACCTTCTTAATGGACTTACACCCTGGTGCAAGCTCACACACATAATCGTGGGTATATCCTCCAAGGAGCCTGAGTGAGTTTAGCCAACGTAGATTCTAGGTACCGTGAAGAGTCGCCCCTCCACAATCACCTCATGTAAAGACCCTAAATATGTATGCTACTAAGGTTACCAATTACGACAATGATTCCTAGGGAAGAAGTCGACAGTTTGATATACGTGCAAGGGTAGGGTATCTAAGCTCGAAATCTCCTCGAGAAGGTTCACACAAGATTTTCTTCTCAAGTGACCCCCAATAATATGTGCATTCACTACACTAGGACCAACAAAGAAGGGTTAGTAACTATGCTGGCCTTAATGCGACCTCGTGGTTGACCCTATTGTTAGAAGGGCTTCCCAGGACAAAATGTAGAAAGTGGATTTAACTCTCCCTATCACAAGATTTTATTGTTTGTTTTGATTCTTTGGAGAGTATTCCTCACAACCTATTCCAAAGCGCTATCCCTAGCTAATGTTGGTGTACAAGATTTCTAGAAATAAAATTTACTAGATAATTTTTAAAATTACGCTTAATTTTAATGGTTGTTGTTTAACTCAAAAAGGAAGCGGAGATGAAATTGATGAAGTGCTTGCCCTTGACTCAAAAATATGCAAAGAGATATGGGATGCAATTTTTTTGTTCGATGAACTCTAATTACATAAGAGATAAGGTTTTCTTTTTGCCATAATACAACAAGTTGAAAAATACAATTCCTTTAAACTTTGAACATTCTTAATGCCAAACAATCAAAGCTATCAAATTTTCCAATTTTCTATTTTAAACAAAACCTAGAAAGAAAAAAGTTTCTTGTAAACACTATGAATAGAAAGATAATTTTCAATTATTTTTCTTTTCAATAAAAACAAACATCTAAATAAAGGAAAAGGAAAAACTTGTTCAAGAAAATGAATGCACTCATAACACAATTCCCCAAACTTAACTCATAATGCAATCAAAAGTATAAAAGCAAGAAAACTTATTTGTTTAATGAAATCAAAAATTGTATTCTAATCAACAACAATCAAAAACTCAGAGAAGATCATTAACAACTTGACTGACAAGCACTCAAGGATGAAACCCATAGATTATACCCTTGCAACAATAAGTGAAAGATGGAACTTTGAATCTTATGAAAAAGACTTTAAAAACTTGTGAAATGATAAAGATTAGTTAAAAATTGCAAACCAAGATGTGAATAATCATTCAATGGGACCAAAAAATTCACTCTAAGAAATGATAAAAAAATCTAAGTAAAGAGAAAGACTGACTGCCACACAAAAACTTTCTTCATGAATCGTCGCAGGTAGCAGGAGTACACATTGCAACGTTGAGAAATCGTTGCAGGCAGTAGAAGGACACAGTGCGACGACGTCGCACTGATTTTCATAGCAAGGCGCAATGATGACTGAAAATTGACAAAAAATGAAAAGAGGACATGGTTTTTCAATGAAATTTTAGGATCTGAGAGTCAACATGGATCACCCAGTGACTCTGAGAATGAAAAATCAACAAAAGTAGGAAATCCAAAAGCAAAAAGGAAGCAAAGACCGAAAGAGGACGATTCCCAGTATGGTCACCAATTTGGTTATTGGACAAATCGATAAGTGTTGACACAAACTAATCTCCCTAACTTCAACAAGAAATTAAAACAAAACATGACATAATACAAACTTCTCCTTATATTTCATTGTAATGTAAACTAGTTCAATGAGGAATAAAGGACATACCGTTTAAATGTCGTTTGATCCTTGCTAGTGTTGTCCTTGCTCCATCCCAAGTTCTGCGAGATGTTGAACCTATTGAGAAACACAAACCAACAAAGAGAGAACAATGATATATATATTCCAATGAAACCTATGCATAAGATCAACGAGTTATGCAATAAAATGGAGACACTTTATAGGGAAGAAATGTATTACTACATTATATTAATGAAAGTGGAGAATACAACCTATGCCTTGATGTTGCAAGATCCCTTCCACTGGCCCTTTGCCTCAACACACACATATTTTCTCCAATACTTTTGATGAAGAGTATTCACAACTTGACCTGGAAAGCTAATGCAAAACTCTCACAAGCACAATCTTCAACATAATTCTTCATACATTAGGCAACCTATCCTATATCATGAGAGATCCCTTCTTATATAGAGTGAAGGGGAAGGGATGAAGGGATTAGTATGATCCCACTAAATCAGAGAAGCGGGTGAGATCCAAACCGATCAGAGGCCACTTCATCCTTTTGAAGATTCCATTCTAGAACCTTCAAGAATTTATTATTTTTCCCTCATTTAAACATCATCGCACCTTAGAAATGAGAAACCTACGATTATGTTGTAGACTACTGTGGTGCAACATGCGACGATTCAGGATCGTTGCACCCTTAACATTGGCAAGGTGTGACGATCTCTCTTGATAAGGTTTTTCAATAAGGAAAAGGTGATTTAACCTCTTAGGGAAAGTCTTATTTCTTCAATAGACTTCAGTGAATAGGAAAATGATCTTTCTTATAACTAGCGATACACATATTATCAGCAGTCACGAGGGTGACGAAAATAATGTGTAACAGAAGCCATGAAGAATTTCTTTTATTTTTTGTATTGTGACAATTGGGAGGAGATTTCAATGGAAATTAGTTTTCCCCAATCGAAAATAGCTTGCTCTTTATCTGTAAAATATAAAATATAAAGAATCATTCGGGAAATGGTGGCAGTGCTTTATTGGCTTGTCAACCTAGTAAACAACCAAGCAATTTCCCAAAAGGGGTTTTTCAACGAGTCAAACTGAATCCTGGTAATGTCTTTTGGGATAGTCGCGGGATTCTCCAAGAACTTAGGCAAGATGTCCATACCATTATCATGTTTTTTCAGGAAATCCCTGCAATCCTCTCCCTTGAAGGTGAGTGTTGGCTCAGGGAGCTTCAACATATTATGAAACACTTGTGGTGAAAGAGAGATGGAGGAATGGTCCTGGAGTTGTATTATTCGTTGAATCAGTACGTATTTATCAATGCACCATGTAACCAGTTCCTTGCAGTAAAAAACGTTAGGGACACACCCTGCACGAGCAATTTTAGTTGTCCATATCTCTTATTTTTTAGCAGAAGGGGATGAATAGTAAGAATATGCTCTTGACCACTAAAAGTTATGGTCTTCACACCTAAAAATATTCAAAGTATCACCAAAGAACTGTTGTCGAGATGTTGCTGCCATAAGTTGATGAGAGCATTTTTTTAACCAGATAATATTTGAAATGAGCGCTTGAGAGAGATAACAATAATACAATCTTCGACAAATTGTGCTTTAATGCAAATTTAATGAGAAAACTCCTCAATCCCTTCTCTTATTAATGATGATTCTTGTGGAACCTGCATAATGAGTTATTAGCATTAAATCATACTTAAATGCATATTGGGAAAAAAACAAAGATGACAGGGACGAGCAAGAGCAATTTGAATTTGGCAACTTTTGTGAACCTGGGAACCCGTGAACCCGTGGTTGTAAAATATTGAAAATAGGCTAATTTTTGTGCTACGGTTAGTCAGACTCAATACAGGAGAAAACAGATACTTAGGATCATGGTACCCACAAAAAGTATAACCTTCATAATGTAGATCATGGATCTTTGGGTGCAAAATGGATATCGCGGAACTTGGAATATGAAAGCTTGAACCCATGAACCCACGTCTGGAAAATGGTTAAGTACATAATATCACGGTGGTCGATCGAACTCATGATATGGGAGTATGGGTGGAGGTGATGATCCGCGAGTCTGCCAACCCGCAAACTCGACGTTTTTTGAAAAACAACTAATTATATTAAGTATAAAGGGAAAAGAGGAGGGAGAAAAGAAAAGGGGAATGAGGGTAGGTATAGAAGAGGGAAAAGAAATGGAAAAAAAATAATTTGGGAAAATAGAAAGGGGAGGGAAATTTTGGAAGTGGGAATCGACCTCAACAACTGTCTCCAACTGTGGGATGATAACCCCCTATGGGTTATCAAGAATCTAGAATCTTTATGACCAAGCGCTTCTGTTCATTGGGATATGGAGTCAAAGGTAAGAATATACAAACTGGAAAAAAAAATTATGTACAAGGAGAATGAGAAAATTTTAGGTGAAGAAACCTTTCAAATGTTTCCCATTGATAGGCAACATTAATATTTTACCCTTCATGTCTTGGAGCATATAGGAATTAAAACCCAGGATATTTTCGACGATGTATGGTCCAATCTAGATTTCTTCGAAATTTGTATGCATCGATGGTTTCTCCTTGGCCTTGTTGATGCATATGTATGTCGGTGGCCTCCCACCTATTCCAACTGGCTCATTTTGGCAGTTCTCCAGTTCGACAGGTTTTTCCTAGTTTTCGGGTCCTTGACTTCCGGGGCCGTTTTGAGACCCTAAACAATGTTTTTAGGGATCGCTACAATCAAAATGTGCAGGGCTCACCATAGGAAGCATGTGTATTCCTTGAATAGACCTTTCCAATGGGATATCATGTGCCTAAAACGAAGATCGTATGAAAAATTTACGACCTCTGGAAGTTGGTGTACTAACTTACCCAAACGGGACCCACGTGACTTTTGGCGCTTCATCTCCTAGGGTTAGGTTTTTAGATGTCTAGGATTTTTGACATTTCTATTTAGTGTAAAAATGCCTTGAGAGCCTCATTATAATCATATTCTAGCAAATGAGCACAACTGTCACATCTCTTCTTAGAGATAAGCCGCCACCATTCTAACAAGCTTGTTTTCGCTACATTTTACAGTTTCAGCTTATTTCCTTATTGAACATAAACTAGTTTTAATGTATATCTGTTATTATGTGTTAAGCATCTTTTGATAATAATATGTATTCATTTCGTTATGCTCATAAAATATCAATCAGTGGTATCAGAGCGGTCTACTCCTTGTTGTTCTTAATGCATGTCCCCAACGAGGTCAGGGTACAAAGAATTGGGTCTCGAGCTTGTTTCTCTTGAGGACAAAAGCTCTCGCACGCCCAAGTGACCTCTCATGGTGGGAGAAATTAAAGAATATGGGATAGGAGATCCATTCAAAATGTTTCTCGAGGAAGCCCTCACACAACAGAGGAACGAGATGATGGATAGTTTTTTGCAAATCCTTCTGTGGCTACCAACAGGCAACACATCTTCCTCAAACGAAGGCACCAGCCCCTTAAAGGTACAAATCAACTTCGATATTCCTATATTTGAAGGTCAAATAGACACATATGCAGTAGACAAATGGTTGAATCTGCTAAAAGGGTATTTCTATGTCCATAACTTCTTGAATAGAGAAAAGATTACTTTTGCGCTCCTCAAAGTCGTTCCCCATGTCAAATATTGGTGGGAAACTTTATGTGAGCAGAAGGAAACATAGGAACCCTCATTATTTACAGTCGCGGTCACCTGGGAATCCTTAAGAGATGTTATCAAAGAAAAATACTACCCTGTTGGAAGTTATGACGACCTATATACAAAATGAACCACACTGCGGCATGAAAGAGACCAAGTAGTGCCCGAATTCACAAATATCCTCCATACCGTAAGAACCAAGTTGGGTATCAAAAATTATGAGAAACATCTGGTGCTTAAGTATTGCAACGGTCTGCATATATACATCTCGGATGAAATGGAGTTTCTGGACATCTCATCCTTGGGTGCGACCTATCGATATGTCGTCAAAATCGAGCACAAGCTCAAATAAAAGATGAGGAAATTTGGGCCTAGGAACCCCTCACAGAAAAAGCCAGGAAAGGGCGGCCCCAACCCGCAGAACAAAGAAAAAATAAAAGATGGACCTCCTTAGGAAAATCAATCTAGGGCCTAGGCCGCAAGAAAAGAAGGACACCAGAAAGACAAAGAAAGATACCGACAAGTGGTGCAACTTCCATAAGAACCCCTGGCATAATACTATTGATTTCCACTCAAAGCAGTGGTTGGTGGCTGAGGTGAAAGCCTCTAAATCAAATGCAGGTTCTGACTCTGAGTCAAAACTAGAAAGGGGGAGACAGATCATTGATGAAGAACCCAATGCTACCATTGCTACAACCAAGCTCCATTCCAGTGAACCAGACAAGCCAGATGAAGGCGAGCTCCTTTTTCATTCACATATGTGGGTTAAAGGTACCCCATTTCACTCCATCGTTGATAGTGGTAGCCAGAAGAATATCATCTCAGTAGAGGTTTTCAAGATATTGGCCCTGCCAAAAACTCCGCACCTGCAATCCTACACCATCGGATGGCTCTGCCAAGAAAGTGACATTTGCGTCAGCCAACAATGCCGCATGTCATATGACATCAAGCCCTTCAAAGATGAGGTATTCTGTGATGTTTCCCCTCTCTAAGTTTGTAACATTATTTTGGGCCAACCATATTTATGGAAACGCCATGTTGTATATGAGTCTAGGTCTCGCTGTGTTAATATTATTTTGAACAAGAAATTGTACAGGATACTGGAGGCAGTCCCACCTAGTGCTATTTCCTTGATCTCTTCCAAACAATGCAGGAAGGTCCTCTCTCAGACGGGGAAGTTTGTCTTCTTCATGATTCTCTCTTAGAATGAGAGAAATATCGCAACCACATCTAGGGTCTCCATGACTGACCTCTCCACACAACATAAGCAATTGGATAAGGTCGTGGAAGCATACTTAGATATAATCTCCTCACCTACCGAGGTACCTCTGCACTTCCAGGTCAAGTACCCCATCGATCTAACCCTCGATGCACCGTTGCCCAATGGGACAATATATTGCTGTTCTTTGTTAAAGAATGAGGAGATCAAGAGACAGATCCAAGAACTTCTCCACAAGGGGCACTTTCATCCCATGTCATCACCTTGCGGGAGCCCAATCATGTTGGTACAAAAGAAAGATGGAACATGGTGACTTTGCATTGATTACCAGGCCCTGAATAAAATCACAGTTAGAAACCGGTAGCCGATTCCCTCAATCGTCGACTTCCTTGATTAGCTCACGCGGGCCAAATACTTCAGTAAGATTTATCTGAAGTATGGCTACCACCAGGTCCCAATATAACCGACAAATGTATGGAAGACTGCCTTCAAGTCAAAATAAGGTCTTTTTGAATGGTTGGTCATGCCCTTTGGATTGACAAATGCTCTAGCCACTTTCATGAGGATGATGGACAATATCCTGCGACCATTCACCAATACTTTTGTAGTGGTGTATCTAGATGACATTCTCATTTACGACAAGACTTGGGCAGAACACTTGCAACATTATTAGTAGGTTCTACACACCCTCCGACAACACAAGATATACACCAACTTGGAAAAATTACCCTTCGGCATGGACAAGGTCCATTACCTGGGCTACATCATTGATCAACATGGTGTACATATGGATCCAGCCAAGATCCAAGTCAGCCGTGACTAGCCAGCCCCAAGCACACTCACTGAGCTTCAGAGCTTCTTAAGACTTGCCAATTTCTACCATGGGTTCATGTTGGGATTCTCCCATATTGCACGGGCCCTCAGCCAAGTAACCAGGGGTGGTGGTAAGGATAACTTTTTGTGGGGTCGGTCCCAACAACAAGCGTTCGATGATTTGAAGCAACACTTGTACTCAAACCCAGTACATTCACTACCAGACAAAAAACATCCCTTTGAGATCGAGAAAAATGCTTCAGACTATGCTGTGAGTTCCATTCTCACTCAACACAACCACCCCGTGGCCTATCATAGTGAGGCACTATCAAATGTTTTCTGTAAGTACCCTACTTATGAAAAATAAATGTACTCCATTGTGCAAGCTTGTCATCAATGGAGACATTACATTCTTGGGAAGGAGATAGTTATCCACACTAATCATAAGCCATTGCAGTTCATGCAGACACAAGACAAATTGCAGTATGACTGCCATTAGAAGTGGTCCACATACTTGCAACAATTCCACCTCAACATCAAGTATAAAATAGGAAGCACCAACCGCGTCATTGATTGCCTCAGTAGACCTCCATTTGCGACATTCACCATGATGCTAGGCTCTAGCATCCATGAGACCTCTGGATGGCCCCAACTCTATGAGACAGACCTGGACTTCGACACCACCTACCAAATGTTAGGTGTAAACACAGTTGTCATTAACTTCCATATTCAAGATGGGTTGTTGTGTCATCTAGGCCATATTTGTGTTCCATCAAGTGAGCGAGCGAAGCTAATATGGGAAGAGCACTATAGTCAGGTGGCAAGACACTGCAGCGTCGAAAAGACAGTGAAAATGATGCAAAAACATTTCTACTGGCCGAAACTTCGACATGAGGTCAGCAAGTATATTAAGTCCTGCACTACCTGCGCTATTTCCAAACCAACCACTAAGAAACAAGGCCTGTACACCCCTCTGCCTACTCCTAACAGGCCATGGGAATCCATCTCCATGGAATACATGTCAGGCCTCTCGTCCACCAAGCAGGGAAATGAATGTGTTTTTTTTGTTGTTGATCGCTTTTCTAAGATGGCGATTCTAGCCACCTGCAAGAAGTGCATCACAACAGAGGCCACTACCAAGCTCTTCTTTGAACGAGTCTGGGTACATTTTGGAATCCCACAAACCATTGTCTCAGATCAGGCTATTCGATTTCTCAGCACATTCTTGTCAAGCCTTTGGTCATTGCTGGACACCAAGCTCAACAAATCCACAACCTTCCACCCCCAGACAGATGGCCAAACCGAGGTCGTAAATCCAATGATCATGCATATCTTATGCATGTATAATTCCAAGAACCCTCACACATGGGATGAGAGTCTTCCCTATGCCCATCATAGCTACAACCGAGCCTTGCATAGCTCAACTAGCCACAACCCCTTTCAGGTGGGGTTGGGATTCCAACCATTGGGTCCCATAGATGTTGCACTACCCCTTTTGGTCACCTCGATCGACTCATATCCTGCTCCAAATGAAGTTGACAAAGCTACCTAGTTCATTGAGTGTATCCATCACATCTGTCAACAGGTTCAAGATATCCTACAGAAGTCCAATGACAAGTACAAGCATCACCATGATCAACATCGGGTGCCACATGAGTTTCAGGTAGGAGAAAAAGTTTGGTTGCATTTGTAGAAAGAATGCCTTACCGGACCCCATCGAAATATTCTCCCACTCCATTATGGGTCGTACACCATCACCAAGGTTGTGGGTGATAATGTTTTTGAGCTCAACATTCCTCCTTTCCTTGAATTGCACCCAATGTTCAGTGTGGATCTCCTTCGACCTTATTTCCCACTATTATTGGACACCTAAGAGATAGAAGAACAACTGACACCAACAGAGCTCAACCCTGACTGCATAAAACAGGAATCCAGTGATCTATGGAAAAATAGGTCAAGGGAACTTGCCAACAAAGGATCCAACTTTATCGAGTTGTCAAAGCAGGGCAGCTCCCGCACCAATGAAAGTGGCTCGCCTAGGGCCAAATTCAACAAAATTTTTCTCATCTAATTGGGGAACTCAATGAAATGGAGACCATTGCTTCCTAAGGGGGGAGGATTGATCCAGTAGGATTTCAGTGGCCTCCCACCTATTCCAACTGGCTCATTTTGACATTTTTCCAGTTTTCTAGTTTTTTCCTAGTTTTTGGGTCCTTGACTTCTAGGGCCGTTTTGAGGCCCTAAACAATGTTTTTAGGGCTTGCAACAGTCAACATGTGTAGGCTTCACCACATGAAACATGTGTATTTGTCAGATAGACCTTTCCAACGGGCTATCGTTCACCTAAAACAAAGATTGTATGCAAAAGTTACGCCCCAAGAAGTCGATGTACTAACTTACACAAACGGGGCCCACATGACTTTTGGCGCTTCATCTCCTAGGTTTAGGTTTTTGGATGTCTAGGGTTTTTGGAATTCATGTTTATTGTAAAAATTCCTTGAGAGCCTCATTGTAATCATCTTTTGGTGAATGAGTGCAGCCGTCACATCTCTTCTCAGAGATAATCCGCCACCATTCTAACAAGCTTGTTTTCTGCTACATTTTACAGTTTCAACTTATTTCCTTATTGAAAAGAAACAAGTTTTACTGTATATATTTTATTGTATGTTAAGCATATTTTGATAATTATATGTATTCATTTTGTTCTGCTCATAAAATTTGGATCACTTGTTCCATAGTAACACCAGTTCTCTCTTCTGAAAATTCTTTATAGTTCCACTCTAATCAAAATATATTTTGATACTTTGTTGTCTTTGAGAAGTTTGATTCAGGTCTTTGCTTCATTCTTCCTCCAATTTCAACAACTGGTTGATCCTCCTTTGGATAGGTGAATTGTCTTCTGTATCTTCAGTATTAACCACAAAAGTCAAGGCATTGATTTCGAGGCTAATTGGCATTTTCACTTCTTTCCCATAAACCAATGTATATGGGGGCATCCTCGTGTTGTCCTTTGGAGTCGTTATTCTTTCCCACAACACATTTGTTAATTTAAAATGCCAATTCATTTTATTCTTGTCAATATTTTTCTTCAATATCTAAATGAGTGTCTTATTTGTGGATTTTGCAAGACCATTCCCTTGTGGATAATAGTTTGATAATTTCCCCATAATAATTCCATATTCTCCACATAATTCTGTAAACTTTGAACCAATGAAAATCAAACCATTATCAGTGATAAATTTATCTGGGACACTGAATCTTGACAAAATATTATCTTTGAGGAACTTAATTAACTCTTTAGAATCAACCTTTTTTAATTCCACTGCCTCTGGCCACTTTGTAAAATAATCTGTAAAGGTCAAAATATACATGTGTCCCTTGCTTGACTTTGGATTTATTGGTTCGACGACATCAATTCCCCATTGAGAGAATGATTTTTCTACAATTATGGGTTGTAACGACATCACAGATCTCTTCATTTTCCCTGAAAACTAATGGCATGATACAAACTTCCTTATTGTGGAATATGAGTCTCTGAAAATTGATGGCCAATAAAATCCAACTCTTATTATCTTGTGGGTGGTTGCAGTAGGCGCACAATGCCCACCACATATTCCTTCATGGAATTCTCTCATTAGTTATTGGGCCTTGTTTTCATCAACACATCTCAGTAATATACCATCATAGTTCCCTCTTAACAGTACATCATCAATCAACACATATTAATTTTCCTTCATGTTCAATGTTCTTCTCTCTTTAGGGTTCATGGTGAGTGGAAATTGTCCGGACCTTAATTAGAATACAGTGTCTCTGTACCATTCTAAATCAGCCAATGGTTCTCCTATTGAAATTGAAATCATTCCATCCACGAAATCACTATTTGTGATGAGATTACATAAACCTTGTCCTTTGACAGCCTTTAAAGGTTTAATTTCAATATAATATTCTTGGATCTTTGCCAGCCAGCTAACCCATTTTTATTCTCTCAATTGTTGATTCAAAAGCATCTTCACTGGCAAAGATGAAACATATGCAATGACATGATAATTTAGTATATATGTCCGAAAGTGTGCCACTGCTTTTACAAGAGCCAAGGCTTGCTTTTCCAATTTTGAATACCTCAATTCATAATCATGAAGGGTTTTTCTCATGAAACTAATCATGATTTCTTCACGTTTGGTATTTCTCTGAGTAAGAACATATGCAACAACTGTTTCTGTCGCGAACGAATAAATTATAAAATTGCTTTGAAAATCGAGACTAATGAGGACTGGAGTTGTGGTGGTTTCTCTTTTGATATTATTGAAATATTCTTGGGTATCTGTTGTCCATTCAAACCTCTTCTCCCTTTTTAGCAATAAATTGATCAGTGTCACAATACTTTCATAGTCAGGAACAAACCTTCGCACAAAATTGATCTTGCTGAAAACCGATTGAAATCCTTTCTTAGATGATAGAGGGTTGAGTTCATTTATTGCTTTAACTCTTTATGGATATATATAAATTCATTCCTTGCACACAATATGACCCAATAGTTTTCCTTGAGTTACAACGAATAAGCATTTCTTTGGATTTAGAGAGACACATAATTTGCATCTTTCAAAAACTTTTCTCAAGTGATGGATATGATCACCCCTTGTTTTTTAATGCACTGTCAATTCATCTTGATAGTCAGCCATGAATTTTCCTATCAACCCACTAAATGAATGATCCATGGCCCTCTGGAATGTGGCTCATGCATTCTTCAAACCAAAGGGCATCCTAGCATATGCATATGTCTCCAACATTGTTATGAATGTTTTTTGTGCTCTGTCTTATTCAACAACCAATCTTGATTATATCCAGAAAAACCATCCAACATGGACATGCAGGTTGATCCCATGACTTGCTGGAGAAGAAACTCCATGTTAGGTAATTGATAGTTATTCTTTATGCTTGCTTTGTTAATATCCCTGAAATCCACACACCCGAATTTCCCCAATCTTCTTTCTTACTATCACAGGGTTTGAAAGTCAGCCAGAATGTCTAATGGGATACATTATTTTGGACTTCTTTAGCTTCTCCAATTCAATCTTTACCAGAGGTTTCAATTTGGGGTTCATCATCCTAATTTTTTGCTTGAGAGGCTTGGCTTCTTCTCTTAAAGGAATGATGTGTTGGAATTGTTTTATCATAAGATTTCAAATCATCATAGGTCCATGTGAACACATCAAGATATTCTTTAAACAATGCCTCATATTGATCAACTTCTTCAATGGTACAATAAACTCCCAAATTGACATATTTTGGGGAACTGCCAGTTCCAATATTGACTTTCCTTCTTTCTTGCACATTTCGAAGTGAAATTTATTCTAGGAGTTTCTTAGCATGACCATCCTTCTTAAAAAGAGACTCAGATTGTATAGAATCTTTCGGGACAACAGACATGTGAATATCTTCATCATCATCATCGTTCAACAATTTTTTTTCCAATTGTTCATCATTCTCAAACACTTGCAAATACTCTAGGTTATCAGGTACAGAGGGTAGGAATACTCTTTCTACTTGAAAAGATGCTTTTATTTGTACATCATCTGGGTTTGACAATGAGGCATCCAGAGCCAATGAGCCTTCCTTCTGATTCTTATCCCTTGGGATGAAGGAAATGTTAAAAGGGATGAAAGATTCCATCAATCGTTAACTCTTTTGAAATATAATTTGAGTCTTTCCTTCTTGATTTTATACTTCTTGGTGACCTAATTAATCACCAAATCAGAGTCACCAGTCACAATTAGATGTTCTATCTTCATTTCTTGTGCAAGAATCATCCCCTGAATCAAAGCTTCATATTCTGCCTCATTATTAGTACATGAAAATTCAAGTTTGATATCATGTGGATGCATAATCTTTTCTGGACTTATAAGGACAATTCCAACTCCACTCCTAGAACTTGAACAAGCTCCATCAAATGAAATCCTCCAATAAACTTCAAACAAATACTCCTAAGACTTCATGTCCTGAATTTTCTCTAGGATTTCACTATGTTCCATGTCTAAGATGGAATAATTTCCAATCCCGACGTCTATATAATCTTCCATTAACTCATTATCTTTATTTTTGAAAGAGAAGGGTTTCCTGGGTTCACAGGGAACCTTAATCATTGCTCCTTCTTTGCCTGGGAGCATGATGCAACTTCCATCGTTCATTATATATCCCCTGATCATGGATGACCAATCCCCTCCCTACAAAAATCTATATGCTAAAGGAAGGTCTACCACAATAATATTGAAAACTGTAATAATATGGGGAGCCGTCATGATCCAAGCATAAAAGTCCTTGATTTCTCCATAAGATGGCACTTTTCTATAATCAATTACATATATACTTTCACCAGTATCGTAATTTTGTGTACAATTCATGCCCAATGCCTCCATGACCACCAATGGCATGATATTATTGGTCGCGCCAGTGTCAACTAAACAATTATGAAGTGCAACATCATGATTTTCAATTAAAATGTAAAAGGGAGGAATTTTACCTCTCATCTTGGCAGTTTATTGGTTTTGGCTTTGTTTCGCACTGGTAACAACAACTTCTTCTTTTTCAGATGGATCATCCAAAAATCTAAAGATGTTTTCTCTTTGTTGGGGAATCTTCACCACTTCTGTAAAAGGCAGAGTTATTCTTAATTTGTTTAAGTCCTCTACTATATTGTATGTCATTTGACTAGAGTTTGACATTAGGTGATGCTTCTTATTTCCAATGTTATCTTTCGTTTTCTCACCTACTCTTTTCTCATTCTTTTTATCTTTATCTTTTTGGTTTTCTTTTTCAGATTCATTCTTATTCTTTGATCTATTCACAGATCTTGTTTGGGAGACATTTTATTGTGAGTTACTGTCATTGTTGCCTTCTTAAAATATATACATGGATGTCTCACATCCGTCCATCTTTACAGTTTTGGAACTTTCATCAGGTAAATAATAGTTCTCTTTCTCAACCATTTTCTCATCATATACATCATCCATAAAAACTGCATTGGGAGTAGGCTTCCTGGGAATTATTGGTCTTTGCGGATTATCTGTGTTTTCAAACCTCACTCTGTTTTCTTGGGGAGGGTTCCTTCTTTGCTCTGGGACTGACATTCTCGGATTTTCCACATAATTATCTCCCCGTCTTAGTCTAGTTATCTCGTTCTGCATTTGCTTGATAATTCTATTCATTTGTGCAATTTCAATTATTTTCTTAGTTTCTTGTGTCGCCATAGGGTCTACCTTCACATCTGGTATGGTTCCCTTGAAAAATCCTCCTCCAATTATTTGATTTTCAGTCAATCGTGGCTTGAATTCTTCGTTCTTTATTGAACCATAGGCTCCTTGATTATCAATATACTTAATCCTCCCATCTTCCTTTGTACTTTTCCTAGTGTAATGTCAGGGTCAACATCCGTTTCGAACATAATTTCTTCCATCTCAGTGGCTTTAGTCATTTCCTCCTCCAAGGTATCCATTTAGGATGTTCTAATAGAATATTTCACATTCGAGGGAATTTCTTTCTTATAAAAATCGAGTATGACTGGTTCATTCGGTCTTTTATCTTCTCGAATCTTGCTCAAGGTTTTATTGAACTTGGGATTAAAATCTTGTATTATTTCATTCTTCCTCAAACCAATCTGGGTGAAATCGGTGAGAAGGGTATGATAAGAAATTGGAGGAGAGAACATAGTCAGGAACATGGATTCGAGGTCATTAAATGAGCGAATTGATCTATTGGGTAATGTCGTATACCATTCGCATTCTCTTCCTGATAAGGTTTGTAGAAATAATCTTACCATGACATCATAATACTCAACACGATGAAAATCACAAACATCAATAAATAAGTGAAGGTGTCTCTTTACATCAATTGTTCTATCTACAGAAAATTATTTCAAGGTACCCTTAGTGAGAACAGGGAGATCATGTTGCTCACCTAGAAGATTCAAAGGGGAATCTCTTATTCTTCTTCGATTTTCAAACCTTAGGTTTTCTTGATTTCTTGCAGTCTCTCTTCCACCTCCTTGTCTCTCCTCATGCAGATCTTCTTGTGGTTGTTCATTTCTTTCTGCCATATTCAGAGAGATTCCATAGATATTATTTTCACTCCTCAAAATAAAGAGTTTCTTGCTTTTACTTCTAGTAATGGGTCCTGTGTATTCATCCAGCTTCAATCCCAACCTTGTTCTTGTGCTTCTCTAGCTAGCCTTTGATTTATTCGATCTTGTCCCTTGCCTCTCCTTTGCCTCCATGGGATTTCTCTTTCTTCTTCTTGGACTAAGATCTTCCAGGACCTTTCTAATTATTCAAAGGTCTCGGCTGTCGTTATTACCAGATTGTATAGTTGGTGTAAGATGCTTCACTGATTGTTCAATCCCATTTCAAAGTGGGGCTGATTAGCCTAGGGAAAAGTCATTCCCTAGTATGATAAAAAACAATGTTGATTCTTGAATCCGTTAAGACTGAAACTACAACCTCACGAAGATGTAAATTCCCCATGATTTTTTATAGAGGTGGTACTCCTCTTTACTTTAAGATTTTCTTGGGATTCTAGATATTCAGAATATGGGACTTTCTAAAACTCTGTCGTGGTAATAAAATAAATATAAAGATTGCAAGAAAGATAAAAGGAAAATGTTTTCTTTTCTTTTTAAATAAAGTTCCTAAGAAAGGACCAGGAACCGCACACATTCACACATTTAAAGAAAATAAGAAAAAATTCCTCACATCCATCATAGTTTAAACTAAATATTTCTTCATAGTTTAAACTAAATATTTCTGATCACATTAAAATAAAAAAGAATATTATCTGCATGCATAAGAGAACTTTAACAGAGTGGACACATGGGCAGCTCAAATAAAGATAATTATAGATCAATATCAAATACTTTATACTCAAAACTCAGAGTTACAAAGCACATTCGAAACTAATCCCGAAATAGCTCTCTTGAAATTTCTAAAAAATGTATAGTCTGTTAATATTCTTTGAAATTTAAAATGTGTTTGTCTTAAAGACTGGGATTGGGGCTCCCGCAGACCATAAAGAAAATATACACAAGAATTAATCTTGTAGAAGGAGGATGATGGGCGGTAAAATAACAACAAGACCTGGAAAGAAGAAAAGAGAAGTTATCAGACTTTGGTTAAACCTTTCTATTCAAAGAAGCAGAGTAACAGGATGAAGGAACCGATAAAGAAAGAAGGATGTGATCAACATAAACTTACTATGATGGTATCTCGTGTCTTGACTTACTTGTTGGTGTCCTTTTATTATCTTCATTAACGGTTATAGGAACCATCTCAACTGTTTCTTTCCCCTCATTGGTCAATTTTTTGATTGCTTTCTTGAACCATTCTTCAATATGAATCTTGATTGGTGCCATGTTTATCTCATGCCAGATTTTGATGTTGAACAAATTTCCCTCCAAGTCTCTCAAATCAAGGGAAATACCATGTAATGCTTCCTCAATGTCCTTATTTTTCATGGAGTATTCCACTAGCCAATTTTCTATGTCGTCCTCATCATATTCAAGTATACCATAGAACTTTTCAACTGACAACCCTTTAAAATATCAACTTGTTCGTCAAATTGTTGCTTTGTTGGGAGCATTGAGTTGATAATTAGTTTGGGGTCTTGTACTTCATTAGTATTTCTAACTAAATATGTCTCCATGAGCCTCTTGAATAGTTCTTCCCTCTTTGATATAGCTTGGTTGTAGGCTTGAACAATATTATTCAAATTTTTTATCTTTTCTGTCCAGCACGTGTTCAATTGTTTTATCCGACTTGGGGAGGGAAAATCCTCCTCCCTTCTCCTTATTTATGTCATGTTGGATTTTTTTTTTCCAAAGGGTGGTACATCATCAAGGTAAAAACCTTCTTCATTCTTCAGTTCATCTTACAAATACTCATGGAAGGCATGCGCCCTCGAGCCAAAAGAAACAATGTTTTTCGAAATTTCCCATACCTCTGTGATCAATGCCATTCTTTTCTTAATGTTTCTTTCTACATATCTTCTAGATGATGTAAGTAGGCTTGAAGATCCTTTCAACTTAGCAACAGGTGTGGTGGTTCTGACTATTGTCAAAGGATTGGCAAGAAGTGGAAGAGGCATTAAGGCGTATTCTAGTTCCTTGATCCTTTATTTCAATTTCATGTTTTCCACTTCAATACCACCAATGGAGTTATCCAGAGCATCCCCGATTGCTCTGTGAATTTTAGATATCTGGGAAGGACACATATCTCTTAGGTCAACCTCTGAACAAGATTTTCCTTTCTTATTCTTCATATCACCTTTTTAAATAATCAATTTCTTGGATTCCATATCAAAGACAACGCTCTAAAAGAAAATTACTCTTCTTCATTGAAGGTCTCATTCTCAATGATTTCCAATGATGAATTATGATGGGCAATGTTCCCTGGTTGATTCATTGTGGGAAATTTTTTCTCGATATCTACCTCGAGCTCCATGTATTCAAGGGAGAAGTTGTTGATGTCACTTTCTATGCGGTGGTCTTCTTCCTCTTGCACAACATTTTCCCTCTTTTTTCTTAGAGGAAGCCTGTGCAAGCTCTCAATTTTTCCCGAAGGGGGATTGTTTTCTCCTCCGCCACTTGAACTACTGTTGGTAAATTTTCTAGTTGGGTGGGCTGTTGGAGCATTGCTTCGAGATGTGGTAGTTTTAAGAGTAACAGTTGGGGATTGGGTTCTCTTCTCGCTGGGACCCTTTCCTTTCTTCTTGTAAAACTCATTAGTACTAAGTATTGTTTCCAAGTCACCAGCATTGTGATAAGGGGTGCCTAAGTTGTTATCTTCTTCTTTACTCAGAACAATATGAATAAATGAATTGTTGATTCCTACTGCCAGCATATGTTCCACGAAAATTCTGTTAGGGACAAACCCCTTTATCTTTTCAACATATTTCAGATTCACATTCTGGAAGTGGTTCGCAAACTCATCAATTTTTTTTATATTCCTAAATATAATATCTCCAATTTTCGAAGGCAAGGGTATGAAATTTTTTTTTTTTCCGTTTCTCATGGAAAAAGTGCATCCATAAATTATATTGCCTTGCTACTTCCGTGATAAATTTTTTATCAAATACATGGTATGGAAGAAAATAGAATTTTCCTTGGAACCAAAAATCCTTATAACATTATGATTTTCCATCTGCTCTAACATCCCCTTTTATCCAAGAATTTATTTTCCTGGTTGGATATTCTGGGGGTATCTTTACCAAACAATAGTCCTTTGAAAATTGAAATGAAATCATTGTAAACTTCATAAAAATGAAAAGAAGACTTGTGTCTCCAAAATGCTTGGTACCATAAGGTAACTGGATCAAGTTCACAGTTCACCCTCTTACAGATAGACAATTTTGGAAATTGACAGCAATATGCTATCACAAACACCAAATAAGAAGCCATGAAGAATTTCTTGTCTTTTTTGTACTGTGACAATTGGGATGAGATTTCAATGGAAATCAATTTTCCCCAATCAAAAATATCTTTCTCTTTAACTGTAAAATATAAAATATAAAGAATCATTCGAGAAATGGTGGCGGTGCTTTCTTGGCATGTCATCTTGGTAAATAACCTAGCAATTTCCCGAAAAGGGTTTTTAAACGAGTCGACTTGAATCCTAGTAATGTCTTCTAGGACAACTGCAAGATTCTCCAAGAACTCAGGCAAGAGGTCCATGTCATTATCATGTATTTTCATGAAATCCCTGCAATCCTCTCCCCTAAAGGTGAGTGTTGGCTTAGGGAGCTTCAACATCTTACAAAACACTTGTGGTGAAAGAGAGATGGGGGAATGGTCCTGGAGTTGTATGATTCACTGACTCTGTACGTATTTTTCAATGCACCATGTAACTAGTTCCTTGCAGCAAAAAACTTCAGGGACACACCATGCATGAGCAATTTCAGATGTCCATATCACTTTTTTTTTAGCAAAAGGGGATGAATACTAAGAATATGCTCTGGATCACTAAAAGTTCTGGTCTTCATGCCCAAAACTATTCAAAGT